>BMAW01117659.1:102186-136437 GCA_019974015.1 Nephila pilipes | reverse complement strand
TTGCATAATGGCATTATAGCATACAGAAAGATAAATAGGTATACTTGAATAATGGCAATGAGCACATTCAATGGCAAATATAATTATACTTGTATAATGAAATTAGAGAATATACAACAGCATATAGGCATAGGTATACTTGTATCATGAAATTAGAGAATATACAACCGCATATAGGCATAGGTACACCTGTATCATGAAATTAGAGAATATACAACCGGATATAGGCATAGGTATACTTGCATAATGACATAGGTATACTTGCATAATGGCACGATGACATATAGCTATACTTACATAATGGTATTAGAACATATATAATGGCATATAAGTACTTATATAATGACATTAGAGCATATACAACTGCATTTAGAAATACTTGCATATTACCATTTAGAGCATATAAAATGGCAAACATGTATACTTGCACAATTGCATTATTTTAAATACAATGGCATATCGGTATACTTGCATAACGGCATTAGAGCTTAAACAGTGGCATATAGGTATACTTGAAATATCTTTGAGAACAATAATATAAAATCTTCAAGGGGTATAAATTATAAATATTAGTAACAATTTTTATTGAATCAGATAAAATAATTTCCAATAAGCTCTTCAAAATTGATAAGACTTTCTGAAAATGAACTACTAAATATAACTAAATGGAAATAAACTACTTTTTACATCTCTATTTTCTATTACTGAAAAGAATTTTGTGTCCGAAGAAATATTATGCTTCAATTTCATTGCGTCATAAAATGACAGAGATGATTCTTGAAGACATGATTTCAACTGTGTGAGTCCAACAAATATTATTCCCCATTGATTTCAAAATTTGATTCAAATTAAATCCTTTCGGTTCACTAGAAACTTATCATGAAAGGTGATAATATGTATCTAAAAATGACAATAACTACCTCGTGAACCGTATTTCACAGTGGTAAGATAATCTCATTGAAATATAAAATCGCTCGAAATGTTTTTTAAGGGGAGTAAGGTAACTTCTTTAAAATAATTATTCATAGATTTTCCAAAGTAAAAAAAAAAAAAAAAAAGCTCGACTTGCATGCGAGTTCTATATACAGGAGAGACTAGGGTTTTATACTGATTTCATGATATGTTCCGGAATGTAATATGACTGATTAAGTCCTTCATTGATTACTAATAGATATCACAATAAAATGTTACGCTAAATATGAACCTCGTAATTCCAAACCTCGGTCAAGTGGCGTGGACAACACCCAGGCTAGCACAACCTTACAAAACTTACTGATTGGTTGATTTGGAACTTCCAAAGATTTATTGTGCATGATGCTAAAAATATCAAACATACACTGTGTGTAGTGGCGTCAGGACTAGAATGCACGACTCAATGGAAACAAAAATGGCCGGAAGTTCGCAAACATGACTGCTAGACTACAATTGCCACTGAATGTAACTTACGTTCCGTCAATAATAAAAGAAATATATTATGCATGCATAATGTTTGTGTACTGTCTTGCATTGTACTGTAGTACGGTTATGATATCTTAAAGAACAAAGGAGGCTCAAAATTCGTAGTTGACAATGATCACTGTTCGCATTGGAGGTAATTTATCGAGATAAATAATTATACATAATATATATTTAAGAAATGTTTTCTTTTACTGCTTGAGTGCAAATATTACTGCATAGCAAATTATGTTCCTCTTATATGGCATAGTATTTTACTAGATTTGGCTATTTAATAACCAGACTGAAGCTATAAAAATTGTTTTGATGTCATACATATTTACTAATTATTATCTTCAATATTTACCCGTCATCTGTCCCTACAACGCTCTTAGCGAATCTTCCCTTGATAGAAATAATGCTGTAAGTCTTCTAGTATGTCGCTTTTTCTTTCTTAACTTTAAGGACACAATCTTGTTCCTTTTAAGAGCGAATTTCTCATTAGGAAAACAAAAAGATGTCGCACGGTGATATATTCGAGAAATACGGCAGGTGGTCTAAAAAAAGGGATGTTTGCAAGAATAGAAATTTTTCGACAGACATTGTGGAAATACCCTACTCATTGTTTTGGTAGAAAAATATGACGAATATATTCTTAGTCGATTCCTAAAGATTTCAGAAATCTCACGATTATTTAACCGGCTATCAGATCGAACCAGATGACCGATTTCTTTCGATATTGTCATCCGGTTCTGAATTGGAAGGGTGACTTTCTCATGAATTACGTCTTCTGGGTCATCTTAAAAACGTTTAAACCACGCAAAATTACGTGCACGTAATAAGCATTCGTTGTCATACACTTCTTTTTATAAATTATAAGTTTCAGTAGCGTTTCTTTAAGTTTATCATGTGAAATTTTACAACAATTCGTTGCGCACTTATCATTTTTCTGGTGAAACAGAAAAATAACTCTATTGCAGTCGAAGGTTATTACTATACAAATTTGTTTACAGAAGCGATATGTATTATATTCGAAAGATTATGCTTTACGATAAACAGCTGTTGGTTGCTGTCGTGTGAGGAATGTGTACTTCTTTTGTAGCAGCGTCAGTCACGTTATTTAATAGCCACACCTCGTGTATTAAATTAATATGAATGAAATAGAGTAATATAATCATTTTTATGTTCATAAAAATATAGTAAAAATTATGCTTAGGTAAATGTTATCCCAATCAATGGGTCAAAATAATCAAATTATTTTTTATGTGCCAGCTGATATCAATTTCATATAAAAATATTCGTATACCTGGCTAAAGAAGCTCAATTTCTTTAACTCTTACCGTTTAAGAGTTGTTTGGCATAGTGTCAAACGAAATTACCGGCAATTAACTGCATCCATGCTGTAAATACAAAAATAATTAACTACTCAAACATCATGACACCAAAAAAAAAAAAAAAAACACTGCTAAAAAGGAAATATTTAGTACATTAAGTTTTTCTTATGGATACCAAAGCACAGATATTTATTTTCGTAGATTTTATCATCAAGGTTCAATTAAATTACACTGTTAATCATTATACTTTATAGACATGCCTAATATTTATTCGAAAAAAATATATGTGGACGTATTGACATAAGAAAACAATTTTTTCTGTCAATACTGTAGATTATAGATTTAGCTGTTATGGATTTTCTTATAATTAATTAAATGCATGTTTTTGTTACTTTTTTCAATGCTTATTAGAAAATGTTAAGAAATAACAATGTAAAAGAGTTTTCCAAATTCTACATTGTCCCTCAGTTGCGTTTTAATTAAGGACATCATAAACAGGTTTAAATCGTACGATTATTAGTAAAAGTGATACAACAATGCTTTTCTATAATTATTAATTGCACGAAAAATATATAAAGAAGGAAGCATTCTAATACAGAGTAATGATTATAGTAAGATAAATGCATTTGATTGATTTCAGGGAGATATAACCTGTATTCTTATAGTACACTATTAATGTATCATATTGCTCCTGAAAAATATTTTCAATTACGTTATGATACTCAATATGTTACTTATTGAGAATATTTCAAAAGAAATAAACACGATAAATGCAGATATTAAATACAAAAACATTAAGAAAATGAAATTTATATAAACAAGAAAATACTTCGTATAAACATATTTATAACAAAATTATGCAGTATTAAATTTTAAGAAAAATAAAACGCTTAGAAACCAGACACTAGACATGTTTTAAATTCCGATCATGCAAAAAAATTTGGTTCCAAAATTTAGAAACTTTAACATATAAATCAACATTTAATGCATTTTAAGATAACCGATATACCTCAAAATCCTATATAGGGCTGAAGGCTTGAAATAATAAAAACTTTTTTTTAAATTCATGTATATGGAGGAAAAGGGGCTAAATATATAAGCTTCCTAAAGAAATTTTATAATATCCTCGTATTTACAAAACTGAAGAAATTGTCAAAATTTTCTCTTCGATCACAAGATCTATACATCAAAACAGGTACATTTTTATACTATATATGTAAATATTTACCTTATGTAAGCATTTATTGGTTTTTATATATACTTTCCTTACAATAAACATATTTTAGTTCAGAAGTGCTGAAAAACTTAAATTATTTAAAACGTTTATTGATTTAGTTTCAAGTAAATTCCAGTTTTATATATTTTAAAATATAACTAGATATATTAGTTCCATTCAAGTGTTGAAAAACTCAATTTTAAAATAAATGTTATATTTTACATTACTACTATGATAAAAACTTAACCATATTCAAAGCCCGTATGCATTTCCAAAAATAAATTTATAAAATATTGGTAAATCAAATTCCCATTGGAACAATATATTATACATATTCAGAGGCTGTTTATATTATAAAAAGTATTTTTTTCATAACAAAAGAATGAAAATGGGTATACACATAAATCATGTACACTTCTGTAACTAGGAAATGTATTAAAATTGTCATTATTTCATGAAAAAATACAAAACACCCAATTACGTATAGTAAATAACTGTTTCATATACAACATCGCAAACTTTTTTTTAAACTACCAAAATATACATATTTATAATTTCTAATATTTTATAAACATCCAAGGAAACACTTTGACTGGATTTTTTTGAATTAATTTATTAATTAATTTGTAATATATTATTTTAATTACTAAAATAAAAAATAAAATGATAATAAATAACAATACACACACAAATATGTATATTAATAATTGATATTTATTCATCACATATATAGTTATTTAGTTCTCGTCTTTGTAAAACAATTATTTACAGAAATTATCCAGACGTGTTTTTTATTTCAAAATGAATCATTTTCTTAAAATTAAATATCCATTTGTGATTAAACAATTTTAAAAAAATATTTTTATTTCATTAAAACATATATTTAGATTTTTTTCAAAAAAAAATTATATTTGTTTTTTCTCATTATTTTAATTAAAAGAACAACATATGCTTCATTTGTCTTAAAAATATATATATAAAGGTGTAATTATTTCTTATAAAATATTCTATCCATTTTATATTTTCATTACACCTATAAGATAATACCAAAACCTTTTTTTAAACATTATAAAATTTTAAAAATTAAACCAGAATCTATTCTATTAAAATATCAGTCAGTATTATCTGATATTTTGCACTCCAGAGTCCTTAAAAATCACACTTTTTTTCATATAGAATAAATTCAAAATTTCAGAATACTGCATCATAAAATAACCCATGTAATATTTTTTAAGAAATCCTTATATTAGTTGAATAAAATTTTTCTTTTTCCCTTCGCACTTAAAATCATTCTTACATTTCGACTTTGACTTATTATAGAATTTTAGACTATATTTATAGCTTATAAGTATTGTAAAATAAACAAAATAAATTAAAAGTTTTAAAAACAAAAAACAGTTGAAAATATTTTGCTTCATATTTAAATATTTCATTAAATGATGTAACTCTTTTTTTTTTAAATAACATATTAATTCAAGCTTAAATTCCTATTTTTTAGTGAGGTTCACATTTATTTTTTATTTTAGTGTTTGCAAAATCCAAATTGTAGGAAAGAAATGTTCGTTGAAGTGAGTGAGAAGTGATAGCTCAAATCTTTTTTCTTGAGAAACATTCGGGTGTAGTATCTTTGAATTTGAGAAGTCTAAAAAACCTTAGTTACATTATTAATTTATATATCAAAAGAAGTTATATTGTTAAAATTTGCTATACAATTGGTTATTTTAAATATATTAAGGTAATAGTAAACTTTAAAAAATGATTTTTGTATTAACCTCAATTTTGCCAACAAATACATATTTTATTACCTTATAGAGTTAGTTTCACAATTAGCAAAACATCCAACAAAAGTTTTGTTAGTGTAAATTTCTGCTCTTAAAACGGTATTTTATAAGAACAGGAACAAAAATCAAGACTTTCTGCAAAACATAGTAACTCAAAAGAAGTTAAATATGTATTTTTATATGCTGAAGTACATGTATTTTTTGTATGCTGAAGAAAATGTTTTTTTGTATGTATAAGTATATGTATATTTTATAAGCTGAATAACACAGAATATAAACTTATCTAAATAAAATACTATTATTTTCATGCCATACCCTACCTATATGAGGCTGTGTATTATACATGAGTTCTGAATATTGAAATTTTCTCTAAACGTCATTGTAATTTTCCCGTTATTGCGCCAATAAAATTTTCTTCTACTAAATATGCAATCTAAAAAATGGTCCATTCTATGAATAAGTGTTTGAAATAAAAATTCATAAATTTTTAATTCAGTGATGTATATAAATATTTTGAGATACTATGTTTCACAGTAATAAAAAAAATGTAAAAATAATTAATAAAAAACTCTTTTTATAGCTTTTTCGGACACAGATATTCATGTTCAAGTAATATAATAAGAGTGCCGTTTACTCAGTAGCTAAATGAGATAGAAACGTGATTCAAACAGAATCTTAAGAACATAGTTAATGTTGAAAGCGGAAATTATAATTTTATTCAAATGTTATTATTTTCGTTTGTAATTTCAGTTTCTGGTGTCTTAGTTTTCTAGATTATTACTTTTAGTATTTTCAATAACATAAGTTTGCTGAATGGAATGGTTTGGACCGGTAAATGCTGTTTATCCCCACATTTATGTCGAAAGCCAGAAACAGTTTTTTTTTAAAATGCTGTATATGCAATCTTAACTATCTTGTCTTTATTAATACCTTTTTGAGATGATTGTCACTTTTCTTTTATAACTTTCCAATTTTCTCTCGGTATTAATGATTTGTTAGAATATAATTTAAAATATATGCCATTATAAATCGTTTGTATATGCACGTTCCAAATCTTAATATATTCAATTCTGTAAACTATTTCCCTTATATATAGCAAAAGGAAAAAGTATTTTCTATTTTTTCATTTCCCTTTATCATTTTCTTTAACCGGTTAAAAACTATATAAATCGAGTTTTTAAAATAGTGACATATTATTTTTGATTGATATCTAAATATTAATGAAGTATGATTAGGTAAATTAGACGTAGAGAAAAGAAGTGCAATTAACTGATTTACTGATCATGTAAATGAAACAGAATTGAAAGCAAAAAGAAGGGATCTAGAGGATACTGGCTGTCTGATTATTATTAATGAAATACAATGATGCACCATAAATAATATTTTCGATTGAAGTGATTCTTAGTTTATGTACCTAGATACAAATCGATTGTTAGAGAGAAGTGTTTGAATTTGATCGAGTGATTTGGTAAAATTAGATTTCATTTTTAAATCATAATATAAAAATTAACGAGTGAAGTGAAATTCGAACGTGAGCGACCTTATTTATTCTTAAGTGATGAATACTGTATTTTGTTTTACTCTCTCATATCTTCAACTGGAGTCCGGTAACTATAGGCTGATTAATAAGACTAAAAGATGTCGGTAGAATTAAACAATAAATGTGGGATGTTAGAAACTCCATTGTATACTTTTAATATGAGCCTAAAGTAGTTTTGAATATTTTGCATAAAGTCATGGTGATAGTCTTGAAGTCTTTCTGCTATTACTGGAAGAAATAGGAAATTTTTTTTTACAATTTCCAATGAGTTATAATATTACCATAGTGCTCTGAAAAGGTTGAAACATGTGGATGATTCTGAAATATCAATTATGTATCTGGTAGGGAAGTGTTTTTTATCAGAACTGTGAAAATACTTAGGGAATCATGGAGCATTTGAGAATAAGAGTTATTCACTGTTAAATATCTTATGGTCATTTCGATTCCGAGTTTTCAGTTTCAATCTCTTGAGTTGATAGAATAAATAATTTTTAAATATATCAAAGTTCGAAATAAAAGGTATCAAAATACATAAGAATTTTGATTTTTAGAATTATATTTAGAAAATGATGATTAAAAATAAATAGAGTTACAACCTGGAAAATTGACTGGGATTCCTTTGAAATAAATTTATCTAAACGATGCTTTTTTAGGAATTGTACAACAAAATTTAAATGAAATTAATTTAATGTGTTACCTCTTTTCTTCATACAATTATTTAAGTACACAAATATAAGTGTATTCTCTACAAAATACGTTCGAATCATTTTTAATATTTACTAGAAGAGTAAAAACAATTAGCTGACCAATATACAACACTCTAAAATTTAATTTTTTATAATAGCTAAAGGTAACATTATACATTAAATAAAATGTTTTGAATTACCATACAATTTGCCTGAAAATGCATATTTTATCATATTATAAGGCTTCAAAATTAGAAAAATACCCAAGAAATATTTTTTAGTGAATATCTTTACTCTCAAATGTCATTTTATACAAATATAAGCCAAAATTAAGACTTCCTACAAAATAAGGTAACTCAAAGGAAATTAATTATATATTAACATTTCTCAAATTGAATAATACAAATTATATAATAATTTTGATAATATAGCCTTTACTAAGGGAATTATGGTATTTCGAGTTCTGGGCAATGAAATTTTCTTTAAAAGTCAGTGTAATTTTCACTTTGTAGCAATATAAGAACCCTTTTCCTCAATATAAAATTTGAAGGATAGTCTATTCAAAATATAAGTACTTAAAAAACATAAATAATAATTTTCAGGTCCTTTGATACATAAGAGTTTGAGATGTTGTAAGTTGTAGTAATAAAAAAATATTAATTTTAAAGTCTTTCCGGTGACAGAAATTCCTGATCAAGTAATATTAAGGTAACAGTAACTCAGCTTCTAAATTAGATAACAAAATTCAAGCAGATTGTTAAATATGGAAGATTAACTTTTAAAATGAAACAAAAAAATTAAAAAATTAATATCTTAAACACAAATTGTGTTGTAAAGATGTACTGTCACCTTAAGAACTCATCATGATGAACTTAGTAGCTTTAGTGATAAAAAAAATAACAAATTTTAATAAAAATAACTGTAAATAGAATAAGAAATAACGCATAAATTAAAAAAACGCTGAATCATTTATAAAACTAAGAATTCATTTCAACTTCTAAACCATAATGTGAAACTAAAAAAAACTGTATGCATTATGTCTCACCACAGTTATAGAACTTGCATGCTGTGTCAAACTTAGTTACGAGCTACTAACTTCGACACATTAATAATTACTAACTTTCATAAAGTATCATAAAATATAAAGTATCATAAAATCTTATGAAACAGAAAACGGATAGGGAATAGTAAATAAAAACCAACAACCATAATCGTTTGTGTTAAAATGTTATAAAAAGGAAATACATTATTTAAAAATAAAAGAAAGTGAAATATTATCTTCTGCTTAAATGTTCGGAGAAGTTGGCTCTTCAAAACACAGAATATGTTGGTTGGAAAAAAAGATTCAATTGATTTTTAAATCAGATGTGAAACCTAACTTGTGACGTCTATATTCGTAATTTAAGGAATAATGCTTTTAATTTAGTAATACTCATTTCTTAAGAATAATTTTTTCTTTGATACAGCATTTTCTTTGATGCATATATATTATGTGAATGATTTATTTCGATGATCAGAAAAATTCATAAAAATGTAAAGTTTAATACCTGTTTGTATGTGTGTGTGTGAGAGAGAGAGAGAGAGAGAGAAAGAGATGAAGGAAAATAATTGTGTCATGAACGTTATATTTTCTATAAATAATTTTAATTATTTCTTTTTCTTTGGTTTGATATATATATGAAATATTTAATAATGGTTCTATAATGCATGTCTTTCAGGTTTTGGGAATTCATTTTGAAAATATATTGGTAATATGAATAGAAAAATATGCGAATAAAATATAAAAACAGCAATTAAATAATTTATTTGAAAAATTAAAAATAAAGTTCCAGAAACATTAAGAAACAATTAAATTAAGTGTCTAAGTACAACACTCTCTCGATTATCCGGTAGATATCGTTCCAGATCATCACCGGAATACTGAAAAATCACAAAAATAAATAATTTAAAAAAAGAGGAGTATAGGTAATTACATAAAATCTAATACAGTACAAGCAAATAAAGTGTCAAACACACGGAATAACTAAATCTATAAAAAGAAGTGCAGTTTTGCATTGACATATTACTTTGAAGTAGAGGGCAATAATTAAATTTCTCTGTGTAAAATTGCTGGATTAATAGAATTTTTGGTAAGGTGAAATGTTGTATTACAGGAAGAGTACTATAATTCACAAAAATAATATTTTGAAGATTAAATGAGTAAGTATGCTTATGAATAAAATTATCTTTTTTAATATTAAAAACAGACGTGAAGTTTGAAAATAAACTTTCTTACTTTATTCTTACTTAAACCTGTGAAAGAAATATATTAGTTAATTTATTCGTAATCATTTATAAAACATGCGGTAAGGCTTTGTCATAGAAGAAATTGCCATTTTCAACTGATCAATGCTTGTCATAAATGTTGTAGTTTTTGGTGCATACTGTCGATTTCCTGGCAAAACTTCTCTGATGTGACATTTTCGCCAGGGTTTAAGAAGCTGTAGGGGATGACTCCATTTTCCAACCACCAAATAGTAACCTTGACCTTCTTTTGATGCAACTTTGATTTGTGGAAGTGTTTTGAAGCGTCATCTCTATCCAGTTCTGGCCTTAGAAATGCCGTTAGTTGGCATCTGGAATTCGTTTCTCCTAGCATATCAAATTCAGTAATTCCAAATTTTTTTTTCATTCAGTTAATGATACACCCATGGACACATCAGGAGTTTTAACTGTCCGAATGGATGCAAATATTGAACAATTACAAAATGGTAAGATGATAAGCGTCTAGCTCGTTTGCTACCCTTCGAGTTGTTTACAGTATGCCGGTTTCAATAATCTTCATCAATCTGCAGTTCTCAACCGCAGAAGAACGTTCATGACCCTAATTATTAGTAAAGCTCTCGTCTCCTGTTACGAAATATTTGGAACGAATGTTGAACTGTGCCCTCGCTGTCGGTCTCCTGGCGAAATACGTGGTTGATATTGTGAGTATTTTCTGCTGCTTTATGTATCATTTTGAACTGATACAAAAAATTGCTTGAATTCTTCAATATCTTCAGAAATTGAACCGCCTTAATAACTAGCCCGAGAAAGACATCTCTTTAGTCTGGTTTGTAAACGCACAATAAAAAAGGGACCAGTCAACTTTTTTCTTCGGAGCCACTGAACAAGGGTTCGAAACAACCCACCAGGATCTTCAAGGTCAACAACACTCTCTGAAGTCGAAGTGGTGCCCCCAGACTGTTCACATATGCCCCAACACAAAATATTTGCCTCTGTGTGTCTAACGAAGACAATCGGTAAGTAAATTACTACTAGTATTCTTCAGGCATCGGCTCACATGTTAATGAGAACCGTCACTCAGTTCGAGACAGCCGATGACGTAAAATGGAAAAATGTTCCACGCACAACTCAAATTCAACAGGGAGGGGATGTATATAAGTTGTACTAATGGCTGGAACATTCTTTACAAACATAAGAATGTTTCTCTTCGTTCCATCACGATGATACTGGAGGGGGAGTATACGGCGGCGCTTTTCAACAGCGGTGTCAAAAGTTAAAACACCTTAATAACCAATCCGATAGAGATATCTCTTTTGGTCTGCTTGATAGTGCTGCAAAAAAAGTGACCAGTCAATTTCTTTCGGGTCTAATTGACGAGGATTCGAAACAGACTGCCAGCACTTTAAGGTCAAAACCTTCTCCCCCTCCATGAGGTCGAAATCCCCTAACACAGAAGTTTTCTATAATTTCTTTAACAACCTAAGGTATAACCTTTGTTGTCAAGCAGTGACAACAAAACCGAATATGATCAATTGAACGCTATTGTGATTTATATCTATATTATCTACCTTTCTTCGAATTATATACGTGGAACTCATAGAAGCTAAGTATAATTTAACTCTCCCTTTCAATATAAATAAATAATGCTTTGTAATAATGTTTCATAATGTTACGGTTTCGAAAACAAGGAAATATAATTTTTATCTCAGTAAAAAGTTATATCGCTACAGATTTTAAAAAAATCGTTCCTCTTCTCCTATTCTAAAAATATCGGTTTTAATTCCTCTTCACTGAGACTTTCCTTCTGAAATTTATTCTTTTTTAGCATTTCAAGTATTCTCCGTGCTATTCAGTACGGAAAGTGATTGATTTTCATCTTTTTAAAGTTTTACTTCAATTCTTTCGATGCGATAGATTTCAACAAACGTTCCCAAATTTATTTTTGTACTATTCCAAGAAGTTACTTTCTTAAAGGATGGTTGCATAGATAAAGAAAAAGGGGTTGATATCCCCATAGCAATCTAGTTCTTTCCTCCTGAAGAATAATCGGACCCAGCAACTGCAGAAACATTCGGTTTAGTCCTTCAACAACACTATTATTCGAAATCTATTGTTTTTGAAGATATTCGTTTGCTCTTCAGTTATTCTTGGTGATTATTTTTTCTCCCTCAACTGTTTCAAGGATCAAACATGAACTAGAAAGAAAAAAGAGGAGAGAGCTCTCTTTTTTAAAAAATAAAGGAAATATATGTATAAAGATAAAAATTAGAATCACCCTGTTTTCGACAGTTTGATGAATGGTAGAAATTTAAGACGTTTGTTATTGATAACTGGAACATTTTCTTACCAAATTTTACGGTGATTATTCATATTTTTTCCCTTTAATTTAGTTTTGTTGCACAGAGTAATTTGATTTATTAGAGCTTACATAGTCATCGTACTTCCTTATTCAAATTGAAGAAATACACTTTAAGTGTTTTCGAATTGGTCATAATATTTTAAGTTGATGTAATATTTCTGCAAATAAATATCATAGTACTTTGCTGCATCTGTAACATTTTTTTTTTTTACCTTTTTCATTTTAGGATTATAACCTGCATAATTTTTAGAGAGATCCTTTGCAAAAACGTAATTTGTTTTTTAAAAAAATCATTTATTCATTATTTTTGATCGAAAAAGAATAAAAGAGGAAAGTAATAACCTTAATGCTGTTATACAATATTTATAAACACATATCCTAAATGAGATCAGTTTTCAAACTTATCGATAAGTTATCATGATGATGGTTGACTCATTAGTAATTATTTTTAATATGCTTTGATATTGATAATATTTTGATATATTTTAAAAATTTTATGGAATTTTAATAACATTTGAATCTCAAGGAAGGTCAAAAATACAAAAAAAAAAATATTTTTTTCACAAGTGTGCATGGAATTAAAAGTAGGAGCCATTCGAAAGTATAAAGTTCATTGAATTACAAATTACTCCAGGTACTTAAAAAGTAAACCTATTTTAATACCAGAGTAGTTCACTCTATAGAAATTCCAAAAGGTAGCGCTTGTAGTAACAAAAATGGTTCGTTTTTAGCAAACATTGTGATTTATTAGACAAAGTTTCTAAATCTCAGTTTCTCGGATTATGTCATCATTCTCTTGACAAAACTTATTCGTCAAATTTCTTTCTCTCCTCAAAACTTCTTCGTTAACATTTTCTGGCAGGTGAGACCATAATTGCTCCTCTTTGGAGCAGATTCATTAGAAGTAACTCTTTGTTTTAATTGCTGCTTGGATTTCGGTGTAAATTGATAAACCCCGGTCTCAGCGACGCTTACAATTGGACGCGACAGCAGTCAAATTTTGATTTCGCAGTAAATGACTATAAAATAAAGTTAACTTTAATTAAGTGTCAAATTTGTTTCGGCTGGCATTAACAAATGCCAAAATCACCATAGAATGCAACTCAACAATTTACCTAATCTATGCTACCTGCCTTCAAATGTAATTACTTCACTTTACTAATGATAGATGCTTAGATACATTGAAGTCCGACTCCTACATACATGTACTCACTTCCAAATGGTTCTTTAACCAAATTAGGTATGTTACAGATGTTCATTTGTTTATTATCATTGTCTATCATCCACCAACTACAGACTGCTAAACTCAATTTTCAAATTATTAGAAAAATGGAAAGTATTGAAAATTTTGGCAATATCAGAAAGACATTTTACTTGGTGTTAGTAGGAAAAAAATCGTAAATGATCCTCTCTGTAAAATACTCGTATATCGCTATCAAATGAAGTTATTGAAGAGAAAGAAGCGTATCCGTCTTGTCATAAGAAATCCAAAATATTATAAAAAAAAATAAATGCTGTGAAGATAAAGTAGGTAAATAAATATTTCTCTCACTATTACATCGATCTGAAAGTTGAGTATAACAGATTGCTTATTAACATCACGCTCATCAACACATGCATTGTTGACAAAGAATGTCGTAAATTGGAACCTCGGAAGCTGCTGGTCGTATTCGTATTATTGGCTCGAATCTTGATGCCAATAAATCCCTGCCGTTTTGCTTGATGCACGTTAAATTTATCCAGACTCAAAGCCATCCCTTTACCGGTGTGTTGAATTCTGGAGGAGGAGGTGCCAGCTCAAGTCTGATCCTGTCCGCTTGACCGAGGTCCGAGGTTGGTGGATGATTTACTAATAGCTCTCGGGTTGCTTCTCAGTACGACCTCAGTAAACAATCCAATCCCATGACCCTTGGTCAAGTATCGAGGACTACACCTGAGCTGGTTCCTCCCTCTCCTAACTTTCATGTCACGCCTACGGGAACATTTGGTACCCAAATTTAACTGTCTTCATCCCCGCTACACGGCATGTCTTCGGGGGCATCAGGGCTCGATGCTATAACCTAGCATATAATAGGATAATATAACCTATTTTAATCCCTATAGGTTATTTTAATTTACATATATTCAAATAATACAGAAGATTACATAAACTTTATTAAGTCTTTGATAGTATTCCAAATCGATATTATGCAACGACAGTACCAGGTATGTAAGTATGAAACCGGAATTTGCCCATAGCTGGCGCTAGATGTCGATGCAGTTACCGACACATTACGTCAGCGGTGTCTTGTTATTGTATTGATATCCGACAAAGATTTCCAACTCACAATAACACGAGTTTCATTCAGTAGCATTAGTTTATTAGAGATAAACATGTCGAGATTTGTGCCAACAAATTACGATTTGCGGACAGCACTACTTTTCTGTTTTCATCTGAAGAAAACCGCAGCCGAATCGCATCGAATGCTTCTGGAGGCATTTGGTGAGCATGCTTTCGGTAAAACACAGTGTTTCGAGTGGTTCAAACGGTTCAAAAGTGTCGATTTTGACGTGAGGAACGAAGAATGTGGAAGACCACCGAAACAGTTTGAAGACGACTTGTTGGACGAAGACGACTCTCAAACACAACAACTGGCGGATCAGTTAAAGGTGACCCGAGAAGCCATCTCCCTTCGGTTCGGATCATATCATTACAATAAACGTGTTTTTTCTGCACAAAAATTCCGGTTTCATACTTACACACCTAGTAATAATTATCCATATTTCCTTCCACGATATATTGTGTTCATGATAAAGCAGATGTCATAACTGAGAAATCGCGACATTCGACTTATTTCCTTCTAATCGTGGACCCGAATCCTGATGCTGCGAAAGATGGAACGTGTAACAGTGCTGATTCACATTAAATTGGTCAAGGTCATAAGTCCTATGAAGAGTGGAGTGATGCAGGAAAGTACCAGAGATCATGTGTTGTCGTCGTCGTTTGATGAAGGTTTAAAATTATTAGTAAAGTCGCCTACCCTAGCTTTACTTCTAAGTAAAGAGATGTTAATAAATAATCAATTTCGCGATATTCTATTTGTGATAATGTATTTTTTACGATGTTTGATTTCATACTTAAGATTTAGGGTTTGTGTTTTTAAGAGACGATACATCTTGTATTTAATGAATTAACTTCATACTCATTTAACATAGAAATAAGAATGTCTGAGGGGAAAAAGCACTTTTCATATAATAATAATTCCACATATTTTCCCTCTGATGATACACTCAGATTTATCCATTATGAATCGATATATATATATATATATATATATATCATGTAATTAACACAATTTCTTACCTCAATATCGAAATTCAAAACATTCTTTAAAATGGGTTAATATATTACAGTACAAGTATGTAATACAGTATGTAATAATCATTCTTTCAAGCTTTTTCTTGATACTGTGTAGAAAAGTAAAGTTTGCTGAGAGAAAGTAATTACTTATTTATTCAATCTCATATATACTAGTTTATACTGCAGAGCAATAAAAATTTATCACCATTTTCTTATATTGTAATTAGTGTATTGTTATATATTTTTCCGTAATATATACATATAAAATGTATTATTGGGTCTTATTTATAATGGTTTTAAAACGTTATCGTTATATTAGTGCTTTCAGTACATAATTTTATTAAATGAGTGTTATTTACATTGATTTTAGTTAATTAATTCTAAGATTATGCCCCAAATTAATTAAGTTTTTGCAACATTAAATATTCCTTTATTTGTCTAATTTCAAACAACTTTGCAATTTTTCAAATAAATATTGCTTAGTCAGATTAGTATTTAAATTATTTTCCTAAAATTGTATTATGCAATATCAGTATATAAGAATAACATACAATAAAGCAATCGGAAATTTAAAATTCATTTATTTACATATTGTTTGATTGGTTGGCATTTTATTAACGTCGCGCTAGAACATACACGAAGGCTCTTGGTGACGAACCTCGTAATTTTGAACCTCAATAAAAAGTCGAGGATGGCACCTGAGCTACCACCTGCCTCTCCTAACTTTTACACCACACCAATGGGAGGACTTTGAGCTTCGACTGATTTGACGTGCATCAGTTTAATTACATATATTAACTTTTTTTATGTTTTCTTTTACTTTAGTGTTAATTTTCATGAATTCAATTAAAACACAACGTATTTCAAATAAGTTAAATAAACAGATATACATAATTCTTAGAATAATACTTATGAAATAAGAATACACATTATTTATTAAAAAAAGTATATGTATACAGTATGTATTTATTCAAATAAGTAATCTTTCTCAAAAATTTTAATTCAAGATAAAAAATAATATAATATTTTTTGGGACACACAAATATATTTTTGTCAGTAAAAACATTCCGCTTCATTTTATCTCTCTTTTATTTCAAGTATTTATTTGAATCTTTTTAAAACCCTCTTAAAGAAATCCATAACAAAATTGTTATAAGTGCAAAAAATAATATTTTGTCTCGCAATTTGATGTTATGAACTTTTCAACATTTTTAAAGCTTTACTCTGTCCTCACACGAAGTGAGTTGAAGAAATTTAATCCTTTTTTTTGAATGTTTCTAAGCTTTTCGTTCTTCAATAATTCCTTGTTTTCAACATTGAATAGAGTTTCGAGAGCAAGTCAAGCAAGAAAGTGACATTAAAATCCCGTTTAATCGATTCATGCTCTTGATTTACTGGTGAGATGTTTCAAAATGCTTCATTTTTCTCAATTTTTCCTAAGAAACATATGTTTTCTCAGAAAGACTTGTCAACTATAAAATCTGATCGGTGTAAGGAGTAAATAGAAAAATCTGTTCTCACATTGTTCCAAGGAGTCGTTTTTTCTTAGTTTTGTAAAATGACACTTCGGTTATGTTATGATTTTTTAGAAACTTTTTGATATGGATGTTTTGACAGGGTGTACAACATTCTTTTTCCAAGATATTTGTTTATATTCTTTGTGTACGGTGCCACCACTGAAAATGAAATTTAGGAGTAATTTGTTTTAACATAAATGTCTTTTTAACTTTTGATTAAAACAATGTTTTTTTTTTTTTTTTTTTTGTCGAAATTATGAAAAACTATAATCAAAAATAAGTATTTTAATTGAGAATTCTGCAAGGAGCCATAAAAATAAAAATTAAAGCTCTTTTCGATAGTTCAAATTATAGTACTATGCTTATTAATATATCAGATTTTTATTTTTATATATTTTAAAACACAAAGCTTTAGGGCTTTCGGTTTCCAAAATCTAATAGACCTGAAAAAAAACACAGTTTTAAAATTCTAAGAAACATTCGAATTTTTAGATTATTCATTATTTCTATTTGATCTATCATTATATGATACAAAATTATTTAAAAGAAACTCAATGTATGTATGCATACTAATTATGTTGGAATAAAGTTACACCCACAAAAACAAAGCAAATTTTAAATTTTTTATTGAAAGTAATTGTATTAATTTTAATTATATTAATTAATAATTTTAATTATATTAATTAATAATTTTAATTTAATAATTAATAATTCTAATTTAATAATTATGTAAATGTGTATTTAGTTGTGTATAATGTGTATATCTATATCTATTTCCACATTTTGTTAGGTCTATTTCCAAATAATCTCATGATCGTTTTACTTTTAGCTTCTTTTAACAAATGATTAGATAATTAGTTACTGGTATATTTAATACTCTGAAATCCATATTAACACATTGATCAATAACTCCCGAGACTAACCCAGAGATGGTGCTCGTAGTAAACCAGTAACCAGGTCTTTCTAGAGTACTAACCTTTGCTTGAAACGTGACAAAATTTTAAGTCGATCGGACCAGGAAAAAGGTTTTTTGAAGTGAAGTGAAAAAGGTTTTTTCCAAGTGGGTGCCACGATTGCTTTCGATGGAACAAAAACAGCAACGAGTCGATGATTCAGAAAGCTGTTTATCGCTATTTACTCGCAACAAAAAAGATTTCTTGCGGGAAAAAAAAACCAAATTTGGAAAAGCGTTGGAACGATTGTATCACCCTAAAAGGTGATTAACACAGGTGTTATGTTGATGAATAAAAAAAAAATTTGCAAAAAAAATGTTGTTTTCAATGTTAGACTCGGGAGTTATTGATTGATGTGTTAAGTGGTTGTACAGGCATAAGAGGTGTGGCACTGAAAAAGTGAAGCGATCGCTGATACAGATGAAGTAGGGTTAATATAGTACAACACATATCAGTACAGTATGTAATATTCATTCCTTCAATTTTTCTCATGATACTGCGTAGAAAAGTAAGGTTTGTTGAGAGAAAGCAGTTACTTATTTATTCAATCTTATATATAGCTTATACTGCAGTGTAATAAAATTCCATCTTCAACGGTTTAGCATGAAACCTTCTGTTTCGAATGCAGTGTCTCTTCCTTAACTAAACAAATCCGTATATCCGTAGCTTCATTAACATTACATTTTTTTTTGTCTCGTAGGAAAAAGGATAAATCAGGAAGGATTTGTTGTGAAATATCACGTTAAACTTGCAGAAACCACTGATGAAACTTATCGTATAATGAAAAAGTACATGACAATGAATATTTATCGCGTGCACGTCTTTTTGAGAGTTTTAAGCATTTCAAGTGGGACTACGAGACGCTGAAAATGATTCACACCCGAATCGCCCTTCCGCGTCAAAAATGGATGACGATCTCAAAAATGTCTGTACTCTGGTTCGATTTGGCAGTCGGTTAAGTATTCATGCGATTGCTGAGACTATGAAAATTGACAAAGAATCCATAAGGCACATTTTTCCACAAAGTTAATGCACCGCATTGTCTTGGTGGAAAAATTGTATTAAAATGAACAATATTTGAGTGTGTTAAAGGCATGAAAGTGAAACGGAACATGTCCTGAAGAAGCTGACAGAAAAAGACTTCCCTCACTGTATTGAGCAAAGGAAGATTCTCATGGAGCGTTGCATGGATATATTAGAAGTATATATTGAATGTGATTATAAGTAAATACGTATGAAATCAAAATAAAGGATTTTACTCCATCAGTCTCGTTTTTAAATAGTCTTACATCGTACAATCTGATTGTTTCCTGGCTATGAAAGAATACATAAGGCAATTATACTTCCCTATGTATATATATATATATCAACTAATCTACCTCTTACAAAAGAAAAGTTTTTAGATACATAAGATATGAGTTCATATCCCAACACTAAATACCCTCCATGTTTCAGAGAATTATTCTAAGATTCATTTACATGTTTAATCTGAATCAAAGAGAATTTTAGCTAATATATATATATAGCTAATCTACCTTTTACAAAAGAAAAGTTTTTAGATACATAAGATATGATTTCATATTCCAACACTAAATACCCTCCATGTTTCAGAGAATTATCCTAAGATTCATTTACATGTTTAATTTGAATCAAAGAGAATTTTAGCTAATATATATATAGCTAATCTACCTCATACAAAAGAAAAGTTTTTAGATACATAAGATATGAGTTCATATCCCAACACTAAATACCCTCCATGTTTCAGAGAATTATTCTAAGATTCATTTACATGTTTAATCTGAATCAAAGAGAATTTTAGCTAATATATATATATAGCTAATCTACCTTTTACAAAAGAAAAGTTTTTAGATACATAAGATATGATTTCATATTCCAACACTAAATACCCTCCATGTTTCAGAGAATTATCCTAAGATTCATTTACATGTTTAATTTGAATCAAAGATAATTTTAGATAATATATATATAGCTAATCTACCTCATACAAAAGAAAAGTTTTTAGATACATAAGATATGAGTTCATATCCCAACACTAAATACCCCCCATGTTTCAGAGAATTATCCTAAGATTCATTTACATGTTTAATCTGAATCAAAGAGAATTTTAGCTAATATATATATATAGCTAATCTACCTCATACAAAAGAAAAGTTTTTATATACATAAGATATGAGTTCATATTCCAACACTAACATAAATACCCTCCATGTTTCAGAGAATTATCCAAAGATTCATTTACATGTTTAATCTGAATCAAAGAGAATATTAGCTTAAAATAAATACTTCAATTTATTTCTTCAATAATCGGAGTTGATATTCAGATATTTTCTAGTCTAATTTCTGACATCATTATCAAATTCATAAAATGTGTGCTATTTCACAGAATAGACATTATTGGATTAATATGACATTAACTTACACAATCAGAATTCTACATGCTTTACTGAGTTCTTCATCAAATATATTAAGGAAATATTAGCAGGTATTAACTGAAATAATTATTCGTGTCATAATAAAATATGCTAAATTTGTTAACGTTTTAAAAATAATTTATTTACACATTCCGAAGTAGATGCTGTAAAGTTAGACTTTTTCATAAAAATAAATTCTGAAGTACCTATATATGATACACATTTTTATGTTTCCTAACATGAAATAAAAATTTTACCGGATATATCAGATATAGACTCATTTTTCTAACTCGAAATTAACTTTTCTGAAAATTCAAAATTTAACGTTTTATAATTTGATTTAATGGGAGCAGTGAATTGTAATCGACTGTATAGAACTGTGTTAACCAGGTTCTTTTCAATTTACTCACTCATGATCTCAATATATGTTATTATAATATAATTTTAATTACCAATAGAGGTTTACTTATTCATAAAAATGACATAATAGCCATTCTTCTACAGGAGAATATTTCAGTACATATTTTTCTTCATCATTGCATACCAATACGGCTCAAAGGCAAATAATTTTGAAAAAGAGACATAACCTTACTCAACCTTCTAACTTATATTATTATCACCAGAAAACTTGTACATTGACCGAATTTCGATTTCAACTGGAGAACAAAGAAATATTGATTTCATCTCAGATGATAGAAAAAGGCGATTTTCCCAGTCCTTGCTGTTTTTGGATTATCGATTTATGTCAAGAATATATTGTTCTTTTGAAAGTTATTTGGTTAATCAAAGCTACGAGACGGGTATAATCAAAATAATGGATTGATAACATATCAGTGTTGGATAAGTAGATGCTATTTTATTAAATATGATATTTATCACTTAAAAAGTATTATTTAATTTAGTTATTGGATATGGTTTGCAGTGACTCTATCCTCAAATAAATTCTGGTATAACAAGCAAATTACTCTTAAATTATATTTAATATTTCTTATCGATATAAATTCGATATTATAAACATAATCAAAGCATATTTTTGTATCAATTAAAGTAAACAAAATTCGATTATCAAATGATTTCTACTAGCTGAATAAATACACCATTACTTTTTAAAACAATTTATTTGAAAAAGAACATATCAGTTTTATTTTATTAGAGTTTTAGTGTTACATTGATGGGTCACAGTGGATTGCTTTTGAAATCTGAAGAAAAAAAAATAATAGACAAGAACAGAAATTACAACGTCTTTGAGTTTTTAATAAAATACATTCACTGATATGAAGAAGAGAAATATTAGTTGTAGCGTTTTAAACGTACCAAAAATTAGTAAAAATAATGAAAACATTATAATGAATTTAAAATAAGAAATTCTTGTATATAAATTCAAATGTTTCTTTTTGCGTGTATATTTTTTTGGCCCTCCTTACCCATTTTCATCACTAATGAACAACATTTCAAAAAACATCTCATAACAATAAAACTATATCATCTTTTTTACAGGACTTAGTAATTAGAACAAAACAAATAGTTTTTCATTTATTATTTAATTAATTACTCTCTAATTTTCGTAGGTAGTGCAAAAAGTACTTGTATTTGAAGACAAATGACATCATTAGAGAAAGTTGTTGTTACCATTAGGTGCTGCCATCTGTTAAAAGGTGTCGAAACAAATTTGACATTGATTCATTGCTCAAATCGAGTTGTAACAGTCGATAGAAAAGGGATTCATCGTTATGAACCGGAAAGTAAGCAATTACAACAACAACAAGAAGAAAGATTGCTTGCATTGGGTCTGCTGCAATGAAAGCTAGGAGGATATTAGCGTCCGGAAATGTTATAACGAAGAATTTTTGAGGTGCGAAAGGCGTCAGGATCTCAAATGCGAGATACTGAGATTTAGACAGCGGTCTAGTGAGATTTAGACGAACAATTTCAATGGTACGAGCGTCATCTGTTGATTTTTCTAAGAACTTAAAGAACGACATTTGTATATGTGACTTGAAATCCAAAAAGGTACTGAAATGTTATATAAATTAAACTGAATTTAGAAGAAATCGTCTGACCTTAAGTTTTGCCTCAAGACGATCTTTTGTTATTTTTCTTTTCTTTCTTGAATATTATGTACTTACCATCTTTAATAAATCAGCATTAGTGATTGAGGCACACATGCTTTTAACAATAATTTCCTCTACGCTACTTGATTTAAGCTTCTCAAATTCTAAATATACAATTCGAAGTTCACATATAAATTGAATAAATTGAAGCGTAAAGAAAAACAAGAATGAGTGAAGATGGAGAGATAAGAAATTTGAATTATAATTTCACAGTAATAAGAAGAATATTAGTGTTATGCGCGCAATGTATTCCTGAGTGTGTAATTGATATGCTAAAATTAGGACTCAACCCTATCGGAGCAATTTCAGGTACTCGTATCTTATTCCGGTAAGATCATTCTTTGATAAATTATAAAAGTTGCCATTACTCACAGAAAGGAAATTAACGGTGGAAATCAACCCCTTGTTTGACAAGTAAGTAAAGTTATTTTGTATATAGCTGATTACTTTAATTAATTGGTTTGTTTGTAGTTTTGGCTTAAGTAGAAATTTAATTCCTATAATTGACTTTAAAAGGAGAGACAAATGGGTAGTAGGAAAGCATTGTCAGGAAATGTACCATTATCCATTTTTAATTTTGGATTTTTTAATATTTACGTAATTTCATTTTACATCTTTACATGCATAACATATGTGGAAGAGCAAACCGTATATCGTGTTTAAACAAACTTAAATGCAGGAAATGAAATTGATAAGTACACTTAAAATTATGCTTAATTAGTTATTATATATTTGAGGATCAGAAGAAAACATTTAGAGCTAGAAAAATTTCCAAAATTTAGATATTTATTTTTAACATCAGAACAAATTTTTTTAATAAACAGGTTAAACTCATGAGGATCGTCTATTATTTCACTAGTGTTGAATAAAATGCATAATTTTCTTCATAAAAATGAATAAGTATTTTAATTAGTATCTTTATTATTTTCAAACTAAAGCGTAAGTATTTATAGAACTTGATTTTGGGGAGATTTAACAGATTTCTATTCTTATATAATTTCTTATACTCTTCATATGTATCACTACAACTAGGGGAATGATTGAAGTATAAGTTATTAACTCAGTATAGAAGTATGAAAAAGTTAGAATATTAATTTTGCAATGCTCTAATGTCTAATAGATATAAAATACAAATAATTATTTATTACCCTTCATATTACAACTGGAATTTGTTTTTGTTGCTGATCCATAAAATCCCATGATACTGTTAAAACCTGAAAGCAAAACTTACATAAATGCTATACTTCGGTTTCCTGTTCTATCTGGAATTAAAAGAAATTAATGCACTGGATGAAAATTAAATGTATCCTCACATATTATATTTTTGGTTTCAAAGTCATAGGATTCAATATTTTTTCAATATATTTAATAAGCCATTCCTATTAAATATTTTATTTCATATTTATTATAAGTTCCTTCAAAAATGTAATTTTTTTTAAAAAAAGGGAACATTTTTGTAGCCAAGTGGTTAGCAAAAGGTTTGCCTCGATGCTCTGGGGAGGTGCATAATCTTAAATTTTTTTTCTTTCATTTACATTTGATGTGCTGTCTCAAAGGGTCGAGTGTCGTGGAAAGCCTAGATTCAAAAGCAGTGCCGAAAGTTGAAACATTTTGGAAAACCTCTGACTTTCTCCATAGCTTTAAATATTTAGCAAGTAAATAATTAATATTTACAAATATTTAAAATAATTTTGAGTAATTTAATTAATTATGAGATTTAATAATAATTGTACATGACAAAACCTCAATTGAAATTTGTGACGATCGTCCTTCATTTCTTAACTCTACAGCGATCTTAAAATTAAATTTTACAGTCAGTAAGCTCAAACCTCCAATTGAAGATATGTAAGAGAAGGACAACATACTTTGTTTTCTATCAAAGATTATACAAGATTTCTCTAATCCCTCCTAATTCAGTTAATCTTAGTTTGTGTCTAAATATTAAAGTAATGGCTTACTAGATCCCTCATTCCAAATCAAGCATTTTTCGATTATAGCAGATTCGACTCCTATTATTTTGATTAAGAGTAGCTTTCCTCTACTTTCATTATAAGCGATTAATTACAATAATTCACTCTAATACACAACATCTAATAGCTTGTCGCTATCCTGTCCCTTCACTTTCCTTTCAGTTCTATTTCATTTACATATCACTATCTCTAATTCGATTCCTTCAATCAATCTAATTCACCTAACCACTGTGACATATTCAATTTTTAAAAACAAACGATTGTGATACTTTTTTAAGATATTATCTGTCCAACTTATAAAGGCAGACGATTTAATTTAATGTGATACTTTTTTTAAGACATTGCCTATTCTACTTTTAAAAGTAGACGATTTAAACTTAAAGTAATACCTTTTTCAATATTCTTTATTAAGATTTTTTTTTTGGCAACACCAGATCATAGTTTTGATTTTAGATAATTTATTGGCAACGGATATGAAATTTAGTAATGAGTTTGGTTCCGAGAGGTAAAGACGAACGTTGAAAAAGTGGTGCTTGTGTAAAATTGAGTGTCTAATTTATGTTTGAAAAGATGTGCGCAAATAAACGTGATGTCCTGAAAACAAGTCAATTTTATTAATAGTCTTCAATACAGTACACCACGTTTCATTTAGTTGGCAAATATTTGTAACTGTATGTAATTTCTAATTACTAAAAAGTCTTTGCGTTTAGTGAAGAGAAAATGCAGTTATCGTAATGCCACAGTTTTTATTTAAGAACATTTCAAAAAATAATGTATAAATAATTTCGATGTATTTCGATGTTTTATTTGGTTTTGCTCTTGTCCTGTCACGTAAGTATTATTTAACCTATCTATACTCTCAGGTACTGTTATAATAATTATTTTCTTTAAGTAAAATCATTTTTGCATTTCGAGCGATAGACAGGTAAAAAAAAAAAAAGAAAAGGCAGAAAAATAGAGGAAAATGAATGAGAGCAAAATAGTTCGACTCCTTGATCTAGGCCTAACTTTAGGCCTTACTAGGCAAATATTTGTAACTGTATGTAATTCAAATTACTAAAATGTCCCTGAGTTTAGTAAAG
Organism: Nephila pilipes; assembly: GCA_019974015.1. Classification (NCBI taxonomy): domain Eukaryota; kingdom Metazoa; phylum Arthropoda; class Arachnida; order Araneae; family Nephilidae; genus Nephila; species Nephila pilipes. The sequence goes on along the minus strand of BMAW01117659.1, from coordinate 110,417 downwards.
AGAAAATTACAATTAAGTTATCATAACGTCACAATCTTAATTCCAGAATATTTCTAAAAATATATAAATAATTTCGATATCCTTCGATTTCTTATTTGCTTTCGCTTTGTTCCTGTCACGTAAATATTATTTAATCTATCTTTACTCTCAGGTATTGTTATAACAAATATTTTCTTTTAAAAGTAAGATCATTTTCACATTTCGAGGGATAGACAGGTAAAAAAACGAAAAGCAAGAAAAACAGAGAAAAACGAATGAGAGAAAAATAGTTCAACTCCTTGATATAAGCCTTACTTTCTTTTATTTTTCGTTCTATAGATCGAACGTTCCACAAAAGGGAAGTTTCACATTTGTTATTTTCCACTCTGCGAAGCGCGTCGCAGATTTTATGGTTAGAAAAGGGGTCTTAGCTGACCAGAGAGGATATTCTTTGCGACGGTGAAAAAAAATGTTTTTCAGTTAGAACATCTACAAGATCATTGTGACCAAATTGACAACGACTAGGAGCATAAAAATATGAATCAACATTCGTAGAAAAAGAAGCTTTGAGAAATAATGAACTTCATATATGCAAATAAGTCATTGTCAGAATCACTTGAAGTAAAACATTTCCTAAATATAATTAAGGTGGTAATAAATCTTAAAACCACGATTATTGATGTAGGAATCAATTTTTTATTTTTGATTTCATAATAAAATTAAAACTTTTATCCTTAAAAATATGTTATATTGCGTTAGCAAATTTATTTTTTCTCTTCCAGTTTAAAATCTTTAAAATTGATTATTTAATTATAATACACTCTCAGGGGGGGAAAACCACATTTGTTTTTCAGAATTATTTTCAAGATGATTTTTTTATTACAACAATAAATAATACAGTAAATATTACAATAATTATAAACACCAAATTTATAATTTTTAACAATGATAGAAAGTTTGTTGCGTTTCAGTATAATTAGAAAAATAGCATTATTTTAATTTTTTCTTCTCTTTAAAAATAGATTTCACTGATCTCACAGGCGGTATCAATGCAGATATCAGAGAGGCTTATTTTTTTAAGAAATTTATATATCATTCAGTTTATATTTCACAGTATTTGTGATAAAATTTCAAACAATTTTTAAATAAGTTTTAAAAACTGAGATATTAGTAAAATACACTTTATGGTAGAAGATAATTATGCAACAGAAAATTAGATTAGCATAGAATTGAAAATTATTTAACTAAAATAAAAATAATAATAAAAAAAAAGTATTTTTATTAAGTGAATATATAAATGTTTTCTACTTATGTCTTATTGTAAGCAAAAGTTGAAAGGTGAAATAAAAACAAATCGCTTCTCAGAAGATAAATTTAAAATCTCAGTAGCTATAGATATATTAGGTGTTTCTATTAACCTAAAAATAAGGTATTTTGAAGCTTAATTTTTGAGATGAAATTGACTTTTCATTGAGTAATGCTCTTTTTAATTAAAGAATTCCAAGACTTATGAATGAATTTAAACTTTTTTTAATAGTTTATTTTTTTGGAAGTTTGTAAATAATAGAGTTTGATCTAAATATCACTATATCGATTCAATATACCAATTGAAAACTGCAAAATCAAATTAAGTATTTGTCTCTTCACAAAACAAAATTAATTGATAGAGAAAATCATTGGAAATTAATGCTTTGAATAAAAAAGGAAATTTTTCTAATACACCGTTTTGCTACAATTTTTTCTAACAATAAATGTGTGATTCGAATTTCACCTTATTTGTATTTCTATTTTTCTAAATAAAATGTTTATTAGATTTAAGATAATTAAATTGTAGTACGTTTTTCACTAATTGTTTTTAATTAGAATGTTTTATTTGAATAACGAAATTTTTTTACTAATAATTAATAATTTTTGTTTATATTTGTATCTATCCTATTAAAATTAGAAATTCCCTGTGGAAATTAATGTGACTTATTACAAACCATTTGCTTTTTGTACAGCTAAGAAATTCGAAATTTATTTATGACATTTAAAAAAAGAATAAATGAAACAATTTTTAAAATGTATAGATACCTTCTTGTTTTAATGAATTTAACATTGTTTTAAAGATAAGTAAATATTTTAAATTAAAAAAAAATAATATCTCAACATAATAAATATTAATTTCCCCAATTTTCAATAAAAACCCGATTTAAATATTACATTTTGGAAAAATGTTAATGAATTGTTTAATATTGTCATTTGAATTTCTTTAATATTAAATTATGTGTAATAATAATTTTTTCAATGCATTATGACACGTAAGACAACGATAAAAGCACATTTAAGGCTAAAAATTTTATATCTCGAAAGCTTTTTTTAAACGTAATATTCTAATATTTTATTTTCATTTACATTTAAAATGTCATTAAAATAATCACGCTATTTCAATTAATGAAGTATCATGATAATTTTTAAAATAAAGAACATTCAAAAATTTGTCTATTCTATTGCAACCATTGAAAATCTGAATCAATTATTCTAAAAACATCTTTTATTTGAAATGCAACGTATTCGGCATTAATTTAATTGTATACCGCTTGGATTTAATCTAAATGAAAGGGTAAGCGAAGTTGCTCATGAAAATCTTTTTTTTTTTTATTTAAAACAACTGACAGATATATTACTAAAACATTTTTTTTTTCTGTTTTAAGTTGTATTGTTTAAAAGATATTATATTTAGAGAAGAAAATTTTCAAAAATATCATCTACAGACCTTTGAATTAAATAACAAAAAATGTTTAATCCACTGCTATTCTCACAAAATGAATAATAAGTGTTATTTTTCCTTTATAGAAGTATTTTACAGCAAAGATACCGGGTTCACAATCCACCTGAACAATATGAAACTCATTTAGCAACTTTTCAGAACAGTAATTTATCTTTATTAACGAAATTGTAAGTTGTATTATTCCAAGTATAATTCTAACAACTAGTTTTAATTCAAGTAACAACTAATGTAAGATATTTACAGTTAGAAAAACACGTAGGAATCACAAAGTGAATTTCTCTATTTTTTTCAAAATTTCATTAAATGTTTATTCACTAAATGTATTCATAAATAGAATTTTTAAATGAATTATAAATATCATAACTGCTATAGATGAAAAGAATTAAATAACAGGTCAATTGAAAAGTCCCCTGCCTGACATATAGATGGCGCTACTAGAATTAAATCCATATGTTTCTTAGTTAGCCCGAACCCTCAGCTGACAGCTATCGGATCATTCGTTTGTGAATTATAATATTTTGAATGAAGCAACTTTTGTTATTGTGAAAAAAGTGGATAAAAAGGAATTTCGCGTGTTGATAAAATATTGCTTTTTCAATAGAAAAAATACAGTTGAAGCAAACACTTGGCTTGAGGCCGAGTTTCCGGACACTGCCCCAGGAAAATCAACCATCAAGGATTGGTATGCTAAGTTTAGACGTGGTGAAATGAGCACCGAAGACGGTGAAAGCAGTGGACGCCCAAAAGAGGTTGTTACCGACGAAAGCATTAAAAAAATCAATCAAAATGATTTTAAATGACCGTCAATTGAAATTGAATGAAATAGCAGACACTCTAAAGATATCAACTGAACGTGTACATCATATCATTCACGGATATTTGGGTATGAGAAAGCTCTGTGCAAAGTGGGTGCCGAGCGAGCTCACTTTTGACCCAAACAACGACGAGTTGATGATTCGGAGCAGTGTTTGAAGACGATCAAGCGTAATAAAACCGAGTTTTTGCGTTGATATGTGACAATGGATGAAACATAGCTCCATCATTTCACTCCGAAGTCCAATCGACAGTCATCCGAGTGGACTGCACACGATGAACCCGCTCCAAATCGTGGGAAAACGCAACAGTCGGCTGGCATGGTTATGGGGTCTGTATTTTGGGATGCGCATGGAATAATTTTCATTGACTACCTTGAAAAAGGAAGGACCATCAACAGCGACTATTACACAGCGTTATTGGACCGTTTGAAGGACGAAATCGCGTATTTGAAAAACGGCCGCATTTGAAGAAAAAGAAAGTGCTGCTTCACCAAGACAATGCACCGTTTCACAAGTCAGTGAAAACGATGGCAAAAATCCATGAATTGGGCTTCGAATTGTTTCCTCATCCACCTCCAGATCTGGCCCCCAGCGACTATTTCCTGTTCTCAGATCTCAAAAGAATGTTCGCTGGGAAGAAATTCTCGTCGAATGAAGAGGTGATCGCCGAAACTGAGGCCTATTTTGAAGCAAAGGACAAATCGTACTACAAAAATGGTATCGAAAAGTTGGAGGGTCGCTATAATCAGTGTATCACCTTTGAAGGGAATTATGTTGAATAAAAAAAACTAATTTTGCCAAAAAAATGTGTTTTAAGATGGTATGCCGGGGACTTTTCAATTGACCTGTTATCTTGGTTAAAAATCACTAATTTATGTGTGAACGTATTGAAGTTGACAAAGCATCCTATTAAAAGACAAAAATGGAACAAAACATATTCCTACCTTTTATTTGTATGATCTTTCTAAATACATATGGGAAACATCATTACTTAGCTATACTATTTAGTGAGTTACTTAATCTTCTTTAGTTTGTCCCAAATCATTTCATTGATGAACGAAAATTTAAACAGCTTTTTCAAAGCTTTTGAAAACATGAGCGTAAAACTCTAAGGATTTTTTTTGCAATCTGTTTAATGTTTTGAAATTTTTTCTGGTTTTTCTTGCATAATACGAGGCCTATTCAGAAAGTAAGGAACGTTTTGGAATTAAAAAGAAATTAAGTACAAGAAGAAAAAAAATTATTATATACATCAGAAAGAGCGACTAAAATTCTACTTTTCTACATAGTCACCAAACAAATTGAAGCACTTATCATAGCGGTGGACAAGCTTTGAAATGCCTTCGACATATAATTCTGCCACCTGGGATCTCAGCCACTCAGGGACGCGCACCCGCAGCTCCTTGTCGTCTCACCCACGTCTCGTCACCTGTTACGATTCGATCCAGTAATGAATCACCATGTCTGTCGTAGGCCTTTAGAAATGTCAAAGCCGCCCTCATTCACTGACTTTTATGGTGGTCTGTTAGCAATTTCGGCACCCATCTTGCACAAATTTTGCGGTAGCCTAACTTTTGTGTGACAATTTCAAACAACAAAGTCCGTGAAAAAGCTCCGTTATTGTGGAATGGCGGTTTTCACGAATCTTTTCATCAACTTTAGCGACCAGTTCGTCAGTCACAATGCTAGGGCGTCCACTCTTTTCTTCATTGTGAACGTTAGTTCGGCCATTTTTAAACTGAGTGCACCATTTCCGGATTGAACTTTCATTCATTACGTTATTTCCGTACACTTCACACACTTACCGATAAATTTCAGTAGGTTTTAGGTTTTTTGCCAACAAAAACCGTATCACAGATTGAACCTCAAAACTGGCGGGATTTCCAATTGCAGCGCACATTTTAAATTTGAATATCGTTTAAACGGGCAGCTTGGATATGTTCCCGTTGTGATGGCTGGACGCCGAATGAGATGCCGAGCACGCAGACACCAAAATACACGTGATAGGCGCGAGCCTAGCGACTTCAGACGGAAACGTTCCTTGCTTTCTGAATAGTCTTCGTAGGTGCAGTAATTATATGCAAGTAATATTGATTTAGATAAGTACTTAACTTTGAATCCACAACAATTTTGTATAAATTATTTTTTACTCTTTTTCACAGTGTATGTTAGATAAAATTTGTAAAACAACAAATAACACTAGTACAGCACAACCCATGCAATACGAGTAATTGTCAGAAATACTTGTAAGAAACTGAGATAAAAAAAAAATTACTTACTTATTACAATTTGTGAAAGTAGTGCAAATTTCAAAATAATGGAATGTTACGAATTTTTTTTAAAAAAATAGTTATTTAATTTAAAAATGAAATGCTTTGTCATAAATACAGATTTTATATGTGCTTCAATAGAGTGAGTGCAAACCTTTACTTTTAAATACCAAAAAATAAAAAAAATTGCATAGTCATTACCGTGATCCTTTGAAATTTGTGTAACTAACCCAAACGATTCTCTAATTCTCTCAACGCTTGCGAAAATACTTAATTACTCAAATTGAATCTAAATAATTTATATAAATTTGTGTGGGTCTTCTTTATTTTAAAATTTTATTTAGAGTTTTCATTTCTTCTTGGTAGCTTTAGTTAAATCAAAGATATCTCTAAAATAAAATAATATTAGTATAATTACAAAGCAATGAATAGTTGTCTAAATTACTTTATAGTGAAAATTTATTTAGCCAGATCAGCGTTCTTGAATAATTTCTTATGCTTTGTTTCTTTTGTAATACTGTATTTTGTTGAAGACAAATCTCAAACGTTTATGAATACCTCATATTCAAAATAGAAAACTGATTTCACTAAAAAAAAATTCATAATTGGTAAGGTAAAGACAAAGATTCGAATTTTGTTTTTTTCATTTTTATTATCGTCGGAGATCAAACGTTTTGAAATAGAAGGTATTTGAAAGCCTACTAAAAGTTACAATTGCGTTTCTCATTAACAACGAAAACCAGAAAATGGCATTCATTAAAGTTCACCTGAAACATTTCACACTTGTGAATTTTTTTCCCTCATAAATCTTTTACAGAAGTAAAAAATAATATTAATGTTTGAGACTTTATACGCTTTAATAAAATTCTATAATTTGACTTTCTTTGAAGAAAGTTGGGATTATAATTACAATAAAAGTTCCTTTGCGAATCATTTTGCTACTTTATCGTATCGCCTTGAGCTAAATCTAAGAAGTGTTTGATTGAAAAAATTTTAGCAATCAATTAAACATTTATGAAACCTGAGAGATTCAAACAATAAGAAATCCTACAGTTCTTTTAGTGAACTATAAGGAAATAATATCCATATGTTAGTCATTTAAACAAACTTAAAAGTGTTAGCTGTAATTATGTTTTTGGCTCATTTAATATACTTGGAAGTCAATGATTCTTTATTAAATACATAAAAACGTTGACATTTCAAAACCTATATTCATTATATTAAATGTACGTCATTAGAAGTCATTATATAATCCCTCTTAGAAATTTTCATTTCTTTGGAAGTAAAATATATATATATATATAAATATTCTATGCATATGAAAATTGATTAAAGCATTTGATTGAACTTGAAAAGATGCAGCTTGCAAATTTCCCTCTAAAGTACATACATAAAGCAAAAGTACATATGTTACCTTCAAATCTCAGGATGCACATAAAATATTATATTTCCGTATCCTCCAAAATTTATTTTAGATATTTCTACAGTAGAGTATTTAAATAAAACTATAAATTGTTTCCAAAACCTATTACTGGTTTCCTGTTATATGTGTATATATATATATATATATATATATATATATATATATATATATATATAGGAAAGTAGGTGTTGAGGAAAAGCTGGTGCTTCCATTCGAATACTTCAAGTTTCTATTACTATAACCATAATTGTTAGTGTCCCTGTGTTGTCAATCACAGAATCTTGAGTGCATACTACAGAAAAAAAATAACCATAACACATCAATCAATAACTCCCGAGACTAACCCAGAGATGGCGCTCGTAGTAAACCAGTAACCAGGTCTTTCTAGAGTACGAACCTTTGCTTGAAACGTGTCAAAATTTTAAGTCGATTGGACCAGAAACAGCTGAGTTATCGAGGTTGGAGTAAAGTCGTTTTGTAGTTTGTTTAAAAAATGGAAAAAACCGAGTTTCGTGTTCTGATAAAACATTGTTTTTTAATGGGTAAAAACACCGTGCAAGCGAAACAATGGATTGCAAAATGTTACCCGGACTCTTGTCCATCAAAAGCAACGATTTGTCGGTGGTTTGCCGAGTTTAAACGTGGTCGTACCGACACAAATGACGCGGAACGCTCGGGTAGACCTGTGGAAGCCGTTACACCGGAAAATGTGAGTGAAGTGACAAAAATTATAATGAAAGATCGTAAAGTGAAGCTCCGTGAGATTGCTGAGATGACACAGATATCATATGGAAGTGTATTTACTGAAAAAGGTTTTTTGAAGTGAAGTGAAAAAGGTTTTTTCCAAGTGGGTGCCGCGATTGCTTTCGATGGAACAAAAACAGCAACGAGTCGATGATTCAGAAAGCTGTTTATAGCTATTTACTCGCAACAAAAAAGATTTCTTGCGAAAAAAAAGAAAAAAAAAAAGATTT
>BMAW01117659.1:84529-102086 GCA_019974015.1 Nephila pilipes | reverse complement strand
AATGTTGTTTTCAATGTTAGTCTCGGGAGTTATTGATTGATGTGTTACATGAAATTTTATCTCGATCGGTTAAACGGAAAGGACGCAATAAGTGCAGATAATGTCAAAATTTTCTTATGACCGCCCTGTATATATATTCATGGACAAAAAAATTGACGCACCAAGAAATAATTGCAGGATCGTAAAGAAACTTGGAATGAAGGTACATGTTGGTAAGATATGCAAATGATTAGAAATGCAGCGTGATTGCCCTTTACGTATAGCCGGTAGATGAGGTTAATCGTCGTTCTCCGTGGAGTATAAAACAGATAAGCAAAGCTTGTTTGAGTGTGCTGAATCGTTTCCAAAGGAAGAGCTGAGGTAGACGTGCCACTACACCTTTTTTGAAGACAATATGAGCAGCCGTCGCAGTTTGAGAGGGGGAGAATCATCGGCATGATAGAAGCTGGGTGGTCATCTAGGCGAATAGCTCGTCAATTAAACCGCTCTGATTGAGTTGTGAGGAGGTGTTGGGACCAGTGGATCCGAGAGATGTCATTTACACGAATATCAGGCTCAAGACGCCCTCGACAGACCAGTCGTCGAGAAGACCGCCACATTGTAAGAAATGCACGCGTACAGCCAACTGCTTCATCGGCCGCCATCCAGGCACCGGTAGCACCTTCACTAGGGGCTCCTGTGTCTTCTCGAACCATGCGAAGGGGCCTGCCTGAAGGACATTTGGGATAGAGGTGCCCTTTACGTGTGCAGCCCTTGACGCCCATACATCGACGCTTCCGTTTGGAGTGGTGCCGCGCACGAGGGAACTGGATTGCAGCGGAATGGAACCAGATTAAATCTCAGCTGTGATGACAATCGTGTTCGTGTGTGGAGACCCCGTGGTGAACACCTCAATCCTGCCTTTGCTTTACAGCGATACACCGCTCCCACAGCTGATGTAATGTTATGGGGTGCAATTGCCAACAATACACGGTCACTCCTAGTATTGATCCGTATCTGCAACCACATGACAGCCCAGCGGTATATCCATGACATCCTGCAACCACATGTGTTGCCACTCATGTAACGGCTCCCAGGAGCCCTTTTTCAACAAGACAATGCTCAGAGTTCCGTGACAACAAGAGTTCAACAAGACAATCATAGTTCTGTGCTTTCAATTGCAATATATTAGGTCAGCAGGAAAGTTGTGTCTCTTTGTGAAGTGGTATTAAATAATATATTTTTCCTGTACTTGATAATATTTACTGTAAAATATAATTCCTGTCGTTTCGACCACTTGGATTGGTTTATAAAAATTAGGTTTAATAAAAATTAGGATGGATCAGGAATTAGGTGAGAAAACGTTGCTTAATTTAATCATCATATTCACATCTCTATTTTCTCGGAACGACAACAAACACATTTTAGACCAGATGATAACTGATGATGAAGAATGGATCATTTTCGAATACATTTAAGGAAAAGAACTCAATTGTAGAATACTCCCTCTACCCCTAAAACGAGATTCAGCCTAAATAAGAGAACTCTATGCATAGGGTAGGATATTCAAGAACCGATACATTTGAGCTTTTGAAACCTAAAAAAAAAAGATTGGAAGGGATTCTATCAGAAAATGAATGATTTAAAGAAAGCATGAAAAGAAAAGCGGCTATCAATGGACAATATGAAGCATATTATATTGCATCAGGATAATGCCAAATCACATGCTGCTTGGATGATTTGTGAAAAAAACCACAAATCAATTCTGGAAATTTTGTCGCATCTACCATACGTATCATACTTAGTACCCTATAATTATCATTTATTTATCTACAAAGTCTATGAAAAAAAAATCAAAACTGAACCATTAGTCAATCTAGCTACACTTGAGTTCTTCGTCTTTAAAGAAAAAGCGTTTCAAAAAAGGTCTTTACAAATTACCATCTTACAGGCCGGAGTATGTAAATAATGAAGGAAAAGTAATGTACAATAAATATTGTAATATATGAAAGATGTATTATATTCATTCACTTAACAAACGGATAGAACTTTCCTATAAACCTATGGAATATTTATTTTGAAAGTAAAAATATTATATATTCTTTATCTTTGAATTCTTAACGGTTCCAACAAGCTATGGTGACAGTGTCTTTTAATAAAAGGGTTATTGGTAATACCTTACTGTAAACTATAAGAGACTTAAGGCATGGAATCCACTATTCTTCAAAAAAAAAATTAATGCATAATTTTTTATATTAAAGATATGTTATTAACTTAATTTTATGCGTTAAATTTCTTTAAATTAGAGAAGTTACAAGCTCAATTACTTTACTTTCCACTTAGTTGTATCTGAAAATGTTTAAGACAAAAAAATAAACGTAATCTAAAGGTAAATTTAACTGAGCGAAAAAAGTTAAATTTGATATAGTCGTCTACCACCTATGGTGCTATAAAAGTTTATTGATATTTAGTAAGAACAGCAAGAAATGTGGAACAAAATATTAAATAACTTGCGTATTTTTATTGATTCTTTTTCATAATATAAATAACTTGAAAAAAATAAAATAAAGAAACAGTGAAAATTATTCAATGCATATTTATTTGCTGTTTGTTATAAGAAAACGCCAACCTTTAAGAAATATATATTCTTGCTTGTCTCAAAGACTGGAAAAATTATAGGAAAAGTGAAATACAAAGAAAAAAAATAACTGTAAATCTTATAAAAAGTTATCTCATGTAACAAACCTTAACGATATGGCTACAATTTTTTTTTTCTGTTCTTTTTAATTTTATTTTTTCCACATAAACGTTTTAATTAGTCATCGTTACTTAATCTCGTACCAAGGGTTATGTTTCTTCAAGAAACAGGACGCTGTGGTCCGTGATAAATGATGAACAGTTGTCTTTAATTACCGAGGTTACTTCCTTTCTGCCGGTAATGGTACATTAATTACTCTAATTTTAAGATAAAGGCTACCGAAGAATTTTGACGACAAAAGAGTCCTGAAAAGACCCAGATACGACATGTCGTTGAGTTTTTCTATATCGCTCACAGAGATAGTTCTAATACCTAAACTAGGGTAATGATGTACGGTCTTTTTTGTTATTATATTCAATGTTTCGCAATATTATCCGAATGCTGTAATGAATTTCATTTTATATCTGGTTAATATCAGGAAGTCAAACATCAATACAGAAATTATTTGGGATATATAACATATCTTAATATTTGCCATCGCGTTATGCAATGAATATGTTATAAATAAATATAATAAACCTTGTAGCAATATGAGCAATATAATACCATAACTGTTATTATCTACTTTTTTGGATGCTACTTGTTTCAAACAATTCAAATTCCAAATATGAGTACTGAAGTTCTTATTTAAGATGATCGGAGCTCATTGGCAGACATTTAATAGGTGATAGAAAATACACTCAAGGACAAAAAAATTAGCGCAGTAAGAAAGAGTCTTCAAAATGAAACGAAATTTTACATACGTTTTGACTATTTTAATATAAGTAAATGATTAGAAAATAAAAGAAAAAGTATCATTTATTTTAGAGAAAATGACAAAAGAACAGATGATTTAATACCCTGTTGAACCACCTGTAGCGTGAATGCACAACACGATACGATCGGGCATTGAGACATACAAGTTCTGTATGATATCTTGAGACATTTCGTTCCACATTTGCTGTAACCTTTCCTCTAGTTCGTTCAAACTCATGGGATGCCCAACTCGCCCCTCCCAAATGATCCCAGATAGGCTCGATTGGAGACATATCTGGGGACCGGTCAGGCCAAGGAAGTATAGTAACAGTGCGGAGACAGTCTTGTGAAACCCTTGCCGTGTGAGGCCGAGCATTGTCTTGTTGAAAAATGGCTCCTGGGAACCGTTGCATGACTGGCAACTCATGTGGTTGCAGGATGTCATGGACATACCGCTGGGCTGTCATGGGGACACGGATTAATACTAGGGGTGACCGTGTATTGTAGGCAATGGCACCCCATACCATCACACAAGCTGTGGGAGCGGTGTGTCGCTGTAAAACAATGGCAGAAATGAGGCCTTTACCATGGGGTCTCCACTTACGAACACGATTGTCATCATTGTTGAGATTGAACCTGGATTCGTCTCTAAAGACGACCTGGTTCCATTCCGCTGTAGTCCAGTTTCCTCGTGCGCGGCACCACTCCAAACGGAGGTGTCGATGGGTGGGCGTCAAGGGTAGCACACGTATTGGGCGCAGCAATACTAAATGTCCTTCAGCCAGGCACATTCGTATGGTTCGAGAAGACACAAGGGCCCCTAGTGAATGTGCTACCTGTGCCTGGATGGAGGTCGATGAAGCATCTGGCTATACGCGTCCATTTCTTACCATGTGGCGGTCTTCTGGACGACTGGTTTGTCGAGTTGGTCTTCGTATAAATGACATCTCGCTGATCCACTGTTCCCAACACCTGCTCACAACACAATCAGAGTGGCGTAATTGACGAGCTACTCGCCTTGCTGACCACCCAGCTTCCATCATGCCGATGATTCTCCCCCTCTAAAACTGCGACAGCTGCTCATATTGTCTTCTAAGACGGCGTAATGGCATGTCTATCTCAGCTCTTCCTTTGTAAACGATTCAGCACACTCAATCAAGCTTTGGGTACCTGTTTTATACTCCACGGAGAACGATGCCCTCTACCGGCTATATGTAATGGACAATCACGCTGCATTTCTAATCATTTGCATATCTCCCCGACATGTACCTCCATGCCAAGTTTCGTTATGATCCCGCTCTTATTTCTTGGTGTGCTAATTTTTTTTTGTCCATGAGTGTATCTAAACAAGTAACTTTCATCTCATCATGCGTACGTGGAAAGTCAGCAATGAAGCACTACATTGGGCTTTAAATTAAAGCATAAAGCTCGAGTTTTCTTTTATAAATTTATTTTTACTGTGAGTTTCAGGATGTATGACGACGTACAGTAATCGGGAAAAGGCCGTAGCGTAAAAAGCCCTTGAAGTCTTTTCGTGGTTTCATTACTCGTGTAACATACATGATGTTTCGAAACTCACTGGCAAAAATTTTAATATAGATAGAAAACATCTGAACAAACAATTTTTACAGTGCATACGTGGAGAGCGTGCGATGAATCGCTACACGGTTATGTATATGGTTGTTTGGTTTTACTAACTTCGCACTAGCAGCAATAACTAATGGCAACAGACCACGTAATTTTGAGCCTCTGTCAAGTGACGAGGACGACAGCTGAGCTGGTACTCCACTCTTCTATCTTTCACACTACACCGAAGGTGAGGAATATTTAGCCGCGACAGATTTAATGTGCATCATTCTCGGATACATGGCTGGACTTTTGTAGCATGAAGACTCGAAACTACGACTCATCGAAAATGCCGCTACTAGTCCGCTGCCATAACAATGGCCATGGTGCTGTTATGGAGAGCATGAAGTGCGACTTTCCTTACACATCGTCATTTTTCCCATAAAGAAGAAGAAGAAGAATGAATTGAGAAGGCATGACATTTTCCTGTTTGCAGTACTTCGCCATTTCAGAAGACAGGGACTTTGTATGGTTTCTGTACGTTGCCCTTTCAGGAGGAATGGCCTTTTCCTGATTACTGCACGCCGCTATGTTTTTTGAAATCCATGGTAAAAATGACGATGTGTAAGGAAACTTAAACATCATGATTTTCATTACAGTGGCGTCTAGCGGTTCTCCTTTTGCTCATCATCATTTTGCTCATCATCCATTGCGGGTTGAAATTTTCTTGTTTAGGTGTTTTCTATCATCCCTTAAGTTTTTTCCCATGAATTTTGAAACACCCTGAATATCTGATACTCAACTGAGAAAACATGGTACCATGCAGTAGTCAGGAAAAGGCCATGCCTCCTGAAATTCACAGTTAAAAATGAAGATGTGTAACAAATGGAAAGAATAAAGTTCGAGTTCTTATACAGATCGTCATTTCTACGTGGATTTGAGGATACATGGCGTGTTATTGTAATCAGGAAAATGCCATGTCTCCTAAAATTTAGGGTAAAAATGACGATGTGTAAGAGAATTCACTTACACTTTCCATAACACACGCACATACATATACATAGAGAGAGAGAGAGAGAGAGAGAGAGAGAGAGAGAGAGAGAGAGATGTTCTACGCTTGCTCTCCGTCTACGCATTATAGGGTAAAAATTACTTATTCAGATGTTTTCCATCACCCCTTGAATTATTGCCCATGAGTTTCGAAATAATCGGTATAAATTGAAATGCAGAGAGAAAGAAGAGGGAGAAATGAGGGAGGGAGACATATGAGACGAGAATAATAAACCTTATTGTAATAATATTATTAGTTTGATGTGCATAGAAGTATTCTGGTGAATATAAAAAATTTAGTGACTCGACCATTTTCAGAGCAGGATGTTCTCGCAAACTTCTTCCGGTAGGGGAAACTTTTCATAGATAGTAGAAGTAGTTAACACAGGTGAAAAATATCTTAGATTTAGAGAACCTCTTCCTTACTTGAGGAGTAAATAAAGATATTTTGGATATAACCGTCTATTTTAATTAATTAGTCTGTTATTGTACTTGTAACACCCGGTCGATCCGGGCGTCATCTCGTGCCATCACTAATTTCAAATATTAAATACTACGACACAAATAATTACAGAACCACCAAAACTACTTTCACAATTTATTAGTATATATTTACTATGACACCAATAATTAAGCTCTCCAGGTTAAGTTTTCTAACGCCTTATTTCAACCCACCAATAATAATCTAACAGCCTCTTACCAATATCTTTTATCGACTGCAACTCCGAATCTGGAGCAACTGCTGAGAATACTAGATCGAAACCCTTTTTCCGAGTAACCTTTACTCGAAGTCTCAATACTAGTCTGTAATTCCGCCTTCCTCTTATATAGCACTTAGACTTCACCTCCTCTCACTACAACGCCTCTCAGATCCTCCTTCACATACTCTACTCCTTCAGATGGAGTTTATATAATTCCCAATTCAACCGCTTCACTTAATTCCTAACTGCTTTACATATTAATGTTCTTCATCACGTTTCATTTTTGGTTGGGCAAAGGTTGTTTAGTGAAAGCAATCAATCTCAATTGAAAGTCCCCAAGGTTAGTGAAGAGAAACCGCGAATAGCCCAATGTCACATACTTAAGTAGAAATTTTGATTCAGCTAGTGATTTCAGGATGGCAGATAAGACGAGCAGTAAGAAGCCTTCGCAATCTGTATGAAATATTCGAAAGGTAAGTAAAACCACTTTAATTATTTACATACAAACTTTGTGAAATGTGAGATATATTTAGACATTTGAGATTTATTACCTCAAATTTCACAAATATGACAATGTTAACGTGTGTTTAGAGGTTGTGGGAAATTAGTCTCTCTCCCATCACTAACCTAGGGGATTTCTGTCGAAATTAATTGCAAATTACAATTTCTTCACAATCAAAATGAAGCTTGATGAGACATATAAAATGAAATGAAGTGATTTAAATGTAATTATATATAAATGATATGCAATTAATGGATAACGATAAGAGAGATAGAGAGTAAGGATTGGCAATTCGTGCATTGTTACTAAACTAATTATTCTGATAGTTTTAGGGATCTAACAGAATGCCACTAATTCCATTAATCTACATGGTTACTATACAAGATAGTCCTGAAATTAACAACTAGAGGATTTAGAGGATTAGTAAGAGAATTTCTACTTAAATCATAATTCAGGACTATGAGTTAGGAGAACTTAGAGAGAGCGAAATTGGTTATTCCCCATTGATAAAAGATAATTTCACTTGTTTAGTCTCGTTTTTTCTCAATTTGATTTTTGTCATTCAGGCTTAACCCATTAGCTACCAGAGGGAGAAAAAAGAAGTGCTTCTCTGGGCCCGCGGCTTCTTACCGCGAAGTGTCACTCTGTGCCCAGATGATTTTAGATATTAAGCCTAATTCGAGAAAAGAATTCCTCTAAAATCTGCTATTCATTAAAATAATTTGGTATTTACATATATATTATCTAAAATGCATTAAACTTAATATATACAAAAGAAAAAAAGATTTAATCGAAAACTGAATATTTTATACTTAAAATTACATAAAAAATCCTACTCTTAAGAAAATACAAAATATATTTACATTTGTTACATAAATTTCATGAGGTAATCATGTACCATTATATGGAATATATAAATATAAAAATAAATCTTATTTTGCTGTAAGGTATTTTTAACAAAAAAATTCTTCAATGCATAGTCCAATCTCACATGTCTTACACACTTAGTTTGCCAACTTTCGACGCTTCACGCAAGAATATGAGGAAAGATCAAATCTTAGTCTTTTTTTTACTTTAATGTCTATGTACAGATGTGGATTATTTTCGCTAACATTACTTTCAGATTCATTCATTAGTTCGCAAACCTCATTATCAGAAAAATACTTTCTTTTCGTCATGATTATCGCTACAAATAAAAACCGACCAAATGAAACGAACAGCTGAGAACATCTGCTACCAAAAGCCCTAACCCTTTTAAAGGGCCATAAATTCTCCTTCGAACTTCTAAGAAGCAAGCAAGAAAGAAAAAGCAAACCGAAAGCAAGTGCATCCCTTAAATCATGTCATTACATTTAAAGAGCCGCGCCGCAACACGTGCTTTTAACAATTACCCCCCCCCTCGTGTTTGCCAGAAGTGAAATCCAAGCCCATATCACAAAGGTCAACACTCCAAATAACCTATCTATATAGATTTCGTGGTATGGTTATGCCATATAACATTAAAAAAATCAAATAAAACATTTTCATCCAGTATATCTCTATTGATACGTTGGACCTTAGAAGACACTCACGGAGTGTATCGCCTGTGATACGCATTTAACGCATGCATACTTTTCCTGTAGCATCGTCAGTCTTGTTATTTAATACTCGCAATTCGTATATTAGTGTAATAACTCGTCATATGAAACCTATATTTCATGCTCATAAGAATAAGAGAAAAATATATTTAGTTGAATGATATCCCCATTTACTGGTCAGCAGACAGGTTGTTTACGTGGTACCCGATATCAATTTTGTATAAAAAATGTTCGTATACCTGGTTAAAGAACTGAGGTTCGATTTTATTAACTCTCCTCGTGTGAGAGTTGTTTGGCATATTGCCAAAGGAAATTTCCACCATTTAAGTACATCTATGGTCTAAATGTAAAAAATAATTAACTACTAAAATATCCTGACTTCAAATAAACATTATTAAAAATGAATTATTTAGTATATTCAGTAGTTTTTATGGGTACCATAGGTCAAGTTTTATTATTTTTTAAAACATTTTTCTGAATTTCACTTGGTGTGTGTGTGTGTCATCAAATTTTCGATTGTTAATTTAATCAACTTCCCATCAAGCTAGAGCTTTGAAATTTCGGGAATCGTTCGTACTCGCCTAACAATGCAATATTTAGACATTAGCGACAAGTTTTAACTAATATTTTCTTTAATAATGCAGTTTAGCCCAAACTCTTGGCACGATTTCAAAAATTGGCGATTTTTTTTTTTTTTTTTGGCTGATCGTTAAATCCGTGAAACGGAACAGGGTAGCCACATTTGGCTAAATACTGCCAAATAATTCTTGTCGCCAAGGGTGGTTAGGTTAAACTGCATTCCAAACATTAATTTACCGGATGAATAATTAATTTTAGTTAGTTTTTACGTTTTTATGTATTTCACTTGGTGTGTGTTTCTGTGTGTGTGTGTGTATCAGTGTGTCATCAAATTTTCTATCATTAATTTAACCAACTTCCCATCAAGTTAGAGCTCTGAAATTTTGGGAACCGTTCTTACTTGCCTAACAAAGCAATATTTAGATATTTGAGACCAGTTTTAACTAATATAACGTTGGTTTTTATCTCGAATTATTTTTTCGTTGTTATCATGAATGTCCATTTAATTTACACTGTTAATTATTATCCATAATAAAAATATCTAATAATTAATCGAAAAAATATTGTTTGGGGAACGTATTGACATAAGTGAATAATTTTTTTGTCATTATTACAAATTATAGATTTAATTATTTTGGATTCTTATAATTAAATAAATATATATATTCTTATGATTTTTCCCCTATGCGTATAAGAAAATATTAAAAACTTCTATGTAAAAGAATTTTTTTCACATTCTTAGAGGTCATTAAGTTGCTTTTAATTAAAGAAATTAATAAAAGGAAGTTTAAATCGTACCTTTATTAATAAAAGTGCTATTACAAGACCTTTCAAAATATATTATTTGCTTATAAATTTAAAAACAAATAACAACAAGGATTCATTATAAAACAGAGTAATAATTATAGTAATGCGAATTCATTTAGTTGACTTGAGTAAAAGAGAATCCATGTTCTCGTAAAAATACTCAAATAATTTATTCATATTGCTCCTGGAAAATATTGTGAAATAGAATAAAAAACTACATACGTTATATATTGAGAATATATAAAAATAAATAAAAACAACAAATGTAATTCCTTTCATACGTATTATATATAAGAATTAAATATTCATATGTATTAAATAAAGAATAATCGAAACAAAAGTAAATAAGATTTTAATTCGTTTAAAAAAAATTATAATATAATTATACGCACAAATTTAAAAATCTAAGCGCTTAGAAACCAAACACTAGGCACGCTTAAAATTCTAATCATGCGAAAAAAGTTCGTCCCAAATTGTTTGAAGATTGAAGATTTAACATATAAATAAACACTGAATGTATTTTAAAATAACTGAAGTACCTTAAAATTTTATTTTGGACTGAAATAAATAAATAATAATTGTTTTCTTTAAATTCATAAAACTACAGAAAAAAATGATGAATTTTTATTAGTTTTTTAAAATTTTTTTAAATGTTTTCGTATATTAAAAATTGAAAAAAAAAAAAAAAAAACTACCAAATTTTTATATTAGCACAGAAGATCTATGCATCAGATCACGTATATTTTTATACTATAAATAAATATTTACCTCATTTAAGCATTTATTGGTTTTATATATACTTTTCTTGAAATAATCTTTTTTTAGTTCAGAAATAATGCGATAGTATTATATTATTAAAAAGAATTATTGAATCAGTTTCAAGTAAGTTTCTTCAAAATATTTTAAAATAAAACTAGATATATTAGTTCCATTTAAGTATTGAAAACCTCATTTTTAAAATAAATGTGATATTTTACTTTACTACTATGATAAAAACTTATACATATTCAAAGCGAGTATACACTTTTCAAAAATAAGTTTATAAAATATTGGTAAATCAAATTTCCATAAGAACAATATATTATACATATTCAGAGACTGTTTATATTATAAAAATTATATTTTTCATCCGAGAAGACAAAATCGTATACACATAAATCATTTATAATGGTGTTTTCCGAAAAAATGCTAAAAATTGCCATTATTTCCAGAATAAATATCAAGAAGCAAATTACGTATAGAAAATATTTTTTCCATGTACAGCATCACAGACTCTTTCTTAAAATACCAAAATGTATAATTTTTTATTTAAATTTCTCAATTTTCATAAATTTTTAAGAAATGATTTTTTTTTGGATTCTTTGAATAAAAATATTAATTTGAAATATATCATTTTAAGTTAATAAAATTGAAAAGAAAATTGCAGCTCCATATATATATATATATATATTGGGGACCACATTGTAAAGCCGTTTCTCAACATTAAATTTAAACAGATATTTTTTTACAGTTTTTTGGTACTTTGATTAATAAATACTTTTCTAAAAATTGAAAATAAAAAAACTTATGCAATAATTCCTTCGTGGAAACCATAAATAAAATCTAGCAATAATAATCATCTGTATAAAATGTAAAAAAAGAGAAGTAAAATGTGTAAAAAAAAAGGGAATTCTTATTATCCGAATTATTGTTACCTATACATGTGGCGAAGTAAGCTGTTTGAAACAAAAAAAACAGGGAAGGAAGATTCACACAATGCATTTTTAAAACTTATGTCAAACCTTACTTGAAGTCCATATTATTGATTTAAGAAATAAAAGTTTAATTTACTAATACTCATTTTTTATGATTACTTTTTTCTTTTATATAGCAATTTTACATTATAAGAATTATATATTTCGATGCTTAGAAAAATTATTGCATATCTAATATTTTATGCATGTGTAGAATTAATAAAAAATTTTCGCACCTAAAGCTATATTTTCTTAAAATAGCTTATTTTCTTTTTTGGCTTGATGAGAATGAAAAGTGAAGTAATGATTACATTATGTAGATCTTACAACTTTAAAACCTTATTTTGAAAATCTACAGTGAATAGAAAAAAGCACACAAAAAAAAGAAGAAAAATATCAATTGAAAAAAATTTATTCTAAAAATTCGAAATTAAATTACATTAGTAGTAAAAAATGTAATTAAATTAAGTTCCTAAATACAGCACTCTTTTAAATATCCTGCAGATATCATTCCAGATCACCAGCGGATTACTGAAGATGAAGAATTAATTGAAAATCGCAAAAAATAACAAATTTAAAAAAATAAAGATGTAGTGTCTAAAATAATTCGAGATAAAAACCAAGTTTTCAAAAACAACGTTTTTATACGGTGGCAAAGTTTATTGAAGAAAATTATTGAAATATTAGTTTAAACTGGGCACAAATATCAAAATATTGCATTGTTAGGCCAGTAAGAATGGTTCTCGAAATTTCAGAGCTCTAGCTTGATGGGAAGTTGGTTAAATTAACGATCGAAAATTCGATGACACACACGTCAAGGGAAATACATAATAATATTTAACTTTAAAATTTATTTAAAATAGACATTTGTGAGTGTATTAAAAAATTCATAATACTCATAAAATCAAAACATGCATTTGAAAGTTTGTAAGTCATTCTATTAAAAAAATGGTAACCAGAATTCAGAAAAAATTATTGTGATAAGACACGGCGCAAAATATTGGAATCTTTCTTTCTTTTGAATGATTACTGGCTGAAAGTCAGCAACCCTTACTATCTCCTCTTTGTGAGTTTTACGAAACCTCATGTGGCGTATGGGGAGTTTCCGAAGTTCTTTGAGGGGGAAAGAAATTTTTCCTTCCATCCTAAAAGCGCCGAGGGGAAAGAATATTTTGACTTATTAAAATTATTGAAATATTAGTTAAAATATGTCACAATTATTTAAATACTGCATTGTTAGGTAAGTAAGAATGATTCCCAAAATTTCAAAGCTCTAGCTTGATGGGAAGTTGATTAAATTAACGATCGAAAATTTGATGACACACACACACATTCACACACACACACACCAAGTGAAATTCAGAAAAACGTAAATAAAATGTCTCGTGCCTAAGACCTGCCTTTAGAGGGCGTTTTTTGTAAAGGGGTGAGTGGGGGTGTCACACAATTCCCTGAGACAGGATCAGAATGAGTCGCCGAGCAGAGCAGATGTAGACAATCAAGTCGACACTCGAAAGATTTGTGAATGGCAGGTTGATTGAGTTGGCTCTGATCACCAAGGTGATGCGATGGCAACTGTAATTGAATGAATAAATGTTGTTTATGTTATTAAAAGTGCGTCTAATCTCATATCAAGTATAAGGATAAAATATCTAAGTAAGCTAAAGTAAGAAAAATAATTAATTAGGGTATTGTTAGTTAAAATTATTATAAAGAAAGTAAGGAATAAGAGTTTGTGAGAAACAATTAAGGTATTGGTAGGAGAATAAGTTACAAGTGATAAATGATAAGATTTAAAAATTCTATTAAAGTATAAAGTAAAAGGATAATAAAAAATAAATAAGAAGTACAAGTATAATAGAATTTTTAAGTTATTTATAATAACATAACATTGAATACATAGAAGTTATAGGAAGTGTGAAACCCCCAAAATATATAAAATTATTAAATAAGCTAACTTTTGTATTGACAGATAGCTTTCAAGCAAAAGAAATGAAATATTTTTCTGTTTTATACATTTTTAAAGTGCAAAAACCCTGCTTTAATAGAAGCCTTGGAACGTTGAAGTGTCAGACTATAGAAATAATACTATATCTCCAAAAACTATTTTTAATGTTAAAAATAAATATGTTTATAGCTGAAATTGTTTTTCTTAATATTATAAGCGCACACATTATATGGAAAGAAACTTATTTACTATATTCTTACATGAATCTGCAAGAAAAATATATTAATTTCTGCACTGCCAAATACAAGACACTCGTTGTGGCGTAGTCGTGGAGAAGAATTTGTCATTTTCGATTGATCAATACGGGTATAAATTTTGCAAGTTTTGCTGCATTTTATTGATTTCTGAGCAATACTTCTCTGATGTGAGGATTTCGACAGTGTTTAAGACTCCACTTGCCAACCACCAAACAGTAACCATAACCTTTTTTTTTACGTAGCTTCGATTAGAAGAAGTGTTTTGATCCGTCATCTTTGTCCAATCACTATGCAGTACGCCGTTGTTTGTCGTAACGAATCCGTCTCTCGTAACGAATCCGCGATCGAGAAAACGATTTCTGTTGCGAAGAAGAAGCACAGAGCAAACTTCTCATCAGTGATTTATTTGGTTTGAGGCACCCATTTGTCAATTTGTTTTAAATTTCCCTAAATGATTCAAAAGTCAAATAACTGCTGAATAATCAACTTTTAGTTCTAGTGCCTCCCTTCGAGTTATTTTGCGTGTGTCCGCTTCAATAACGGTCATCAATTAGTTGTTCTCCATCGCAGTAGAAATTCAACGACTCTACTCATTAGGAAGGCTATAGTCTCCTGTTACGAAGCATTTGGAATGAATGTTGAGCAGTACGTTCGCTGATGGCTCCTTGGCCCAATACGTGGTTGATATTGCGAGCTTTTTCTGTAGTTTTATATCTTCTTTTGAACTCATAAAATAAAATTTCTTAAATTTGCTTTACAGTGGCTCTCTTCAACAACAAATGCTAGAAGTTCAGACGCCTTAATAACTAACCTGAGTGAGATATTTCTTTACCCTAGTTGTAAGGAGCGCAACAAAAAAAGAGACCGGTCAACTTCTTTCCTTGGACCCACTAGGCCAGAGTTCGAAACAGACCGCTAGCACTCTGATGTCAATAAATCTTACCTTCCACGGGGTCGAAATCACCCAATATCTAATTAGTCACCCAGGACTTGAACACTAGATGGCAGCACAGCCTGGAACTACTGGTTGCGTATACCCTCGATGCAAAACACTTATCTCTGCATGTCTAACAAAGAAAATCGTACATTAATCACTATTAGTGATCTTCAGGCATGGCGCAAGTGTCGAAAACACCCGCTACACAATTTGAGACAGCCGATGATGTCAAATGAAAACAGTTTCACGCAAAACTCAAATTCAATGGAGAGGGGGTGTATTTATATTGTAGTAATGATTGTAACTTTCTCTACTAATACAAAAAATGTTTCTCTTCGTATCATGATCACGATACGGAAGGGGGAATAATCAGTGGCTCTTTTCAACAACAACGTCAGAAGTTATAACGCCCAAGAACTAACTTGACTGAGACATCTCTTTGAGACTAGTTGGTAGAGGCGCAACAAAAAGCGATCTGTCTACTTCTTTCTTGGTACCCATTGCTGGAGCTCGAAGCAGCCCACCGGTACTCGTAGGTCGAAATCTCCCATCTCCGAAACTTTCAATCAGACCTTACTTTGACTGCATTAGATAAAAAAGAACAGTGACAACAGAAACGAATATGCTTTCCTGTGCGCGATTATAATTCATATCTATATTACATACCTAGCCTCGAAGTATATACGTGGAGTTGCAAGAATTTTAGTATAATCTATCTTTCATTTTAAATATAAATATCTAACGTTTTGTAATATCTCATAATATTACTGTTTTTAACATAATGCTTATTGCAAAACCAGAAAAAGTGCTTTTTTGACTAAGCAAAAAAAAAAAAAAAAATTGATCGCTAAAGATTTACAAAAAGAAAAAAGACTTTCCTAATTCTCCTATTCTATAAATATCATTTTTAATTTCTTTAATATCTTCGGTGGAACCTCCAAATAATAGTCTGTACTGTATTGAAGACTATTAATAAAAATGACTTGTTTTCAGGACATCACATTTATTTGCGCACATCTTTTCAAACATAAATTCAAGACACTATTTTACACAAGCACCACTTTTTCAACATTCGTCTTTACCTTGCCCTTCGTCTTTATATTTGCAGTGCTCCTGTCCAACACTTGCTCAGGGCACTCTGTCTAGACTTAGGACTGGTCACTTTAAGAGTTTAATTTTTAACGGATATGAGAAGACTTATGTTGTTTGCCGTTGTTCTCTACCATTGCTTCTCCCTCTCAAAATAAAGATTGAATTGGTGTCTCTGTACGGAAGCTGTTGAATGAGGGGATTGTATGTTTTTTATTTAACTGGGCGATATGGTTTCCTGGACTCGGTTTACTTTCTCTAAGTTAAGGGGGGTAAGCAACAACAACGATAAAAAACAATCAAATCCCTTGAGTCTCGGCCAAGTGTCGAGGACAATACATGAGCTGGCTCTTCCCTTTCCAAGCTTTCACAAAATGCCAACGTTACGACTTGGTACCCCAAACAAAATTAACGGGCTTCACCCAGCTACAAGGTATGCCCTTAGGGCATAAGGGAGCGATGCCTCACGGCGTGATAATATATTCTATTTTAATCTCAATAGGTTATTTTAATTTTCGTATATTCAAATAATACTGATAGTTACAGAACCTATATCAAATCTCCGAGAGTATTTGAAATCGATATTATAAGACGACAGTAATAATTTTCTATATTTTGTTTCAACTGTACTGTGATCGCCATAGCGCAATGTTTATGGTTGAGAACACATGACCGGTGTTATTTACTTCTAAACGTGGACTCGAATTCTGATGTTACTAAAAACCCTACGTGTAGAGGGCTGATTTACATTAAATATTTCAAGGTCATAAGTCTGCCCGTGGAGTGGAGTGATGTAGACATTTGGATAGAAATATACCAGAGATCATGTGCTGTCGTCGTCGTTTGATGAAGATTTAAAATTATTAGTAGTGTCGCCTATAACCCTAGCGTTGCTTCTAAGTAAGGCGATATTAATAAACAATAATGAGTTTCATGATATACTATTTATGATAATGTTTTCTTACAGTGTTGGATTTGATATTTAAAATTTAGGATTTGTTTCATTAGATGCCGATGCATCTTGTATTTAATGAATAAACTCCATACTTATTTAACTCACAAACAAGAAAGTTTAAAGGAACAAAATCAGTTTTCATTTCATAATTCAATATTTTTTTTCCCTGATTGTACACGCAAATTTATTCATTATGGATCTGTACATTTATATATATTTAAATAATTTGTTACCTCATTATTTAATTTCAAAGCATTCGTACAACTATTCTCTTGAACTGGGTTAATATATTACTTTCTCAACACAGTAATAATCATTCTTCCAAGATTTCTCTTTGATACAGTGTAGAAAATTAAAATTTGAAGTGAGAAAGTATTTATACTT
>BMAW01117659.1:65743-84519 GCA_019974015.1 Nephila pilipes | reverse complement strand
CCGCAAAATATAGTAACTCAAAAGGAAATACACACATTTTATAAATTGAATAATATGAATATAACCATATCTTAGGAGTAGATTGTTATTTTGGTAAAGTAGCCCTTACGTAGGACGCTGTGGTAGTTCAAGCTCACAAAAATGAGATTTTCTATAAAATTCATTTTAATTTTCTCTTTACCGTTAAGAAATTTCCACTTAATGTAAAATTTCATGAATAGTCAATCACATGTTTAAGCATTAGACACACACACTTATATATATATATATATATAAATGTCTTTTTTTAGAACCTTTCTGGTCAGAAAAATTCATGGTCATGTTCTGGTAAAATTTATGTTACTCAGCTTCTAAATATAATTGTAACAAACTTCAGAGTTCTACAATTAAAAATTTGGCTTTCACCATGAAGCGAAAATGTCTATTTCTAAACCAAAAAATGTGGTTGGATATGTACTCTTACCTTAACTGTTAATAATTATATTAGATTGATTTTAGTATAAAATGTTATTCGTATTAAATATATATTAAATATATACTTTAAAGACATTTAACAATTTTACACTTTTATATCCAATGTTAATAAAGTTATTTTTTCTTTAAATTTCTCTCTTATACATCTACTGTTTTCCAACAACTTTGCTATTTTTTTTAAAAAAAATATATAGGTAATTCAAATTCATGTCTTAAACAATTTTCCTTAGATTGTGTGATGCTATACCAGTATATGGGAATTACTAACAATAAAACAATTTTGAAACTTATAATTCATTTAGTTATATATGTATTAACTTTTTTAATATTTTGCGTTTCATGTAGTGGTAATGTTCCTAAATAATTAATATTTGCCGTATTTAAAACAAGTTAAACAAACAGACTTATTATTTTTTTTCAAAAATACTTTTGAAATAAAAATATATTTTATTTATCAAACAGAGCATATTTTGCTTTGTGTCTTCATTCTAATAAGTATTCTTCCTCGACAATTTTGAACCCAAGATAAAACGAAATACACTTTCTATCACAAATATATTTTTTTGTCAAAAAAACAAAAGAATTCTGTCTCAAAATATTTTTTTTCAAGTATTTATTTAAATCCATATAAAAACCACTATGCAGAAACTTATTAAAGATATCCACAACAAAATTTTATACATATAAAAATAATATTTTCTCTCTGAGTTTGATGTTAGTAACTTTTCAATACTTTTAAAGCTTTGTCCTCATACGAAGAGAGTTGAAGTAATTTAATCTTTTTTAAAATGTTTCTATGCTTTTCATTCTTCAATACTTCATTGTTTTCAACATCCAACAGAGTTTCGAGAGCAAGTCAAGCAGGAAAGTGACACTAAGATCCCGTTTAATCGATCTATGCTTTTGATTTACGGATGACATGTTTCAAAATGCTTCATTTTTCTCTATTTTTCTTACGAAACATATGTTTC
This sequence comes from Nephila pilipes, assembly GCA_019974015.1. Lineage (NCBI taxonomy): Eukaryota > Metazoa > Arthropoda > Arachnida > Araneae > Nephilidae > Nephila > Nephila pilipes. Next base: position 83,074 of record BMAW01117659.1, on the reverse strand, counting down.
TTCAAAAAGACTTGTCAAATACCAAATTTGATCGGTGTAAGGAGTAAATAGAAAAATCTGATCTCGCACTGAACCAAGGAGTCCTTTTTTTCTCAGTTTCTTGAAATGACACTTCGGTTATGTTATGATATTTTGGAAACTTTTTGAAATGGATGTTTTGACATGGAGTACAACATTTTTTTCAGGGTGTTTGTTTACTATCTACTTGTAGGTTGCCATAACTGAAAAAGAAAATTTAAGAGTAATTTGTTTTAAAACAAATGCTCTTATAATTTTTAATTAAAATATTTTTTTAAATCCTCGGAAATATTGCAAATAGAAATTAATGCTTTCTACGTCCACAACGTATTTTAAAAATAAAAAAAAAATTGCTTCTTTTAGTTCAAAATATAATGAAACTTTATTAAGTTATCAAATTCTTGTTTAATATTTTTTTAAACTCAAATAATTTGCGTTTATGGTTTCCAAAAGCACATAGTCCAGAAATGAATCGTTGTTTGAAACTTCTGTGTAACATTCAAACTTTTAAATTGATTTTTAAGCCTATTTGATCTATCGGTATTTATTTGATGCAAAATTTTTTGAAAGTAAACCAAATTTTATATACGTACCATACCTATTGTTAACTAATATGCATCTATAAAAACGACGTAACACTTTAAATACGTTACTAAATATTAATTTCACTAATATTAATTATAAGAATTTGAATTTATTTGTATATAACATACGTATATTTAGTTACAACTTTTTCAGTAATATACAAATAATCGTCATCAATTTAATTTTATGTTTTTTTATATGTGAATAGATTGGTATATGTATCACTCAGACATATATCACAATGGGTTTCCAAAGACATATAATCTAATTCTTTTGCATACTACGAAAGAATTTATAAGACATTTGTACAAGTAAGTCATCTTGCCTAGTACAAAAGAAAATTTTTACATATGAGACGCATAACATTTTACATATATATTTCAAGCAATAATTCCCGACCATATTTCAGATAATTATCTTTATATTTGTTTACATGTTTAATTAGAAATTAAGAGAATAATAGCTTTAAGATAATCCTTCAATTAAATCTATTTCTTAGTTAATAAGTTGGAATTCAAATATTTTCTAGTCTAATAGCTGACAGAGTCTAATAGCATTTCCATACTTCATAACTTAAAATTTTTTTTAAAAGAAATGAGAAATATATCACTTATAAGGCCTTATTTTTCTCACTTCGAAAATCAATTTTTTAAAAATAAAATTTAAAGCTTTTTACAGTGATTTGAAGAAAATAATTATGACTTTTAATTTACTTTACAGAATTGTATTTATCTAGTTCTTTTGAATTTATACACCAACGATTCCAATTTTCCAATTACAGATCACCAACATTCCAATTTTAGATTATTATAGTTTAATTTTAATTAGCAATAGAAGCTTTTTCATTCATAAAAATAATATAAAAATAGTTCGTCTTTAAAAGAATATATTTAATACATGTTTTTCCTTAACAGACCATAACAATATGCCTCAAAGGCTAATAGTTTTGAAAGAGAGGCGAAACCCTACTTAAACCTCTAACTTATATTATTATCACCAGGAAACTTGTACATTGACCGAAATTCGATTTCAACTGGAGGACAAAGAAATATTGATTTTTTCTCAGATGACAAGAAAAGGAAATTTTCTCAGTCCTTGTTGTTTTTGGATTATCGATTAATATCAAGAATAAATTGTTGTTTTGAAAGTTATTTCCTTAATAAAAACTACGAGACAAGTATTATTAAAATAATCGATTGACAAAATATCAATGATGGGTAAAAAGTGGCTAGTTTATTAAATAGGGTATGTATGATTTAAGAAAAGTATTATTTAATTTAGATGGTGGATATGGTATGCAGTGACCTTATTCTCAAAGGAATTCAAGTATAACAGGTGAATTCCTTTTAAATTCTATTTAATATTTTTTATCGATGCAAATTTGATATTATAAGCATAACCAATGTTTTTTGTATCAGTAAAAGTGTAACATTGGGCTATTCGCTGTTTCTCTTCACTAACCTTGGGGAATTTCAATTAAGATTGATTGCCTTTGCTAAACAAACTTTGCCCAACCAAAAAGGAAACGTGATACATAAAGTTAGTATGTGAAGCAGTTAAGAATGAAGTGAAGTTGTTAGGTTTGGAAATATGTAAACTACGACTGAAAGTAGCAAGGGTCTCAAAAAGGGGATCTGAAGGAGGATCTGAGAGAGAAGCTGTAGGTGAGGTGAGATGAGGAAAAGCTGAAGTGTTAGATAAGAGAAAGGAGGAATTAAAGTTACAGTAGAGGGTTCGAGCAAGGATTGCTGTAGAAAGATTTTGCCTAGTGTTTGCAACAGTTGTTCCAGAATCTGAGTTGCAGTCAGGGAAGGACTATTGGTAAGAGTCTGTTGGATTACTATTGGTGGGTTGAACTAAGGTATTAGAAAGCTTACCCGAGAGAGCACAATCATTTGTGTCATAGTAAATATATGTGAATAAATTGTGAAAGTAGTTTTGGTGATTCTGTAATTATTTGTATCGTAGTGTTTAATAATTGAATTTAGTGATAGCACAAGAGGACGTCCGGGTCGGGCGGGCGTCACAAAAGTACACAATGTATGATTATTAAATGATTTATATTATTTAAAAAATAAACCAATATATTCGAAAGGAGATTCTTTAAAAAACAGCAGATCAGATTTATGTAATTTGTATTTTTATAATATATTGATGAGTCACAGTGATTTACTTCATACATCTAAAATAATAATAATAATATTCAAGTACAAAAAATACTACTTCTTTAATTTTTGAAAAAATCACTATCGCTGATGTGTAGAAGAGAATATTTGTTGTTAGAAGTTTAAAAGTTCCTAAAAAGTAGTAAGATTAAAAACAACAGAAAATAATGAATATTAAAATGTAATATGTCTTTGTGTGTGTAATTTTGGCCATCTTCCCTACTTTCATCACTAATGAACAAAAGTTTTAAAACATATGATAACAATAAGAAAAATATATCAACTTATTTATAGGACTTAATAATTTGAACAAAAAAGGGAGTTTTTCATTTATGGATTAACACATTACTCTAATTTACGAAGTTGTTTCGAAACGTACTCGTATTTGAAAATGAAATAATATTTCAAGTTGCATCTTTTTTCTATTTACAAACTTTGAATTACACAAGTGTGAATATTTGTGGAATTTTTCGTAGGTGACATTAATACAATTGGAATTTGTTTCTGCAATTGACCTAGAAAAGCATGTGATCAAGTTTAAAATCTGAACACAAACCCTAGATAAGTGTCACATATTTGTGTTATAACGCTATCGGGAAATACGTAAAAAATCATAGACTTGACTAAATGCAACTGCATCCTCAGATATTACATTTCTGATTTCTTAAGCTCCTTGAATAAGCACTTCTAGGCATAATTTATACATACACACACTCACAGACATATATATATATATATATATATATAGAGAGAGAGAGAGAGAGAGAGAGAAAGAGAAAGAGAGAGACTTACTCTTTTTTTTACAAAGGACGGAGTGCTGTGGAAACCCTCAATTGGAACAGAACAACGATAAACGATGTATTTTGAAAACAACTCACTCTAACAGAAGATGCATCAGAGAAAATCAAAATACTTTATTATGGATAAAAATATACAAAATCATTCTCTCGCTTGAATTCCTCTTAACTCACTTAATTCTTTTTACGTTCAAATAATAAAGTCTTTGCTTACCTAATCACTCAATCTGTTCCAAGCACTTGTCGATTACAGCAGATTCGATTCATATTCTTCTGATCAGGAATCATTCCCGAAAAACATTCAAATAAACGGTTTATCATCTTTACTCTCTTTCTTTTCAATTCTATTTTGCTTACAAAAAAACTATATCTAATTCAATTCACTTTAATTCATCTAATTTACCTAATCACGCTTCATTTAATTGGCAAATATTTGTAACTGTATGCAATTCAATTTACTAAGAAGTCCATGAGTTTAGTGAAGAGAAAATTGCAATTATCACAATGCCACAGATTTTTAATGAAGAAAATAATTTCTGAAAAATAAAGTATAAATAATTTAGATGGCTATCTTAGGTATTTGTTTTTACTTTCTTCCGTCAAGTAAGTATTACTTACTTAACCAATACCCTCAGGTATTGTTATAACTAGTATTTTCTTGTAGAAGTAACAACATCTTAGCATTTAAGGTATAGTTAGGTGAAAAAGAGAAAACCAAGAAAAATAGAATAAAAGGAATGAGAGAAAAATAGTTCAACTCTTGATTTAGCTTTACTTTCTTTTATTTTTCGCTCTGTAGATCGAATGTTCCACCAAAAGGAAGTTTCACATTTGTTACTTTCTACTCTGCGGAGCGCGTCGCAGATTTTATGGTTAGAAAAGGCCTCAGCTGACCATTGACGATATTCTTTGCGGGTCTGTAAAAAAATGGATATAAGCTAGAACAACCATTGTGCACAAAACGACAACGACTAGAAGTATAAAAATATGTGTACGCTGCGTTTGTATCAATGATAATAAAGCATAATCAGCATCAATTAAGGTAATACATTTCCTATATATAATTAAGGAGAAAATGTACCATCAAAACACGATTTTTGGTCAAGGTATTGATTTTTTTATTTCTTATTTTATATTAAAATTCAATTTTTTATCTTTAAGAATATGTTATATCACTTTAGCAAGTTAATCTTCTTCTTCTAATATAAATTCTTCGAAATGACGTACCTAATTATAATACACTTAATTTTTTTTCGTCATGACTATTGTAACCCAATAAAAACAGTAATGATTATAATAGTAACAAACAATTTGTTTATACTTTTCAACGTTGATCGAATGTTAATTTCATTTCAGTACAATCAGTACAGTAACAATACTTTAACTTATTGCTTCTCATAAAAAATAGATCTTCGCTTATTGCCCTCGGAGCCTTCGTTTCAATGCTGATTTTAAAAGAAATCTTATACATCATTTAAATATTTGAGAGCTTTTGTAATAAAACATGAAAAGTTTCTAAATATATTTAATAAAATTACATGTAAGATGTAAATTTACAATTTTGATCTTTAGCCTAAATATCTTCTACCATCAATTGTTAATTTATTGTAAAATATAATTAGAAGAATGAAAATTAGATTAACATAGTTATGAAAATTAAAAAACTGAAATAAAAAAACATATTAAAAAAAACTATCTTCATTCATTGAATTAATAAATGTGTTCTACTTACGGCTTATAATAAATAAAAATTGAAAGGTGAATTAAAATCAATTTATTTCTCTGATGATGAACTAAAAAACTCAGTTGTTATAGACATACTAGTGTTTCAATTCATGTAAAATTAGACATTTTGAAACTTTTGAGATAAAAATGACTCTTCATTGAATTGTGTTCCTTTTAACTGAAGAATTTTAGAAATAAAAGTAGAAAAAAGTTTATTCTTATAAGTTTACCTCTTTTGGAAGAATATAAATTATATTAATTACTCTTTAGGTTGAAATATTATAATATCGATTCAATCTATCAACTGAAAAACTACGATATAAAATTAAGTATTTGTCTCTTATCGAAACGAAGTTAATTGAGTTAGAAAGTTTTTGGAATTTAATATAATGAACTTAAAATTCAATTTTACTGAAAAAATGTTTTGCTACATTAGTTTCTAATTGTAAAGGTGTGATTTGAATTTTGCGTTATTTATATTTCTATTGTTTTCAAATGAAATGTTAATTAAAATAATATAAAATAATAGGTTTTTCACTTAATATTTCTATTTAGAATAATTAATTTTAATAACAAAATTTGAGTTATTTATTTATACAAATGTATAACAATATTAGAATTTCTCTATGAAAATGAATGTTATTCGCTACAAAACATCTGCTATTAGCTTTGATAGAAGTTATTCGATTTTTATATATTACATTTAATGAGAGAACAATTTATGAAAGGTTTTTTGATACATTCTCTTTATATTGAAGATAAATTTATTTTAACTATAAGTAAGTATTTTAAACTAAAAAAAAAATAATAATAACTCTATAATGTAATAAATATAAATTTTCATGCTTTTAAATTACAACCGAATCTAAATATTACATTTTGGATCAATGATAATAAACTGCTTAACTTCTTCATCTGAATTTTTATAATATTAAAATAAATGAACTTATTTTTTAATGCATTATAACTTGTAAAACAACGATAAAAACATATTTATTACTAAAAATTTAATTTCTCGGTCTTTCGTTTTTGAAACGTAACATTTTAATTCCTCATTTTTATTTATCTTCATAACGCCATTAAAAATCACAAGATTTCAATTTACGAAACATCATTATAATTTGGTTTAATAAAAATGTTTGCGTAAAAACATTCATTAATTTGTTGCAAATTTTATTACAAATATTGAAAATCTGATACAATTATTCAAAAAATATTAATTATTTTAAAAGTAAAGTATTCGGCATTAATTTAATTGTATATGCTTGAATTTAATATAAATAAAAATGTAAATGAAAATGTTTTTATTTTATATAAATCATATTTTTGACTGTGTTTAATTTTTCTTTCTTAAGTAAATCACAGTTATATCATTAAAACATTTTTTTTTCGATTTTAGGTTATATCCATTAGAAGAAATGACATTTAGAAAAGAAAACATCGTCTAAGCATTTGAATCATGCCGATAAAAAAATTTTTTAATCCATTGCCATTATAACAAATTAAATAATAAATGTTAGCTTACTTTATATTAGTATTTTGCCAGAAACTATTCTGGATTCGTAATAGTCAAATTACCAATATAAAAATTAAGAAACTCTTTTAGCTTTTTAGAACACTAATAAATTTGTGTTAACGAAATTGTAAGCTGTAATATTCAAATAAATAAATTTGATTCACAAAATCTCTAATGTAAGATTCTTAAAGATACAAAGGTTTGTATGGGTCACTATTCAAAATATACAGATGAAAGACAAAATAATACGAACACGTGTGAAAAAGAATGACGTATTTCACACCTGCAGTACAGCCGCGTCACCTGCAACAGAAGTCTGCCACCTAGTGAGTGTGAAGAGGAAGGTATCAGTCTCTCAACAGCAGTCACCTGCTTTCCATGCGTCTATCGAACTGTCTGTGATAAGTTGAAATGTAAACATGTCAGAGTCCCAAAGTTGAATGATTTTTGGAATGCGTTTAAGTGGAGCATCGGTTATGGAAGCAGAAATCCTTTTGGGGTTTGCAAGGAGTACGGTATCAGCCGTTATGACAGCGTACACGAAAGAGGGTAAGACGACATCTTCAAAGCACAACAATGGTTGAAAGTGAAAGCTTGCTGATAGGGATAGACGGGTCTTGTAGAGCATAGTAGCCCGAAAGCACAAGCAATCGTTATCCGAGATAACATTCGAAAAGAACAGTTATCTCCAGGACCCCGTTCCAACAAAAAGTGTCAAAATGGAACTTCATGCTGCGAATATTTATGGCAGAGAGGCAATTCGTAAGCACTTGGTGACAGCTACTAATGCTTTCAAGCGACGCCAATGGGGCAGAGATCACAAAGGCTGGTCCCAACAGCATTGGCAATAGGTAATATGGTCAGATGAATCGTCATTCACCCTATTTCAGACGACTGGATGTGTTTATGTCGGGAGAATGCCCAGTGAAGCGTTTAATCCTGAATGCCTCTTGCCGACTGTGAAGCATGGGGGGGGGATTTCCATTATGGTATGGGGTGCGATATCTTAGCACGGTCTTGGACCACTTATTATTCTGCATGGGAGAATCAAATCCAATCACTATCTAAACATTCTAGGGGATCATTTGTATCTTGTCCAGACTGTATTCCCTGAAGAGCGATCGCTTTTTCAAGACAACAATGCCCCTATCCACACTGCTAGGTGTGTTCAAGCATGGTTCGAAGAGCATGACGATGAAGAAGAACATCTTGCCTGGCCCCCTCAGTCTCCAGACTTGAATATTATTGAACATTTATGAGAATATTTGGAGTCTAAACTTCGTTCCCGATTTCCACCTCCATCCAGCCTTTCTGAATTAGAGCCTGTTCTGCTGGAGGAATGGCTTAATATTCCTTTAAATATTATCCATGACCATTATGCATCAATCCCACGGCGAATTAAATCCGTACTTCAATCAAAGAGTGGTCCAACCCCCTATTAATAAAGATTTTCCATCATTTCACAGGTGTTCGTATTATTTTGTCCTCCACCTGTATATAAATATGTATAACTTCGTGTCTATTAAATAAAGATATTCTAAAATAATGTTTGTGAATTGATTATAAATTTCGTTACTGTTATAGCTAAAAAACGAATATATCTCGGTTAAAATACAGTAATTAATGTGTGCAAACATAATTAAGGATACGCATATTTGCATAAAATGCCATAGCCATTTCTACAATTTTTAGTGAGTTATTTAAACTTTGCTTCAGAGTTTCCCAAATCAATCCATCAATCTTCTAAAATTTAAAAGGCTTTTTTAACAGCTTTTAAATTTATAAGCGTAAAAAGCAAAGACATTTTTGGTAATTTGTTTACAGTTTAGAAATTTTTGCTTGTTGTTTTTCATTATAGAATTAATAATTCTGGTGCAAGAAATATTTATTTAAATAAATATCTACTTTTTCATTCCACAAAATTAAGTATAGTTATTTTTTTTTACTCTTTATCTTAGTGTATGATAGAAAAAAATTGTAAAAATAAAAATAACACAAGAACAAACAAACCCATACAATAAGAGTAATTGTACGAAATACTTCTAAGAAATTGAGGGAAAAACTAATCATTTATTAAATAAATGATAACAATTTATTTTCTTTTAAATACTTAAAATTAAAAATGCTTTTTGGTTACCTTGTGAGCCCAAATGATTCTCTAACTCTTTAAGCCTTTGCGAAAATACTTAATCATTCAAACTTAATCTGAATAATTTATAACTATAAGCTTGTGAGTTTTTTTATTTTAAAGTTTTATTCTTAAAATTTTCATTTCTTCTTTATAGCTTTATAGCAAAGAAATCTTTAAAATAAAATAATATCAGTAAAATTACTAAATAATGTTTAGTTGTCCAAGTTACTTTACAGTTACTATTTATTAAGCCAGCGAAACATTATATGACTAATTTTTTGCGCTTTGTTTCTTCCCTAACGCTGTATTTTGTTCAAGACAATTTTCAAACGTCTCAGAACACCTTTTAATTATAACAGAAATTTATTTCACAACGAAAAATTCATAATTGCCAAGACAAAAACAAAGATTCGAATTCTGTTTTTTTTTCATTCTATTAAAAGTATTCGTTCGAGCTCAGACTTTTGAACTAGAAAGTACTTGAATGTAACCCAAAAGTTACTCTTTTGCGTTTCTCATTAACAACCAAAACCAGAAATGACATTCATTAATGTTCATCTGAAACTTTCCACACTTGTATTTTTTTTTCTCATAAATCTTTAAGAGATGTAAAAAGGAATGCTACGTTTGAAACTTTACACATTTTAATAACAGTCTCTAATTAGTCTTTCTTTGTAGATAACTTGAGATTGTAATTACAATGTAATGTTCCCTTGAGAATCCTTTAGCTGTTTTTTATATCGCCATGGGGTAAGTTTAATAAATTCTTAATTGTAAAAAGGAATTGGCAACTAATTAAACATTTATGAAATCTGAAAACTTCAAACCACAAGAATTCCAACAGTTCTCCCTCAGAACTGCAAGAAAACATCAAACAGAAAGTAATTTTCCTTTAGATAAACTCAAAAGCTTAACAGTAATTAATTTTTTTGGTACGTTTATTATATTTAGAAGGCAATTATTAATTATTAAATAGATAAAAGTATTGAAATATCGAAATATCGATTAAATATATCAAAAATATGTCATGTGAAGTCATTTTATAGGCTGAAGTTGAACGTTTTCAATTTTAGAAGTAAAGCAAAAGTGAAACGTATTCCATACACATGAAAATTAATTAATTAATGACATTTCACTGAATTTTGAAAAGATTCAATATGTGAATGTGCCTCTAATGTTCTAAAATTACGAAACAGTAAAATGTTTTTACATATAAAAAATATTTTACACACCGCTAAACTGTTAAAAATTTATTATTACCTGAGTTTTAAGGAAAAAAATATTTAACTTCAAATTTTAAGATGCATAAAATGTTTCTAATGCTTCGTGATTTATCTGAGATTTCTTTAACCGATTGATGGATTCCTTTTTTGTATATACTTTTTATTTTAAGAAAAAATAACATATTCTACTTTTTAAAGAAAAATCAAAATTAGAATAGATAGATAAGCTATTGTTTAGAATCAAACTTGTCTCAGAAAAAAATCCTATTAAAAAAAAAAACTTAATGCCCATTATATTTTCAATTAAATAACTGTTCAAAAATTAAAGAAAATAGGTTTGCTGTTACACACACACACACACACACAGATATATATATATATATAATACAATATATATGTAATCTGAAATAAATAATCCGACATACGTATTATTCCTCCCTGTTTATAATTTACTTTTCCCTCTTGGCTATTATCTCAAAACTATTTCTACACATTCGGTTTTATTGATTATTACAATAACAACTTCCATTTCACTATACAGGTAACAATAGTAAGTTCCTTTGTGTTTTTACTTAGCTATTAAAAATTGCGATAATCTTTTGCCCTTAAAATTAAAATATATATATAGGTAGCTGGTGAAAGAATTTTGACAAAAGCAAATAATTTTAGAAACGATAATATAATAGAACATGTCAGAATATTAAACTATAATTATAAAATGTGATAATTTTGTTGTACTTGATATATATGCACTCAAGAGACAAAACATTATGACCACCCCTACATTTTGCAATGAACTCGCCTGGATGATGTGGAAGGCACGTGATCAGGTGGAAGTGGTATTTAACTGCTGCTGTAGCGTCTGAAGAATCATTTCGCAGCCAACACGGGCAGCCAATAGGACACCTCCCCTCCGCCCTCCTGCATCAAAAGAGAAAAAGGACTATCATATCCTGCCGCCTCAGACAAGCAAAGGCCCTTCTTCACCAAAATCAAGCAGTAAGAACTGTAAAAGCCTATAGGAACTCTTCATTTTACCCTTCAACCAACAGCTGCTAATCTACTCAATACTACCCAACAGAAAGTGTTAAAGCCATCAATAGTCAAGTGTTCACTATTAGAATCATGACACGAGCTTGAAGGCCGCTCTAGTGGCCTAAACGCTCGATGAAAGCGCAACTTGCGTGCGTGCGTGCTGAAGAATCATTCTTTCACTTACTTCTGTGTGTGATGGGAAAGGCTGCGAATCTAAGTGACTTTGATAGCGGGCAGATTGTAATGGCTCGAAGGCTTGGAACAAGTATTTCCGAAATTGCACGAGTCGTAGGTTGTTCGCGATCTACAGTTGTCAGTACTTATGCAAAGTGGATGAATTACGGTGAAACCATCAGTACACGACATGGTTTTGGACGTCCACACGCTATCAAAGAAAAAGGTAGTCGGAGACTGTCTCGTATGGTGAAGCAAAATCGGATCCAGACAGTGGATCATATTACAGCCCAATACAATGCAGGGCCAAGTAGAATAGTATCGGAGCACAGTGTTCATCGGACACTGTTGGATATGGGGCTACGCAGCAAACGTCCCACACGTGTGCCTTTGCTGACCAAGCGTTATCATCAACTGCGCGTGCGCTGGGCCAGGGAACATCGCAACTGGTCCATGGATCAGTGGCAGAGAGTTGCCTGGTCAGATGAATCACGGTATGTCATTCATCACGCCGATGGCCGTGTCAGGATACGCCGTCTTTCAGGCGAACAGTTGCTCCCTCAATGCACAGTAGGTCATACACATGCCGATGGGGGTGGTATTATGCTTTAGGGGACGTTTTCTTGAGCATCTCTGGGACCCATGATTGTGGTAGAGCAGACCATGAATGCTACACGGTATCTGAACATCATTGAGGACCAGTTGCACCCTTACATGGCCTCTGTTTTTCCAGCTGGAAATGGAATGTTCCAACAGGACAACGCCCCGTGTCACAAGTCTAAAATTGTGTTGGAGTGGTTCTAGGAACATGATGTTGAATTCCATTTAATGACCTGTCCGCCTAACTCCCCGGATCCTCAATCCGATAGAACACATTTGGAATATCATGGGAAGGCAACTCAGAGTTCAAAGACCACCAATTCGCAATATCTCGGATTTGCATGACCGTTGCTTAAACATCTGGTACAATCTGTCTCCGGTCATCTACCAAGGACCTGTGGCATCTATGCCAAGGCGGGTTGAAGCTGTGTAGCACGCCAAAGGTGGGCTAACTCGTTATTGACAGGTGGTCATAATGTTTTGCCTCTTGAGTGTATATAGATAGATATGAATATTAACATAAATTTCTAACTTTCATGTAATTTCTTTATGTCCCATATTTGTAAATATGTAATTATACATACAATTAACTATATATATTACTTATTTTATTTCTACTTGAGGGTGAATAGTCAATGTCGAATCAATTGTCAACGGATTGTCCTTTCGGAAAAATGGCCTTTCATAAATCAGTTGCCGATGAATTTTGCTATCTGCGAAATGGGCCACGAAGTATCTGTTCCTTACTGATTGTCCTGATGTTGGATTGACCCATGGTGAATCAGCAGCCAATGGATTGTCCAGTCTTTAAAATAGTAATGACAAATTGGCGACAGCCAAATATTCTAGACTCACAACCAATTACTAGAAATTATAACTAACGATAGTATGAGTTGTAAACGGATTGTACTTTTGGCAAAATGGCTTATGATAATCAGCTACTACGGACTTAGTAGTAGATTACGTTCTAATTTTGTTGCCTGGGACCCTTTGGTCAAATGTGGTTTTGTGAGAACACTTTTTACCCAATTTAAGCAAAAGCATCACCACCAATTTCCAAAATGCGCCAAAGCCTCATAAAAGACTTATTAAAAAGTAATATAAAGGAAATATATTTTTCGCTTGATTCTTTTTCCTGCTCGTTTTGAGACTTTTTCATTGCAATATTAAATATGTTTTTTGTCAGCCTAATTGAATTTATTTTTAAATCGATAAGAACACATTTCTTAAGACATTTAGAAGTTATAATATAAATTATTAATGTGTTCTATCATTCACTTTATGTATTTCTATTTCAGTTGTAATTTAGTCACTACTTATGAATGCCACATATATTATCTTGCCATATTTCTTATTGAAATTTATAAATTGTTTTTTCATATATTTATAAATTTCCGCGTCCTTTCCAAATACAATATTTACTTGCATGTTTATCCAAATGAGGAAATTTTTCTTTTACCAGTATGAAAAAACTGAAATCAATCTATATCAAATGACACTCTAAAATTAACTTTATTTATGGTTCAGATATACTGAAAGTTCTAATGCTATAAAATACTTTCTGTTTGTATTTCGTTTTTTTTAGATCTGTTATAATCTCAAAAACAAATGATGAATAAATCAAGGATTTAAGAAATTATTTGAAAGCTGAATTCGACTTACTTTTCAAACTACCCTCGAAGAAGAAACTTAAGAACGTATTTTCTTAAGAAAATGACATCAATAGTTGGGTACACGGTATTTTGTTGCTTATCAAATGGTACTTATTTGATTTGATTTGGTTATATTAACGTCGCACTAGAAGCAATAAGAAGGCTATATTAGCGACGGATCTCGTAATTTTGAACCTCGGCCACGTGACGAAGACGACAATTTAGATGGCACTCCTCTCTCCTAACATCATACCCCTCCATCTGAAGGACTTTGAACCTCGACAGATTTAATATGCATTAGCCACAGCTACTCGGTGGGTCTTTAGTGGCATCAAGTCTCGAACCCTAACTCAATGAAAATCGCTAGTCCTAGTCCGTGATCAATAGGCTACCACATCCATATCAAATGTCGCACTGATAGGTAAATGTAGAATATGCTTACAAAAGAAATTACTTAAAAGTATGCATTTCATAAAATAAATTTGTAAAACAATCAAGTCTGAATCTAGTCTGAATTTATTTATCAATAACGTATGATTTCCAAATGAATGTACTTAAATGCAAGTACTATATAATATAAATAAATATTAAAATTGAACGACAGAACATAAAGTATATTAATAAATGCTATAAAGATTGAATAATAAAGATTCTTTGAAAATATAGGAATAGAGACCAAATACCTTTAATTAATGCTTTTCTTGGGATGTCTGGAAGATCTTTCGTACATGTAAATTAGGAGAAAAGGGGTCTTGTAGGGTTTTATTTGTAATATGGATCAGTGAACACTCTTTACATTATCAAAGAATGAATAAGGAAGAAAATAATTTGGCTTTACTATTTTCATTTTAACATGTGTGTGTAACATGTTTCTTCTTCTTTTAAGTTATCAAAACATTAGAATTATTCAATATTAATTATAATTAGCTTAAAGTAATTTCACATCCGAGCTCCAAGTTGCATGGACGCTGTTACTATCAAGAAAAGAAAATGCCTTCTTCAAATTCCTAATGTATTTCCCATGTTGTTTTACTTCCATAAGCAAACTATTCTGAAGTACAGCGTTGGCAGTGTGAACAGCAAAAAATTGAATAAATAAATAAATAAAAACAGACGATTCTACCATAAAAATAATTAATTAAATCAAATAATAAAATAAGAGCATACGATAAATTATTAAATTATGCAGTAATGTTCTATTTGGATGTGAAAATGAATACAGACAATAAAATATTTAAATAACTATATATTTCCAATATAAATATACCTTAAGCATACTAAATGTAATTAAAAATCGTAATGCATTGTATTGTCAATCATTTCAAAACACCATATATTCTTTATTTTATGGTCAAAATATTAATTGGAGCCAGTTTCTAAAACAAACACTTGTTATCATTTTTTTTAATAACAGGAGCTTACATCCGTGATTTTAAGTATATATTTTGACATTTAATGCAGGTAAAAATTGAAAGTAACCATTCAGAAGACAATGCATTTATAATGATATAATAATGTGCAGAATGTAATGAATCTGTTTTTCTAATGATAATTAATCTTGATATTTTTAAACGATGTATACATAAAATACTTTTAACAGTTACCTATAATTATTTGAAACCTATCTGTGAAATTATTTATCAACATTATCCTCACAAAACAGCCAAATTAATGTAAAATATTTTTATTAACCAAGGTGGTTCAAAATGTAATCGTTTTGTGATGGGAAATAGAGTTTTGGTATTCTAAAATGGGGAATGGCGTAATAACCACTGATGTATAATCAATTCAGTGCATCTTCATCTTCCTTGGAACAGATTCACTGGAATCCCCCCTTGATGTATCTTCGTCTCCAGTGTGAATTTGTGAATCCAGGTGTCATTGGTAGTGACAACTCGATGGAAATTAAGATGTCAACTCGACGTAACAGCAATCAAATTTTGATTTCACAGCAACTGTCTTCCAAATAAGGATTCATTTATGAGTCTGTACAGCATGTGTTTTAGCTTCTTGGTAGCACTGAATAGTAACATAAAATTCTCTTAGTAATGCTATGTGTTGTCAATGACAGTTACTTTTCCTTCCATCCTCCAACAATGAGGCTCCGAATTTTGAATTTTCTTCCTTTGATTTTGTAACAGTATTTACCGCACTAACACTTAAAGAAAGATTTTACCCTCGGAAGAATCAACAGTATTCGCTCTCTTAGTAAACGTAATGTTTTGATCAAACGATAGCTACAATCGGAAGCCCATCCCACCCACCAATTGCTTCTGAAAATGCCCCTATTTTCTGATAACTCGTTCGCTTTTAAAAGATAGTCCTTAGATTGGCAACACAATGACGTAATATTTAAAAAGATTGTAACTGGATCTTTTAAACAATTCAGTTAATGGTTAATGTAATAAATATATGTATGTAAAATATTACATTAAATATCTAAATATACGCAATTTAAAACATTATGAAATATTAAATTCTATATTTAAAAAATACATTTTTTGTAAGTAATATAAATTTCATACATGAAATTATACATATATTCATCTCCTATATATATATACTCTATAATAAAAAAAACAACAACGAAGCACCAAGAAGGTGCAATGAAATTTCGTATGCAAAGACATTTGAAGCGAATATACAAACGATTAAAATTTAGTGTCTAATGAAAGGAGAGCTGGAGCTAAAGCGCATAGGAACTTAGCACTCAGCCAGCATGTGTATGTAAGAAGCTATTCTCAATCGGTTGGTCAAATTTTCTGCATTTGGGATACCTTTTAACGAATGAATTACTCATTTTTCTACATTTTCTTAGAATCCTTTTTATCTTTCTATTTCCTCTTCATCTCTATTTGCATTAATATTATTATTAATTTTTTTTCTTAAGTAAATAATTTTTTCATTTACAGATGATGACCTTTTTTCGTTGCTATTCATTTTTCATCTTTATTCCCCGATATTTTTTTATTTAAATGAAGACTCTAAGGAATTAATTATTGTTTTAAAAATATAAAATATTGTTCATTTTCTATAACTTTTTGATATGTAAGTTTAAATAAAGAGCATTTTTGGACCGTTTCCTTAAAGTGAAAAAATCAGAATTTCTAATTTAGAGGTGAATTTAATCATGAAGTAAAAAACATGGCATATTGGAGTGCAATTCTGTAAAATTTATTCTATTTTTTTTTGATATTTTAGTAATTTATATTTTACATTTTAAAAGATAATGTTTAATATTTTTTTAGATAATTTTTTTTTTATTTTACTTTCGTTTTTCTCTTATTTAAATTACTGAACATTTTTAAATATGATGACACGTTGTTAGTGAGTATTTTACATTTAATTATGTTTTATTTTTCTTGCGTTTGTGATATAATTATTGATTTAATTAATATACCTCTTTTTAGTTAAGGTTTATAATTGATGTTAGAACATTTTAAATTATTTATTTAATGTTATTTGGTATTTTGAAGTATATTTGACTTTTTTTTTTTTCTGAGGATGAAATTCTGAATTTTTGATCTGTTACAATCAAACTATTTTGTAATTCATTGAAGTCCGTTTGTTAGATCTGTAATTGCCGGTATAAACACATATTATTACATCGCAAAGGGTTCAACAGTATTAATTTCATTATTTTCATTTTTTAAAATTGTTCGTTGTCTTAAGAACATTTTGTTATTTACCCTTAAGCCGTTTCATGTTTA
>BMAW01117659.1:36222-48245 GCA_019974015.1 Nephila pilipes | reverse complement strand
AAAGGTGATTAACAAAAGGTGTTATGTTGATGAATAAAAAAAAAATTTGCAAAAAAAATGTTGTTTTCAATGTTAGACTCGGGAGTTATTGACCGATGTGTTATTAATCCGAAAAATATGAGGCAATACGTTGACCTAGTCTTCATGATCATGGACTCGTGGACAGCGGTTTCCGTCGAATTGTGGGTTGGAGCCTTGATGACACTAAAGAACCCCCATATAGTTCGGGCTGGTGCTCGTTAAATTTGTCGAGGCTCAAAGTTCTCCCTGAAACGTGGTGTGAACGTTAGAAAAGAGAGATTGCAGCTTAGCTTTTTTCCTCGTTACTTAAGAGATTCAAAATTATGAGGTTCATTGCAAATAGCCCTGATAGCCCCTGCTTCTAGTGTGACTTTAGTAATCCAACCGAAAAATGCGACGTATTCATAGAACGTATTATTTTTTACATAATAATGATTTTGATTTGCATAACACCTAAAAACAGTATTTGTACTAACAAAAGATTTTATTCTAAACATGAAACTAAACCCAATCATCGATTTTAATAAATATTGATTTATTGGAAATACGAATACTTCATATTCACATCATAATTATTAATCTCTGAAGTCTGTGAGACTCTGTCTGTAAAAAAATTCTGTAAGACTTCTATTACAAAATACTTTTAGAATAATTAGCATAGAAACACGCAAACGATTATTTTTCGAACTAAAAATAATTATCAAATTTATAAAAAAGATAAATTTTATTTACCATGCAATATTTTGGAAAAGCGATTATTAATTTGATTTTATTATGTTAGATAACGTCAATAACTATGGCATCGTTTATTTGACTAAAAAAACTGAATTGTATCGATAAATGAAGTATTCACACTTATTTAGTTTGATAAATCTTTAACAGATGCTTAACTATTCTGTTATACATAACTAAATATTCCTTAGAATGAAAATTAATTCGTAACTAGCACAGAACAAAGGGGTAGTTCTTTGTTTTCCAGAAACAAAACACCAGATAAGAACTATTCCCGCATTCCGAATATTTATTTAGTTTTCAGTTTCGACCAATACATTCATGCTTGAAATAAAAGAAGACATCCTCGGTTCGCAGCAAAACGATCAGATAATTGACTGTGGAACCAGAAAGAAATATGAAACTAGCTCACTTGGTTGAAAATATTCGTTCCGCCAATTCTTCGGTCAGGAGGCGAAACAAAAAAGAGAAATCAGAAGAAAATGCAGATGGTGAAAATTCCAGATGACGTTCTTGGAATATTCGCGAGTGCATGGTTATAATTCAATTTTTTTTTTTATGGAAATAAAATCTCTTCTTTTATTTTCCATGCTCTTCCACTTCACTCTGTATTCTAAAAATATAAGAAATTGATCTATATGAGAACAGCTTGGTTTTCTTTTGAAGTATGATGTGTATTTTTCCATAGTTCCCTTACCTTTTGAAAATTTGACTATGAATAAAAATTTATGAATCTATTAACCTTTCTTTTTTTGAGAAAAAAATATTTTAGAGAAATTGCCTTTTTTATTGGAGGATATAGTAAAAATGCTGAGATGGTGTTATTATTTAAGCTTCTCGTTGTGATTTAATTTTTATTTATCATTTTTTCTTTAAATTTGTTTCAAATTTATTCATTTTGGTGTTTGTTTAGTCTTTTGAACTTTTAAACATCCATGAATGAAATAGTATTTTAAAATATTATAATCATATTTTGGATGAAATATTGATGATAGGGAAGTATAAAAGCTCTACGAAATTCAATAAATGTTAAATTCTTGAAATAGTAAAATTATTCGAAATGAATATTAATTAGCGTAACATAAGCGTACTTCCGAGCCCAAGTCTTCCCAGAAACATTTAAAATCAAGAAAAGAATATAATACATTCTTGCAATACTTAATACATTTTTTATTTACATGAACAATACAATCTAAAGTATTAAGACATTATCAATATAAACCGACGATTCTGACATAAAAATCAATTAATAATTTAAATATTAAAATATGTGAGCAAACAATTTAAATTATTAAAGTATGAAATGGGGCTCTGTTTCATTATTAAAATTAAATCAGATGACAAAATATTAAATTATATATATATTATCATTATAAACTTACTTTAAATAAGCTAAATGTAATTATTATAATTGTAATGTTATATAATACCAATATTGTGATTCTAACATTTGGTGTTATGCTTTTTGATTTCTTCTGCAGTAATTCTCATTTATACTAAAACAAACAAAACTGAGTTGACTCCCTTCTGACGTATTGCGAAACGTAATACTTTCGAAACAATTCCTTCAATTAGTCATTATTTTAATAGACCATAAATTATCATAGATGAACATTTTTCAAAATTTCTCTTGTCTGCTTTCACCAGTAATGAACTTAATTTTTTTAAAAAAAATATCATAATAAACTTCTAATTATTTTTTACTGGAATGAAATAAAGCAAATAAAAAAATTAAATATTTTATACTCTTATCAACAGATGTATTACGCAAAATTTTATGTCATTATGAATCAATAAAAATTTTAGAAAAAATTTAAATTATTTATCTTTTTTTTTTAATTTTTAATATCAGAAAAGAATATAATTGTGCATTTCAATATTTTATCGTTTGCTTTAATTCTGATACTGAAATTAATTTTTGATTACTGATGTTAAAAGAATATTAGTACTTTTGGTGATAAAATGTGTTCTTCGCAAGGCATTGAATGGAACAAATATTTTGTGTATCATTTTTATAATTATATTTTAGAAAAAATATATCTTTATGTTTACATAATAAAACCACCTCAGAATAAAGAGAGAGCTATATATAAAAGCTCAACTTTATTTTAAGGGAAATGTACATTTTGTTGTTTCTTGAACGCATCTGATTATGATGTACATTCTTAAGAATTAATGTTTTGAAATGTTTATAAATGAAAGTGTTCTAGATAGCAAAATATATTAGCAACATTTCGCAACTCGTGAATGAATGGGCCAGGATCACAGTATATAGGGTACGGAGTGAGGAAATGACATTTAAATATAATGCTTATTAACAAATATTATTTATTGATGGCTGTTAACTCTTTCGTAGCTAAAGTAACAGGTCAATTGAAAAGTCCCAGCCTTCCATTGTAAAACATATTTTTTTGGCAAAATTATTTTTTTTTTATTCAACATAATTCCCTTCAAGGGTGATACACTGATTATAGCGAACCTCGAACTTTTCCATACCATTTTTGTAGTACGATTTGTCCTTTGCTTAGAAGTAGGCCTCAGTTTCGGCGATCATCTCTTCATTCGACGAAAATTTCTTCCCAGCGAGAATTCTTTTGAGATCTGAGAACAGGAAATAGTCGCTGGGGGCCAGATCTGGAGAATAAGGTGAATGAGGAAGCAATTTGAAGCCCAATTCATTGATTTTTGCCATCGTTTTCACTGACTTGTGCATTGTCTTGGCGAAGCAGCACTTTCTTTTTCTTCAAATGCGGCCGTTTTTCGGCGATATCGTCCTTCCAACGGTCCAATAACGCTATGTTATAGTCGCTGTTGATGGTCCTTCCTTTTTCAAGGGAGTCAATGAAAATTATTCCATGCGCATCCCAAAATACAGACGCCATAACCTTGCCAGCCGACTGTTGCGTTTTCCCACGCTTTGGAAAGGGTTCATCGTGTGCAGTCCACTCGGATGACTGTCGATTGGACTTCGGAGTGAAAGGATGGAGCCATGTTTCATCCATTGTCACATATCGAAGCTAAAACTCGGGTTTATTACGCTCGATCATCTTCAAACACTGCTCCGAATCATCAACTCTTCGTTGTTTTTTTTTTCAAAAGTGAGCTCGCGCGGCACCCACTTTGCACAGAGCTTTCTCATACCCAGATATTCGTGAATGATATGATGTACACGTTCAGTTGATATCTTTAGAGTGTCTGCTATTTCAATCAATTTCAATTTACGGTCATTCAAAATCATTTTGTGGATTTTCTTAATGTCTTCGTCGGTTACAACCTCTTTTGGGAGTCTACCGTCTTCGGTGCTCATTTCACCACGTCTAAACTTAGCATACCAATCCTTGATGGTTTATTTTCCTGGGGCAGTGTCCGGAAACTCGGCATCGAGCCAAGTTTTTGCTTCAACTGTATTTTTTTCCTTCAAGAAGCAATATTTTATCAACACGCGAAATTCCTTTTTATCCATTTTTTTCACAATAACAAAAGTTGCTTCACTCAAAATGCTATAATTCACAAACTAATGATCCGAATTATACACGCATCTTTTGAGGGTTAGGGCTAAATAAAATCCATATAGATTTAATTCTAGTAGCGCCATCTATGTGTCAGGCCGGGGACTTTTCAATTGACCTGTTATCAAATACACATCAGTCGAGATCGTCGCTCTCGCCCGAAAGTACCAAGTAAGCATCACTTGAGAATGAGATCAGGGGTCGAACGATACGTATTCGCATTCTAAGGTGGAACGTTTTCTAAATATCTCTAGATGGCACCTTGTGTTCATTACTTTTGAACTGAATAGTAATTTTAAGATTTTGAGCTTCAGTTTGATCACAGTCGGTCTTAATTAATTGGCTCACCAGCTGCTGTGCGGGAGGAGGGAAAGCGTAATGTAAACAAACTGAACTAGGCTCTTTGAACTTCCGCGTGATGCACATTCGTGTTTCTGGTTTTTCACCGAATTATATTTTACTAGTTTTTGCCGTGTGTTTTTTATTTCTTCCTTTTTAGAGCCGAGCCGTTAGTATTGTTTGACTATGAGTTGTTTTCGGATATATTTCTTTTGCTTTTCTTTTTATTTCGGAAATCACTGACTCCTGTTTATAATTGCAAAAAACGTTGTTTATCAGAAGAATATACTCAGATGATCGATGAGCCAATTAATGATGAGAGGGTGATTAATTTTCTGATAGGTTCGAAAATAATATTTCTCGTGATTCTGATGCGGACATTTTGTCAGAGACGGACAAAACAGAAATTTGCGTATCTCTGCACTTCGAGAACTACCACACTCGGTCTTCACATTAAGTCTTGTTAATTCTTGTAAATAGTCTTTATTGTATAATTTTTTTTATTAATTTTAAAGTTTATTGATGATATTGTCAAGAAAACTGCGGAATAATTTCAATAGCATTTCTGAAAATTATTTCACAAAGTATGCATTCCTTTACATACAGTTTTCTATAAATTAAAGAAAAATGATTATTGAAAATACTAATTTAAAATATATAACAACTAAATTAATAATCTAAAATTTTACCAAAATGTGTAACATTAGCACAAGAAAAAAAAAATTTTGTGTTATTTTTTTTTCTATAGTTAGGCATAGCAACGCAAAACCCCGCCCCGTGCGACAGTTCATTTCGATTTTCCTCCATCACTGAGGAACGTCCTATGCCAAGACGTCTCGTCCCGAAAGGGTTACTGTTGTTGATGGTTATTTTATTGTATGCGGATTCTTCTCGTCACACTTCCAGCAACATCATAAGCAAAGCATTTAAAAATATCTTATTTATTTCAGTAAAATAAATATTCAAAATATACCTAAAGTGTATAGGAGATAGTCTGATACAATTAGCAATTAATTCAAAAATTGAAATTTGCAGATATAGGAAATACCGTTTATGAGACACAATTTCAACTCATCAAAAATATTCACAATTGATGTTTCTCAAATGAATATCGAAGTGTTATGTTTAAATAAATGTCTACATATTTCTTTAAAATTAAAGATTTTGTTATTCAATAAAATATTTTAAATCTTTGGTATTAGTAATTTTATTTCATCAAATATATATAATAATAGACATGTATGCTGTGAGCTCTTTTCAATTAATTCAATGATATAAATTGGAAATAGCATTTACAATAGAATTACATAAATACGCATTGGGTATCTTAGAATATTCATAAATATCTGGTTATCTTTTCCAATAGAAATATTGTAATAAAAACAATGCACACCAATCTCAGTAATAGAAATGTTTTCACAGTAGTTGGGATGTTGTAGACCTGTTTGCGTCTAAAAAGTAGGAGAAATACCTGAATTCTGCTATTTGGAACATGTTTGTAAAGAAAAGAGAAATCATTTTTGCCACAGGTTTCTGTGTTTAAGTAGATCCATTTAAGAATAGCTTTACACAAAGAAGTAAAACACTTGGATGATTGATACTTGTTTAACTTATATGATATAATGCATACACATAGGTAGTAAACAAAGAAATATAAACTCTTGGAGCTTAAATTATTATTTTTATAAATATGTACTGAGAGCTAAAACATGACAATTTTGAATGCAAAAAATAGAGGTGGAATACATTTGTATAAATCTATCACATTTTTTTTATCGTTCCTCCTGCAAAATATTTTTCTATTCTGCTAGTGATGAAGGTGATACTAATCATACTGCGTAATATAACTCAGAATGTTCCCTGAAAGGATCAGTAATATTAAGGTTTAAGGTGATCAAGGACTTACCAAGGAACTTCTTTTAATCACTATGTTTAATAAAACAACTTGTGATGGAATTTTCTATGTGAGTTGGAAAATCATCCACCTGAGACTCGGGACATCTACTAAAGAAAATTGTCTGCTCCAAAGAATGAAGCAGACAATTTGGTTCTTAGGAATATCAAGAAATAGCACTCTAAACACTCAGGAGGTAATAAACATCAGGACGTCACTCTTCTTGGGGGTTGAAGCCAAATTGAAAGATGTCTCATCAGGCTAAATTACATTTTTAGTGATCAAAATTACAGATATTACTATTCTTTATTTCACTGTATATATTTTTTTACACTGGTGTTACGAGGGTCGTTCAATACGTCCTCAGAAATCCCAAGAGAGATGGTGCTCCTATCAATAAAAATGTGTTGCTTTTAGTAATAAGAATAATGATTAACTTGACAGCTGTCTGAATCTCATTTACTCGTGTTCTGGAAAATGATGTCTTTCGCACCTCAAAATTTTCTCTTTATAACTTAACCGGGTGATGAAAATTAATTTTGCCTTTTTTTGGAAAAGATTTTCCAGAAGCAACCCTTTGTTTTGAATTTTCCTTGATTTCTGGTGCATAGCGATGAATCCATATCTCACCAACGGTAGCATTTTGATTCAAAATGACATCGACTAATCGACGGTGCAGCAGTCGGATTTTGATTCAACAGCAAATGACAACCACTTCGAAACCATGAATTAATATCATATTAGTTTCGGCTCCCTATAACAGATGGCAGCACGCAATGGTAATAACAATTCACCTTAATGATGCAACATATCATCAAATACAAGTACTTTCTGAACCAACTTCGTAGTATGGAGATGTTAGAGTTTTGCAACACGACTATTATGTCTAATCTGAAAATTTTCCGATGAACTGTTCTGATTGATGTGGGTTTTCATTTTTTAATGGGGTATTATTTATTTTTTTTTCCTTGCTGAGCTGTGGATTTATACATTTGTTGAATAACACAAACCTTTCTTCTAATATCGCTGCCAGACAACTTTCTACTTCGTCCTGTCTCCCCATTTAAGATGAGGACATTGCACTTTTTGCTCTAATTCTTAGAGTTATGTGTGAATGGATGATTATTTATTGATATGAGAATATCGTACTGAGAATCGACACGAGGTCTAATGGCAGTAGACCTTGTAATTTTGAACTTTGGTCAAGTAATGAGGATGGCAGCTGACCGGATAATTATCTTTCTAAACTTCCACATTACACCACCGGAAGTATTTTACCAGATTTGACGTGTATCAACCCCACCATGTGGTGGATCCTTAGTGGTATCAGGGGTCGAACCCAAACTTGAGAAAAACGACGCCAACAGCAAGTTCATGACTATGCATGTACCTATTGTATGTACTTCTTTACAAGTAAGTGGTTATAATATTTTGATGGATATCTGTAGTTATTGATTTCCATTTTAGTTGATTTTGTTAAATCATTTGTAACATTTAAATTATTTATTTTTCCAAATTTTGTTATCAATTTTAGGTATATATAAACACAAATGATATGAAGTAATTCATCTATTGTATATAATATAAAGTAATAAATTCTACTAATAATTGACAATATAAATACGTATGATTATGTGTTTTGTGTACATTAATTTTTCATATTAACTAAATAAAAAACTAAAATCGGGCAAGTTATTCATTGAAAAGATATTTTCAAAATAACGTTATGTCTTAAATTACCTATTTTGGAAGAAAAAAAATGTTCAAACTTTATTGGTAAAAATATCGATTAACAGAAATGAATAACTCTGATTTCTTTTTATCTCTGCTTATGGATGTTAATCTACAAAAAAAAAAAAAAAAAAAAAAATTCCAAAAATATTTCCTTGCAATTTCATAGTTTGGAATGGTTTTCAAATCGATTTTAGCACTCAATATCCTATAAAACTAGTAATTATGGGATACTGAAACATTATCCTCGTTTGGAATTAAGCTTACCTTTTATTCACTTAAGCGTGGGAAGAATCGAAAGTATTGTATTTTAAAAAAATATACCTAAAAGTAATTCGATTTTAAAAATAATTCATTAAGGTTTGAAAGAGAATTATATTTTCAAAGAAGAGATTGAAGAAAAGGGAGAAAAATATGTAGATTAAGTTAAAAGAAATTCCTTATTTTTGTACAAATAAAAACTAGATAATGACTAATTCTTTTTAATACCTTATAAAGACTATATAAAAGTTCATATTAAGCTCTCTGAAAGTCGTAATCTATTTTATTACTCATACATTTAATTATGAGGATTGTCAAAACTTGGAAAAAAGTCATTATACTTTCACAGCTGAATTCTTAAATAATATAGTAAATTTAAGTACAAATAATTCGAGATGAAAACCAACGTTTAAAAAAAAAAAAAAAAAAAGTTTTTAATATGGTGGCAAAGTTTATTACAAAAATTATTGAAATATTAGTTAAAACTGGTCACAAATATCTAAATATTGCATTGTTAGGCGGGTAAGAACGGTTCCTAAAATTTCAGAACTCTAGCTTGATGGGAAGTTGGTTAAATTAAAGATAGAAAATTTGATGATACACTGATACACACACAGACAGACACACACCAAGTGAAATACATAAAAATGTTAAAACTAACTAAAATTAATTAATTAATCCGGTAAATTAAATGGTTGGAATGCAGTTTAACCTAACCACTCTTGGCGACAAGAATTATTTGGCAGTATTTTGCCAAATGTGGCTACCCTGTTCCGTTTTACGACTTAAAGTTCAGCCAAAAAAAATCGCCAAGTTTGGTGCCAATTTTTGAAATCGCGCCAAGTGGTTGAAATAAACTGCATTATTAAAGAAAATATGAGTTAAAACTTGCCGCAAATGTCTAAATATTGCATTGTTAGGCGAGTAAGAACGATTCCCAATGTTTCAGAGCTCTAGCTTGATGGGAAGTTGGTTAAATTAACGATCGAAAATTTGATGACACACACACACACACACCAAGTGAAATTCAGAAAAACGTTTTAAAACACCTTTAATCACTTGTTTAAATAAAATAATTTTGTTCCAAATACATGTTATATATGTAGTTATATGTATATATATACATATACAAATACAACTAATTATGATAGCTTATATATTTTTGATAAAAGTACTTGAACTTTATATTTTTATCCGGACATTTAAATATAATAGACAATATTCGTTATTTCTCTAGATAACCACAATCGAATTGCAATAATATTTTTTAGACATTTTTATCAAAATTTGATAACATTTTACTATTCTGAACAATAAATTCCTTTATTAATATTTACATTGAATGATAGTTTATTACCATCGTACTAAGGAACAGTATAATTGCTACTGGAAATGGACTCCATAGTTTTGAGTCCCTGTCAAGTGAGGATGACAATACCAGAGGTGGCATTCCCTTTCTAAACTTCCACACAAAGCCAACATTATAATTTAAGTTCTCGGCATATTTAACATGCATCATCCCTCGCAACATAGCATTAGTGGCCTAAAGGCTCGAATCTATGACGCTTCGAAAATCACTAACCGTGAGTCTGTGACAATGACCAATAGCTACCGCAGCCACACATATTCAGAAATTTAACATTTATATATTACAGTACGTGGGCCTTACGTGGCATGTTATATGAGTTAAATTCTTTGAGCTAAAAGTTTATTATGTGTGTTGCTGTTTTAACTAGGTTTAAACAACTTTATTTTTGTTTTTTGAATGCTGTACGAGTTTTTTTTTTTTTTTTTTTTTGGTATTCTTTATATAAATACTATATACAATTTATTGATTTTTGATTTCTTTGGAATTTGGAATCACAATTATAATCATACAATGCTCTTGTTAAGAAAAGTTTAAAAAAGAATTTTTATCTCTAAGAGATGATGGTAGCGATTTTAAATCTCTGGTAAAAGAAAAATACGTTTTCATGTGAAAAAAACATATTCTCAGAGAATACTTTGAATCATATTTGAAATCAAAGTTACATTTCTCTTATTGTAAACCAGACCTCATAAAACCATTTTAACTTAAAAAAAAAGTATAACTTCTGTATCATTCTAGATAGTTATAACAACAACAAATCAAAAGATTCAAATTTTGATGTTAAGCGTACTTATTTAAAGCGTATATAACACATGTATACATATTTAAATTACTAAGCTAACGGTAAACACAAGGATTTCTTTCTATGCAACTTCGCCACTGCTTACAATAGTAGTCACGTACAAAAAGGCTCGTAAACATTTACTGTTTCTATCTGCTTTATGGCACCCCTGTTTTTTTTCAGCACGATTTTTCCAACCTTTCAATTTATTCTGTGAGTTATTTATTAAAAAACTGTCCATGCTCGTAAAAGATGAATAAAAAGAAACCAAGTTAAGGAGAAAAGTACGATTTTTTTTCCCTAGCGTTCGCTTTTTTGTTCTGTCCTTAGTAGGGTAATAAAAGGGTTTAAAACCGAAAATACTTTCCTTTTCTATGGAAGAAAAATAAGGCAAGCTAGAAATTTTTTATGTTTTTTTCTTACCTTTTTTTTAACCTTTTTTTTTTTTACCTTTTCTTTTTATGAAAGCTTCGAACTCAACTTGAGTTTCGACAGCATTTCGATAAATTAACTTTTTATTGTAATGGTGGAGTTTTTGGAAATCATTAGAATTGGCTTTTGAGTAAAAATAAAGAGAATGTTTAAAAATTGCGTGACTTGTTTTGACAACTCTTATCCAAAAACAAACAGCAGAAATTTATTACCAACATATAGCGAAGCCCAAGAACGATTTTTTTTTTTGCTTTATTTTTTTGATACTGGAATTTAAAAAAGAATAAGCCCTTGTAATTGCGAATATTTTAAAATGTGTTCACATAAAAACATGATTGATGACACAATATTTCTGTTTAATTAATGCATGCGTTAACCTCAAAACCCCCTTAAAGTAATGGAGGTAGATTTAAGAGGTATAATGTAATGGTTTATTACTGCAGAAAGTGCATTTAGTGTCACAGTTAATAATGAAATAACTTAAATTTACAGAGTGTTTCGAAAGTCAGGAACAAAAATTTAAAGTGCAATAGAAAACATCTAAACAAGCAATTTTCACCGTACTTTGCATAGGTGGAAAGCAAGTGGTTAACGCTAGATGGTGCTGCAATGAAAAGCATAAATCACGCAATTTATTAAACATCGTCGTTTCTACAGTGGATTTTAGGATGCTATGATATTTTCCTGATTACTAAACATCATTATACATCCCCAAATCCACGATAGAATTGCAATGTTTATTTATGCTTTATATACTACAGCGCCATTTAGGTTTACTGTTCGCTCTCACCTATGCATTGTAGGATGAAAATTGCTTGTTTAGATGTTTTCTATCACCCTTTAAATTTTTACCCATGAGTTTCAAAACATACGGTTATAATAAAATAATAGTACGCTATTATTATAAGAAAAACGGTATTTTTATAAACACATCATTTAGACGGTATTTTTATA
>BMAW01117659.1:0-28294 GCA_019974015.1 Nephila pilipes | reverse complement strand
AAAACTTTTATTAAAAAACACAAGACAAAATGATTTTCAAATAAGAAAACTTTTATTAAAAAACACAAGAAAAAACGATTTTCAAATAAAAAAACTTTTATTAAAAAACACAAGACAAAATGATTTTCAAATAAGAAAACTTTTATTAAAAAACACAAGACAAAATGATTTTCAAATAAGAAAACCTTTTTAAAAAACACAGGAGAAAATGATTTTCAAATAAGAAAACTCTTATTTAAAAACACAAGAGAAAGTGATTTTCAAATAAGAAAACTTTTATTAAAAATCACAAGAGAAAGTGATTTTCAAATAAGAAAACGTTCAAAGTAAAGGAATGTCTAAGGAAATTTAGAACGTTCTACATAATGTGGTATGCATTAAATACTTACAAAAACCTTTTGATCCGAAGTTTGTCGTTTTTACACTAATTACATATTTAAATTAAAATAAGTGTTCAAAAATTAAGTTACACTTGTTCCTTTACAAATGGCAGCCTTTCGGAACACGAGTCGAATTTCCGCAGACGATAACTGAGTTCCACAGTTTCCAACGATAACAATTTCATTTGGATGGTGGTAACCGTTGCCGCACAGCACGAGGAAACAAATGACGCTTCACTAAGAAACTTACTCTAATGTTCAAGTACGTGAAATCGCACGTTTTTTTAGGGCAAACGGCGATGCATGGACAACATGCATCGTCATGTTCAGCAATTGTGAAACAGTGGGAGAAATTCGAAGGTGGCCGTACAGACATAGCTGATGAGGAAAGAAAAAGAAGGCTAAAAAAGGTGAGCCGATCAGTCATGAGACATCGGAAGTTTCCTCATCAGTGGGTCATGACTACATTTTTTTTCCGATTGTGAAAGAGTTGTCTACATCGAAATTACGTAGAAGAATAAAACCATCAATGCTGAGTCGAACTACGAAAAACTAAGAAGTTTGCAGAAAGCTTTGCAAAATAAGAGACGTGAAAATTTAAGCAAAGACATCGTCCTCTTGTCAATTGAAAAATCCCCGGCACTCCATGGTAAAAAGCATTTTTTTGGCAAAATTAGTTTTTTTTTATCCAACATAATTCCCTTCAAGGGTGATACACTGATTATAGTGACCCTCCAACTTTTCGATACCATTTTTGTAATATGATTTGTCCTTTGCTTCAAAATAGGCCTTAGTTTCGGCGATCACCTCTTCATTCGACGAAAATATCTTCCCAGCGAGCATTCTTTTGAGATCTGAGAAAAGGAAATAGTCGCTGGGGGCCTGAATACGGTGGATGAGGAAATAATTCGATGCCCAATTCATGGATTTTTGCCATCGGTTTCACTGACTTGTGACACGGTGCATTGGAAGCAGCACTTTCTTTTTCTTCAAATGCGGCCGTTTTTCGGTGATTTCGTACTTCAAACGATCTAATAACGCTATGTAATAGTAGCTGTTGATGGTCCTTCCTTTTTCAAGGTAGTCAATGAAAATTATTCCATGCGCATCCCAAATACAGACGCCATAACCATGTCAGCCGACTGTTGCGTTTTCCCACGCTTTGGAGCGGGTTCATCGTGTGCAGTCCACTCGGATGACTGTCGATTGGACTTCGGAGTGAAATGATAGAGCCATGATTCATCCATTGTCACATATCGACGCAAAAACTCGGGCTTATTACGCTTGATCATCTTCAAACACTGCTCCGAATCATCAACTCGTCGTTGTTTTCGGTCAAAAGTGAGCTCGCTCGGCACCCACTAAGCACAGAGCTTTCTCATACCCAAATATTCGTGAATGATATGATGTACACGTTCAGTTGATATCTTTGGAGTGTCTGCTATTTCATTCAATTTCAATTTATGGTCATTCAAAATCATTTTGTGGATTTTTTTAATGTTTTCGTCGGTAACAACCTCTTTTGGGCGTTCACCGTCTTCGGAGTTCATTTCACCACGTCTAAACTTAGCATACCAATCCTTGATGGTTGATTTTCCCTTAGCAGTGTCAAGAAACTCGGCATTAAGCGAAGTTTTTGCTTCAACTGTATTTTTTCCCTTCAAAAAGCAATATTTTATCAACACGCGAAATTCCTTTTTATCCATTTTTTTCACAATAACAAAAGTTGCTTCACTCAAAATGCTATAATTCACAAACTAATGATCCGACAGCTGTCAAATTTATAAAAGCATCTTTTGAGAGTTAGAGCTAACTAAAAAACATATGGATTTAATTCTAGTAGTTCCATCTATGTGGCATTTAATTCTAGTAGCGCCATCTATGTGTCAGGCCGGGGACTTTTCGTTTGACTTGTTACGATAATGCAAAACTTCACAAGGCATGAACATCACTGGGATTACTTCGATTTATGTATGGGATGTCTGTCAGCATACACAAACGCATTCACCGTACAAACTTGATATGTCGCCCTTCGAGTTATAAGTGTTTAGGAAGCGCACAGAACATGCTAGGAAAAGACAATTTTTCACTGATACACATGTACTGCAGTCATCTAGTGAAAGTCTGGAGACGTCTTGGAAAGAGATCCAATCCGATTCCTATTGTTGAACTACTCACCGTTCAATAACCCTGTAAGAATTTTCTACGAATTGTTCCCTCTATCTCGAGTGTCAGCAAAACGCTACTTAACGTATAATTCCGTATGACCGTGAGCTCGTCAAAAAGGGTTTAAACGTATTTTCTCTCTTTCGTGCGAGGTCTTGAAGATCCTTTTACACGTATTTTTTCCAAACTCCTTTCTCCCCTTGAAAAGCGTAACTTCTTGGAAGAAAATTGAGGAGGGCTGTTGCGACATAATGAACGTTGACAGGAAATTTTATGTCTTATTAGGGAACCCTGCTCCTTAACAAAAATATTACCCAGGGCCCCGCAACAGCTGAACGAGTAATTGTCCAGCTTTTGTGTGTATGTCCCGTTCATCCATGTTCTAACTAATATATCAAGCCTAATGTGTAAAGGAATTTGGTAATAATGATACAATATTATTCCGAAAGGCTGGAAGCAAAACTCAAGAACTAATTAAATGTTTAATTTTTTTAATGTTTTTTCTGAATTTAAATGGAATCATACATTCATATTATTACTGCAAAATAGATAATCTTTTAACATTTTTAAGTGATAGTCAGGTAACCATTTTCTTTTGTTACTTTTGAAATGTCACTTCATAATTTGGTTTCCTTCTTGGCACGTTTCGGGTCCAAGGAAATTTGCTATAAGGTCTTGTTCATGCATTTATTAAAGCTAAAACATCAATCAATAACTCCCGAGACTAACCCAGAGATGGTGCTCGTAGTAAACCAGTAACCAAGTCTTTCTAGAGTACTAACCTTTGCTTGAAATGTGTCAAAATTTTAAGTCGATCGGACCAGAAACAGCTGAGTTATCGAGGTTGGAGTAAAGTCGTTTTGTAGTTTGTTTAAAAAATGGAAAAAACCGAGTTTCGTGTTCTGATAAAACATTGTTATTTAATGGGTAAAAACACCGTGCAAGCGAAACAATGGATTGAAAAATGTTACCTGGACTCTTGTCCATCAAAAGCAACGATTTCTCGGTGGTTTGCCGAGTTTAAACGTGGTCGTACCGACACAAATGACGCGGAACGCTCGGGTAGACCTGTGGAAGCCGTTACACCGGAAAATGTGAGTGAAGTGACAAAAATTATAATGAAAGATCGCTGCTGAGATGACACAGATATCATATGGAAGTGTATTTACTATCCTTCATGAAAAATTGAGCATGAAAAAGGTTTTTTCCAAGTGGGTGCTACGATTGCTTTCGATGGAACAAAAACAGCAACGAGTCGATGATTCAGAAAGCTGTTTATCGCTATTTACTCGCAACAAAAAAGATTTCTTGTGGAAAAAAAAAAAAAAAAAATTTTTAAAAAACGTTGGAACAATTTTAACACCCCAAAAAGGTATTAAAAAAAGGTTGTTTTGTTAATGAATAAAAAAAAATTTGCAAAAAAAATGTTGTTTTCAATGTTAGTCTCGGGAGTTATTGATTGATGTGTTAGTCTCTAAAGCCCATTCACGCATAACATTAATTTTTTTAAAGATATCACCAGTTCTGACGGTAAGTCCGGAAATTGGAAGACAGTGAGAACAAAAATTAGTTTTAGGAAACTATACGACTAAATAATAATGCCAAATTAGAAAGCAGAAAAAGATACTATAACTCTTTCATAATGTTCCATTAAATTTGCTTAAGTCTTACTTTTATTTATTTATTAGCAATGGAAAAGAGATATATGATAAAACTTTAGGATCCTAAGGGCTTCATATTTTAATCACAGGGGAAAGGTTTATTAGAAAAACATTCTCAATTTTTGAACAACTAAAGTTATTCCAACTAGTATTTCATAAATAATTGGCGATTTAATACATTTTCTTGACGTTGGAGAGAATCCAAAATACAAAGCACCCTTTTATATTATTTTTTGCAATATTTCTCTAATTAAAAGCATCTACTTTATTTAATTAATTATGAATTATATGCACCGATTTTATCATCAGAAACATTATCGAGAAATAAGCATTTCAAAATTATGTCATCTTATTAAAAAAACCGTAAAATAAATAAAGGTAATGTATATAACCTACTTTTCATGGACGTTTGTCATATAAAAATTGCAATAAAATAACACACATAGGCTAACGACTGAGTATTTTTCTTCTCCTTTCGATAGTTTCATATGTTGTAAAAATTATAATTATTTACGAAGTATACATGATGCTCTGTGAATAGAAAATTTATCTGATAAACTTCGGCATGATAACAGAAACGAAACATTTTCTCAGAAGTTGAAAAAAAATATTATTTGCTGAAAGATTGAATTTTGATATACGAGTATATTCGAGTATATACGAGTATACGATATACGAGTATATACGAGTATTTGATATACGAGTATACTCGTATATTCGTATTTTTATTATGTTTCTCTACTAATAACATTAAGACTTCTGTTTGAATTTTGTTTCTTCATTCTAGATGTATGGCTGTGGGGGCCTAATTTTTGCAAGAGTTGAAATATTTGTGTTCTTGTTTGAATAGTTTTAATTGTAAACACTTTTGTTATTTCTTAAAATAAATGAGTATTAATATTTTATGTCTACTGAAATATAATATATATAATGTTTTCTCACTATAATAATTTTCTATTTTGAAAACTGTTTCAACCAATTTTATATTAAGATATAGTAAATTTGTTTCAATATTTATTGTTACATTTATTTTCCTTAATGTCTTAATGTGATTTATACAATTTATTTGAATATAAACTCAAAAAGGAAAAACAATTGTTAACACAGATTGTTACTTTTATATCCAAGAGGTCGATTCACATTTTATAAGATATCTGTGTAAATTCATGTATTTGAATACATCTTCAACAGATAGTAAATATAAGGAAGCTGCAAAGGTTTTATGACAAAAGTAAATGTACTTCACATTTACAAGTTAGAATAAAAATTTAAACTTCAAATTTATGCATTTAAATGTTATTATAAAAAACTTTGGATCAGAAGTTCATAACAGATGAAGGAAGTTCCCTGATTGGCTGAATAGTAGATATTGGATTTTTCAATTAGATCGCTCATTAGAAGAGTGATCTAACTGAAGGAAGGATATTTGAACGCCTGACTCGCCTATATAGAGCAAATGACTCCAAACTTTCCAGCCAGAGGGCCTCATGAACTAACAAATGGCATTTTAATCTAGTTATATAATTATTTAGTACTATTTACACACTGGTAAATAATTATTCGAAGAAAATTATCACTAAACAAAATAGAGTGCGACATGTTTCGCAAATAGGCACTAATTGACATCAACACCTCTTCATCGCAACAGTCGACCGCAATTAGCAACCTGTAATCAAAATAATTAAGTCTTCAACAATAAGCAAATCATTAAAAAGCTCAGCCAGTAGATGGCGTTATATCGTATCTTTGACAGTGAACAGACGTAGAAAAAAGTAAACAGCGAATAAGGTTTTGCAAAGACGTGATCTAGTTATTAGAAAACGTAATACACCACTGCGTGCCCCAATTTTAATTCGGTAAAAACGTAACGTTCGAGTTAGCGTTTGCTGATCTTGGCAGGATACTCATAAATTGATGTGTTTTTTTCCTTAAAAAAAAAGATCTCCACCGTCTGGCTAAAAGGTCTCGAGCTGTTGATTGGAGGCTCCTGATGTAGAGCATAAAATGGCAAATGTACACGTAAACCCTCATTCGACTCTATTGTGTTTAAATGCTGTCTTGGTATTTGGAGAAGTAGTTATTGCAACAATTACTATTTTTAGATGAAAAAATGTATTAAACTAAATGTTACTTATGAGAATAATACTTGGAGAATTTGAAGCTAACTTAAAATTTCTACAATGATTTTCTAAGAAATTTTGAGTGTCTTTTCTGGAATGTTCTCAAAAGGTTAATTCAAGATTGCTAGGACATTTCTCAAATTTGAAGTAGTTTGATCATGTACTGATCCAGTCATCAAAAGCAAAACTTTTGTTTCATTATTTTCCCGTCCTTCGTTTCTTTTTAATACTGCGAATTTTCTTGGCAACATTCTCTATCTTTATTTGATCTTTATCTTTGGATGTATGTTCGCAGTATGCTTATTTTTTGTTGTTTTTTAATATAATTACTGTTTTTCGGAAAATTATTGTCAATGAGACTCCTTCAATAGGACATTTAAAATTTATGATCGTGAACTCTATTGAATGATCTTCATAGCATATGAACTAATTCATTAGTATAAATTTGAAGATATTTACTGATATCACACATAAACAAAGTTATTTGAGCGAATTCGAAATTATTGATAGTTGTAAACTTAGATTCATATTCTTAATATTTAGGATGGTTTTATTTTGATAGAAATACAGCATATCATCAACAAACTTCTTTAAAAAAAGCATTTAAAGAATATTTTTGAATAAATAATGGTTAATTTTTTCTGTTAGCTTGATAATTATAAATATAATACTTTAATATTTCTTCAAAAGAACAATATGTCATTTCAAAGAAGAAGATTAAAAAACAAAAATCTAAAAGACATTATTTAGGAAATTAAAATATGTTATTAATCTTAAATCTAATCATCCCTGAAGATGCTATTGTTTTTAGTTTTATAAAATTAAGTTAAGCGGGATTAAATATAAATATATTTATTATCTAATAAACGTTTTTCTACATTTTCCAGAATCAAAATCAGATAAATAAATAGATGATAAATCGAGTCTAAAAGCGAGTCTAATATAGCATGGGGTTTGAGAAAAACGCTAGATTACAAATAAAAATAATAGCTAAGACTGTGTAGATTTATTTCAAAGATGCTTTGCTTCGAAGATTTATTAATCAACATGATCATATTTTTGCGTTTTATTTAGTAAGAAATTACAATATTTTCTATTGTTTGTTCTTTCACAACGGTTAGTTTATATTTATAAAATTAAGTATAAAAATATATAGATAACCGAGATGAACAATTTTTTTAAGATTTTAGTATAAAACAGCCTTCTCTGATTATAATTAAAGAATTTTGACAACTACAGATAAATATTTCTCTATCTTGAAGAAGGGGTAGACTTTTAGATTTTGGATAGTACCCAAATATTACCTCAATTTATTTCCAAATACCCTCTCTCTGTACTGTACCTTCATTTGCTAATAAGATACCCTTTCTCTCTTTCTTTCTTTCTTTCTCTCTCTCTCTCTCTTTATATATATATATATATATATATATATATATATATATATATATATATTACTTCAAATTATAAGCAATTACCTGAAATGTTTTAGGTTTATTTCCTTATACAGACATTTATTTTTAAGAAAATCAATTCATAAACAATTTTTTAATAAAAGTAATCTTCCAAGTAACTCAGATGTTTCTGTTTGTGACGTCTGACAAGCAAAACTCATTTTCTTTAGTGTCCCAAACCTTCTCTTTTGAGTTCTATCTCGGATGGTTTGTTGGCCAATCCACTTGAAAGATCCCATTGTTGAAAAAAATCTATCCGAATATAGAGTATATGACTTTACCGTCAAATCATTTGGACTAGGCTTTTGAAGCTGTCGCTATTCACAGATTCAATAGGACCTAGGCGATTTTTATGTATCACCTAGGGTTCAATAATACTGGTTTTTTTTCAAGGATAATATGAAATTTGTGGGATTACTATGTGACATTGGGGTATTCGCGGTTTCTCTTCACTAACCTTGGGGACTTTTAATTAAGATTGATTGCTTTTGCTAAGCAACCTTTGCCCAACCAAAAATGAAACGTGGATATGCAGATAGAAAGCAGGTAGAAATGAAGTGAAGCGGAAGAGTTAGGAAATATATAAACTCCGACTGAAAGTCGCGAAGGAGAGGTTGAAGGAGAAGTTTAGAGAGGTTGAAGGAAAAGTTGAGAGAGGTTGAAGGAGGAGTTGAAAGAAGTGGAAAGAGAGGTGGAAATAGGCGAATGGATTAAAAGTGTAGAGATACAACATATTTAGTTATTCCACTTTTCAACAATTGATCCAGAGTCTGAGTTGCAGTCGAGGAAAGATAAGTGGTAATAGTCTGTTAGATTATTATTGGTGGGTTGATTTGAAGTAGTAAAATCCTTCCCAAAATGTTCTTATATTAGCTAGAAGTTAATAAATTCTGTACTTGTTGTTCTAGTGTCTCTTTGATTGACTAACTGAGTATTAGTGTTTAATAATTGAGCTAGCTATGACACAAGAGGCAGCCCGAAACCGGCCGGTGTCACAACTACACCAAGATATCATGTCAGCATCTACAACTTGAAATCATTCTATACAAATGAAATAATTGTGTTGTTATAAATTAGAAATTATATTATAAATAATAAATTAGGATTTCTTGTGAGAGTACATTTTACTTCTTCCTCATATGTCTCAAAATAAATAATTGTATACTCTATGTCATCGAGTTTAACAGTGGTTCACTTAAGGAATACCAGAACATGATGGAGAAAACAAAATACTGAATTTAAGACATTCTTCTTACGACATTTATGTTTTAAAATTATTAGAAGAGCTCTTAAGTTTTCTTGAATACTTAATAATGATATTTTAATCACTTTATTTAACGATAAAAGTATTTTTTGTCAAAAAAGTTTCTTTCCTTTTGAATTAAATATTAACATGAATTTTCAGATATATTTGCATTTAAGTAATTTGAAAAGTAATATTCCATAAATTTACAAAATATTTTACTCGTCCTCTAAAAAACAATACATAAAATGAAGTGAACCCATTTTCAATGATATCACTGTATATTCTTTTTCAAAAAATCATAGAACTTTGTAATTTTGGAAATTTTAGTTTTTTTTATCATATAATTTTTTTTTTTTTAATGAAGGTATTAATTAGAGAAAATTATTTTTTGGTTCAATATATGCATGAGTACCCTTTACATAAGCATAAGGTAATTTGGAACCATAGTTTTTAATAGCTTTCTTAAAAATCATACTAAATTCAAAAATATCTCACAAATCATGTCCTTATTTAAATAAGAGGAGGGGGAGAGAAACACTTTTAAACAAAACAAATTATTTTGATAGTTTTATACAATGATTAAAATATCATTCTTAGGTGGACAAAAATCAAAGCTCCATTAATAATATGCAAAGATATATATCACAAAAACAAGGAGTCTTAGATATGATATTCTAGAATTCCTTGCATGAGTTCTGGTACCCTCCAATAATTATAAACATCAAGTAATCAAGCGTAATATCCACTATAATAATGCCTGTTTTCAAGCAATTTAATATACTCCGGAGCCAGTATTTTACATTAATGGTTTCTGCAGTTAAAAAGCTTTCATGCATGGCTTCATTTGATAGTTGGTGTAAAATAACGATTCTTTTTGTTTCTTACTTAACTAAGACGTTATTTTGAACATGTAATATAACACCGTTTTTATCACTCGGAAAGTAAATTTTCGAATACTCCAAACGTTTCATCTAGTCAGTCGGTATCTAAATGACCACTGCCAATTGGAAAAATTAATATATTAGGCTTATCGTATTCTCTAAAATAGAGCTTCATTGCTTGTCCATTTTATATTTAAAAAAATTTATTACTACAAAATTTTAAAGTTCCACTTTCCTTCTTATGTAAAAGTGACAGTTTTCTAGTCACATACATTATTCCTAAAAAATATTTAATTCCTAAAAGTTTATTTCATATGGATTTCCTAATCGAAATGTTTTGAGCAGAATTATATTATATAATTTTAATACATTTATATAAGATACAAGAGTCGTTAAATAAGTCCATAGAAAACTAAAGGAATGTTGCGCGTAGCTTTTAAAATGGTTCGCGTTTAGTAAACATGATTAGTAAGACAGTTATCTGTCTATTTTACTTCCATCGCAAGACTTCATTTTAAGTATCAATCGAAGCAAGAAACTTGTATTTATTTAGAAAAATTGGAGAAAAAGGTAGTTTTTCATAGAGGTTAAAAACTT
This sequence comes from Nephila pilipes, assembly GCA_019974015.1. Lineage (NCBI taxonomy): Eukaryota > Metazoa > Arthropoda > Arachnida > Araneae > Nephilidae > Nephila > Nephila pilipes. Next base: position 17,792 of record BMAW01117659.1, on the reverse strand, counting down.
ATTTTTAAAAGGCTTAAGACCCCGAAAAGTATCAAAAGCTGAGTTGGATATGGTCATAACAGTTATGATCTTGTGTTTTCATATGTTAAAAATTGGGCAACTGATTTTAAACAATGTTGTTTCGTAATATTCGTAATTTCGAAAGTATTTCGGGATGTCCAGTGGAAGTGACTACTCCCTGAATGATTGACAAAATCCACGATATGGTTTTGGATGAACGACAAATCGAAGTACAAGAAGTAGTTGAAGATACTAGAGCATATCGCAAAGTACAGTGTTTTCAATTATAATCGAAAATTGGGAGTGAAAAAAATCTTTGTAAGATGGGTGTCGAGTTCGCTGTTAGTGGAATTTTAACGTTATCGTGGGTAGACTCTGAAACTATTCTGGTGTTTTTTCGTTGCAATCCTGACGTTTTTCTACACCGATATATAACTTTGTGCTAATCATGGATGCGTTTATTATACTACAGAGACAAAGAAACAATCAAAGCTGTAGAGTTTTGAAGGTGAACGGACTTCCAAGAAAGCAAAAATATTAAAATCGGCTGGCATGGAAATGACCAAGGCTAAATAGAGCACAAGCGGAATTGGGAATGGAAAATCAATAGCTTGATAGTATTATGCATCGTTATTTCACTGGTTCAGAAAAGAAATAAAGCAAAAATGTTCTCATTTGAAAAAGAAAAAAGTCCCCCTTCTATCAAAACAACTCACGGGCACTCTCTTGTGCAGTTTCGATAGTGAAACTCGTGAAATTTAAGTTCGAATCATTACAACATCCACCGAATTCATCAGATTTGTTTCCAACTGCAATATTTTTTATAATTTCTGAACTTATAAAATTGTCTCCATTGGCAACCGTTTGCGCCGAACAAAATCGTCATTGTTCAAATAGAAACTTATTTTGAGGACCTTCCGAAATTTTGCTTCTTAGATGGATTAAAAAAGTTCGGCAAGTAGAAAGTATTTATGGAAAAGTTTATAGAATTAAAAAGAGATTATGTTTAAAAATTAAAAAATAGATTTAATATAACTTGTTTTTAAATATTTTTCTAAGGAGTTATTGAACAATGATCGTTAAGTCCAAAATTCCACGTACTCATAAAGTGAAACAGGAGCTCCTTTATTATACATAATACAATTATTAAAAATATTCCATTAAAATTGCAAAGACTTTTAAATTTTAAATACTAATTTAGGAAAATAAATTTCAATCCATAATGAAACTCACATTTTGTGGAAAGCTCTATTATTATTTTATAAGTGGTAAATTACACTAGAAGATAAACCGTAAGTTAAATATTTATAAGATATTAAGTAAACAAAATTAATAACCATACCACAAATTTAGTATATGTTCTATGTATATTATTTTTTATGTATATGTATAAAAATTTATGATTACGTCCCAAAAATTCTGAATATCATATGAAAACCTTATCTTCTGCTGAAAATATAATGCGCATGGAACATGTTGGTCCTTCCTTGAATCAGTAAAATTCGCGTTAGAAATTTTAAAGACTTTATGTAATAAATTACCCCAAAATAGTGATGTATCATTTAAGAAGCTAAGTTAATGTATATAATGATATGTTTAAGTGTTCACATTTATGTTTAGGGGGCATTTTAAAAAATCGTTACCTATACATTCATGTTCACATATTAGAATATTTGAATCACATTCAAATGATTACAATTTTATTTTATCTTAAGATAATGGCTCATTTCGGAATCATAATCACTTCAAAATGGATTGTGCTCATTGACATTTCATTAATCTTAACATGCATTCAACTATCTATAAAATTTGTTTAGTAAATTGAATTAAAATTTTTATTTGAAGTACTAATCCTTCTGCAATAAATAATTCCTCAGTTTGGAATACAAATATCTGCATTCTACTTTGTACCGGTAAAATAATTACTATTCCATGGCTTTTTTATAACATCAGTTTCACTTCAAAGGCAAAAGAATAAAATATTTGGTTACTCAAAACCGAAATGTAATGATAATTTAAAAAAAATAAATTGTAGCTAATATATATAATAAAAATAAACGAAAATCAGATCCAATGATTAGTTTAGTTTTTAACATGACAGTCTGAAAGGATAAAAGAAATATACTAATTTAAATTCATATAAATACATAACACTTGCATCACTCACTGCGACTCTTTATGTGTTGTTAAAGAATACAAGACAAATTCAAAGCATTTTTAAAAGAAAACAATTATTACCCATTGTTGATATTATATTTTGATTTCTCTATATTAACGTCAGAGGCATGCTTTATTATAATTTTCACTTTAAATTCAATTGATCCATTTTTTCTCACCTAAAATGTATTCCATAAACTATTTTCTGTTAAATAAAGAAATATTTTACGATTTTGCAAGCTGTTTTAAATATTAAAGTAGTTTGTACTAAATATATGTAAGAAATTACCCCGAATTTAAATGAAAATAAGGATATTTTTCCCTGACTAAAAATGGTCTCCGAGTTGTGCGATTTTACACTGTTTGACATTTGGCAAGACTATCATTAACAAAAGAATTAAGGAATTATCGTTTGCAAAATTTTACAAAAAAAAAACTGATTTAGCCACCGAAAAAGCTTTGTTTTTTTAATAATTATTAAATTATTCAATTCAATATTTAAATTAAAGCAAATGATAATTTATAAATTTGGTTTAAACCTTAAGCTAAACGAAATTATTGCTGCTGTAAAATTTAAAAAGAAAAACTTTTCACGTGTATTTAGCACTTTATTTTGAAAAGTGGACTTTGACACCATTTTGTCAATGATTAAAATAATACTCCCTATGTTGAATAAAAGTAAGACTGTGAGGTTTCAAACGTTTTATTAAATCTATTCTAATTTGTGAAGGTACAAAATTTTGTAACTTTTCTTCCCTTAAGTTATCAATTTTCAATTATTTAACGTGAAATTTATTTCTTTGTCAGGAATACGAAAATACTTTTGCTGATTTTAAATTTATCCAAAAATGGTTACACATTTTACATTCTACCAAATAAAATAATCAGGAAATGCCTTTTCATATTGTTCGAAGAAGAGGACATTAAATGCTGAGAAAAGCCATTTCCGATAATTTAGTCATTTCTTCTAAAAGGAATTCTTGGCAACCAAAAGTGCAAACTCATTTTATTTATTTAAAAAAACACTCCGAGATTAGATCTTTTTGTTTCCTCCCTGGGAATTTCGGCATTAAGGTTTTTTTTTTACATCTGCAAATGACTTTTTTCTTTTTTTCGATTATTCTTATTATCATTTATTTGTTTTTTTGCTTTCTTTTGTTTATTAGTTACTTTTCAGATCTGACAGAATTGTTTTTTCTCAACTCAAATGAAGTATTACTTTCCTATCTTTTTAATACACTTAGTTTTGTTATTTTTATGTTTCATTTTCTTATTCCTATATTTTCTCAGCAAAATATTTGGGTTGACATCTGATTTCCTTATCAAATAAATATTTATGAGGTATACTAAAAAGTGTATTTAGAAAGTTTCAGTGACTTTACTGTACATTTAAAATACAGAAGAATCAACAGATTCTATAACAGTTTCTCTTTCAAATTTCCTTTTTTAATTAAATGGAATAACTTATTATGTACCAGTAATATTAACTCTACACTTCGAAAGAATATGAGATATTTTAGTGATTAACTCATAATTTTAAACTGTTGTCAAGTGACGGTTACGAAAACTGAGGTATCTACACTTCATCCGAATATGAGGATACTAAGCCGTGAAAGATTTGTGATGCCCGCCCGACCCGGGCGTCCTCTTGTGCCATCACTAAATTCAAATATTAAATACTACGACACAAATAATTACAAAATCACCGAAACAACTTTCACAATTTTATTAGTATATATTTACTATGACACAGATGACTACGCTCTCCAGAGTAAGCTTTCTAATATCTTAGTTCAACCCACCAATAGTAATCTAACCAACTCTTACCGCTAGTCCTGCCTCAACTGCAACTCAGACTCTGGATCAACTGTTGACAACTATCCTTCTAACAGCAATCTTTACTCGAACCCTCTATTTCTTCCTTCCTCTTGTCTATCACTTCAGCTTCACCTCATCTCACCTACAGCGCCTCTCTGATCCTCCTTCAGATGTAGTTTATATATTAACACTTCACTTCATTCCTAACTGCTTTACATACTAACTTTATGTATCACGTTTCATTTTTGGTTGGGCAAAGGTTGTTTAGTGAAAGCAATCAATCTCAATTGAAAGTCCCCCAAGGTTAGTGAAGAGAAACCGCGAATAGCCCAATGTCACAAATTTAACGAGTTTTTTAGTTTAGTTTTTATTAACGTCGCACTAGAAGCAACACGAGGGCTATTGGCGACGGACCTCGTAATTTTGAACCACGGTCAAGTGACGAGGACGACACCTGAGCTGGCACCCCCCCCCTCTCCTAACATTCACACCACGCCAACGGGAGGACTTTGGGCCCCGAACAGATTTAACGTGCATCAGTCCCGGCTACACGGCGGGTCTTTGGTGGCCAAGGATCGAACCCGCGACTGAACGAAAACCACCAGCCGCTATCCACGACCTTGACCACTAGGCTACCGCGGCCCCCCAAATTTAACGAGCAGCAACCTCACTTCAAGACGGTATTATGATAGAATCAAGACTTGAACCCACCACCCGGTGGAAACTATGCCCACCAAGCCCTTGTGACCACGTCTATACGGGGAAAATTTAGTGTATGATTTCTTTGTTACAATACTCTAATTTTTGCAGCAAGGTTTTTACTTCAATTTAAGTGATATTTTTAAAGCCAAATGTTTGGATCAATTTGTGTCATTTTTATTATTAATTGTTTCTTATTTGCTTTTTCTGATAAGTTTTGTTCAAAATCTTTCATTTGTATTTATATGTATTTTATATGAAATAATAATAACATTAGCATGTCACATGTCAGTGCTTATTTATTAGTAACGAGAGTTTAACTTTGTTTTGTTGTTGAATGTTTGAGTACACAAGTGAGCCTTTAGGAGAAGCTTCCATGTGTACTATATATTCCGCACTAAGCTGCTGGCAGTTAAAAACATTAACTTTCTTTGTTCCTGAAGCAAAGGTTTATTCAGTCTTCCTATTTGGTTCCATAGGTAAAGCATTTGTTGATGATACAAATCTTATATATTTCAATAAAAGACAAGTCAAACTATAACAGATATTTAAAAAGTAAGTTCCAATGGTTCCCCATAGATAGCGACCTTGCCAAACAAGATCAAAGATTGTGCAGACGATAATTCCGTTCCACGGCTTCCAACGATAACTGTTGCCACGTAGTATACGAAAAAATAGCAGGCTGGAAATTTACTCCAATGTTAAAGGGAGCGGAACAGAACGTTTTCCCGTGGTAAAACGATTCATGAGTACGGAGATACAACTACATACTGGCAGTGCATGGGCCACATGCCTTGTCACATCCAGGCATTGAGAAATCTTGCCAGCAGTGGAAAGATGACAGCACAGACTTAAACGATTCAGACAGACTAGGAAGGTCAACAACAATAAGCATATCATTCATGAAACATTAAAAGTTTCCCCATCAACGAGTGAAGACATACCTATGGTTTTTTTTTTTTTTTTCGATTGCGAAGGAGTTGTCTGCACCAAGTTTTCGCAGAATGGCAAGGTCATTAATGCTGAGTCGTTCTGTGAGTCACGAAAATGTTTGCGAAATAGTGTGAAAAAAGAAACTTTGGAAGTTAAAGGTATTTTCCTCTTGCACGACAATGAAGGATCTCACAAGACAACATAGTGTGTGCTTCGCAGTTTCGTATGGAAGGTCTTGCAGCACACTCATACACACAATCAGCGTACTGTTTCAATATGTCACACTTCAACTTTCATGTTCGACGAACTCAAATAACATTTGGGTGGATACCAATTTTCAACGATTTGCAAGTTTATGGTAATGCACTTCTGCCCGACTCTTGTGCCATAACTCAGTCAAATGCAACTAACTCTAAAAGTCAATAACCTACAAAAGAACACACCAGTCAAATCTCCCACAATTATTTATTTGTCAGTTTTATAATATAATATCTGAGGGATATTTGCTCTCCTTGTTTACCCCTTAGATTGATTTATCTATTCAGCTAATTCCAAGCTAATACACTCTTGCCAAAATCTCTCCGATTGAGGCTGACTTTTTTCTCAAATCCTTTGCGTCTGCTATAACCCGTAACAACTCTCGATATCGTCTACGACTTGTACGGCATACGATCAGGGATAGTCCCCCTCGGCCTCTAACCTCAAAATTTCCTTTTGCTTATATCTTCGTCATTTCATTTTATTTCTACCTGCTTCTAATTATCATAATCAAGTTTTATTTGGGTTTGGAAGAAATTACTTAGTTCATGTAATCAATATCAATTAAAGTCCCCAAGATTAGTGAAGAGAAAATCGCGAATATACCAACGTCATAAGTTCAGACAGATGTTCTAAGCTGGTTCCTGGGTCAAAGAATGATTTTCTATAGTCGGGGCATTAAATGAGCAGTGCAATGTTCCGACAAATGTCTGCAGCGACTGGAAGATTATGAAAAAAATATAGTGCGCTATATGTATGTCATATTACATTGCAGCGTACTTCACAGTAAAATGTTTTTGATCTATATTGTTTGAGTGTAACTTACTTTGTGAATGCCCTTAATACGTTAGACTAATTGCTTATCAGTATCTAGGAGCATTAATTTGAGCTTTATAAAAATATTTTGTGCTTTATAAATTTACGCTTTATAAAATAAGAGGATAATATTAAGTTCAACAATTATGTAGATACTTTGAAATAATCTTAAATTAACTGTATAAACCATCCAGAATAAGATGTTTCGCATCCGTCTTATTATACAGTGCTAATAGTGGATAAATCTTGTACACAGGCAGTAAAAACTGCGAATGGCTGCTTGAAAAGACCATTCTTAAAAATGACTCCTTTACTTTAAAATCAAGAATAAGTATTGATATGGAGGAAACATGTTCGGATCAGAGTTTGTATTATTACAAATAATATTTATTTTTGTTTGTGTATCATCTGAACGTTCATGTTCCATTTTTTTTTCATTTTTATTGATATCTATTTTGTATAAAATAATTATATTGTCATGTCACACGCTAGCTTGCTTGTGTATTTATCTGTAACGCGATGGCCACTTCTATGTTTTGTTTTGAAATGTTTGAACGGAAATGGTTTTACTTTCCAGTCGCTTACCAGTGTACTATATTCTTCGCTGTAAGCTGCCGGCTTGTTTTTGCTATATAAATTACTTCAGTTCTGACTACAAAACACACGATAAAATTTTTATACAGGAATATTTCCTTGTGCATCTTCTTTATTTCCGAACCTTTCCGAGACTAATTTTTAATAATATGATTAAAAAATAGAAGCAATGTACTTAGAAATGTTGAAAAAACCAAAGACAATCTTGAAACACACACATATATATACAGAGAGAGAGAGAACTAAAAAAAACATAGAGTAGATGAAAAAATCAAGAAGTATATAGAAGAAGCACATGTTATTTAATAAATATATTTAACATCAACTTCCAAATATTTAGGAAATATCATTGCTAGTTTTTTTCTTTCTAGATAATTACAAAATTATATATTATTTAAAAGGATTGCGATTGGGAATAAATAAAAAATGACAAAAAATTTTTAAAAATATCTTAAGACTAATATATATATACTCTTCATAATAAGAAAATATAAATAAATATTATTTATCTTTGAGTGTTAAAATAAAGAGATAATTGTTATTAATTAAATAAACACTAAAATTAGTTAAATCCTGACTGGAGAAATAATCAACAAGCCTAATTCATTTTAATGCACGAAATAAAGAAAGTAAAAATGTGCAACATACGAAAGCCATCGAATATAATTGTAATTTAGAAACAAATTATTCATAAACGAAAAAGTTTGAATAAAATATTTTCAGTATTATAACTGTATCGTTTTATATGTAATTAAAATTATACGCATTTTTTAAGTTTTCATATTATTAAAGATAAAGCAAAGTAATAATTTACTTTAAAAAAATTTTTTATTTTGCAATTATTTATTTAGAAAAATAAAATTCTACTTTCAGAAGAAATAAACACGCCGTATCTCACGCTGAATATTATAATTAGTATTTGCAAACCATGCAAGTTATTTGAATTTTGTTCCCATATTTTAATGAAAACGCCACTACACATATATATTATACGCACATCATCATCATCATCATCATCAAGAGATTATATATGTTATTATGCTACATATTATTATACATATATGTATGTATTATATGATTTATTACTAAATAGAAATTAAAGTGAAGTTTCAGGTGTTCCGGTAACCTTCGGGAAAATACGCCAATATAGAAAAGAATTCGCCAAAGCAGTGATACGTTATGAAATAGAGTAATAAAGGGTTACCATAACTTAAATCGCCACATTTGAATCATTATAACCCCCAAAATGCGTCAATCGTCAAGGGGCATATGATACGTCACTTGATCCAAAAATAGAATAATGTACCTAGTATTAATGTAAAATAATTTACGGCTTTCGTTTATTCAAATTATTTTTTTTCCAGCATATCGTCCAAATTAAATATACCCAAAGTGTTCAAGAAACAAGAGAAAAGCAATTTACTTAATAAATTGTCTGACATTGTTTTGCAACAGAAGCAATTCAATTAAATGTTAGTTTTACCGTATTTTCTACACTTTAAATTTTTCTTAATCAAACAAAAAGAATATAAAATTATTTTCATTTCATTACTGTGGCATTATATTAGTTACTACGTTTCAAACAAATGTAGATAAATACATGCATTGCTATAAAAAGATCAAATGAAGCATATATTGCTGTTTATTTTAAAAACATTATTATTAATCCAAACAAATAGGAATTTTTTGATCAAAGATTCATCTTATTTATAAATTCCCGACTATTTCTGTTTCAATATGCTATGTATTTATATACGTGTGTGTACATATTATTTTAATTAGCTGAAGAAAACGCGAAAATGTATGAAATGTAAATATAAATGTAAACATTTACTATAATATTTACATATTACAAATATGAGGTATATTTTAATGTGTGTGTTATTCATTCTACTTATATTTTATAAATATTTTATTTAAAAATTTATATTTTGGTAATCTACAAATTATTTGTAAAAAATCTTTCAAAACTATTTTTTTTCATTGAGTAGAATGCGATACCAATTACATAATTATAAAATTATTTATATTTGATATTTATTATTTTCCAATATAATTAAAACAAATTTACCTTATATTTAAATCAAATAAATTTATCAAAAAAGAAAGTTAGAATTCTCAATAATTTTAAAATATTTGTTAAGAATTTACAAGATAGAAATATAAATTTATATTATATGATAGACATTTTTATTTAAAAAAGAGACATAAGTAAGGTTATAAAATATAATGGCATTTCAAAATAGTGCAATAAAATCGATTATTGGATTATATACTGTAGTATTTTGAGGACTCGTGATGTTATCCAATGTTAAAAATTAAATTATCCCAGTGTTAAAATAACGATGTCTTTTTCGTAGGTACTACTAAGGAAGCATCAAAATCTAAGTAGCATAGAAGTGTTACAATCAAAGTTATTAACAAAGTCTCAAATATACTATAGTGGTAACCAATTTTTTGAAAAATATTTTGAAGATAAATGAAACTTAAATTCATTAAACAAGTTTAACTACATATCACTGTCCGACACCAAACAAATCATTGTAAATTTCTAAATTTTCATTTAATTTTTTTCTGTCTTAATTGATTTCTCGATATCTTACAATATTTAGGCAATTTCTTATTAACTTTGTTTTATGAACACACACATCAGCACACACACACACACACACACACACATTACATGTTATTATATATATATATATATATATATATATATATATATATATATATACCAAGATCATAAAAAATTAACATCTGCACTTCAAAAAAAGTCCGTTTCTGTTTAGCTGATCATGATGAGATTTCAAATATAGTTTTTTGAGGTATGCACCGAGATTCTGTGAATGGCAATTCTGGGTGGACTCTCTACGGTTACAGTTATAGTAATAGAAACCTGAAATTTTCGGACCGGCAACGCCAACTTTATCCTGTCGTGCAAAATGCTTATGAAAAACTCTTAAGTAGAGGTGAAATTTATTCCAAAAACGGACGTGTGACGGTGTGACAAAAAAACCGTGTGGACAAAAAACAACTTTTTCCGGAAGAAGATTACTGTAATATGACAAGAGACAAGACACCAATCACGAATGACAGACCCCATATAATAGACAACAAAAAAGAATACATTTATTTAGATAAACATTTTCCACATGAGAGTCATCACAGACAATTTTCCATTGCATGCGCAGATGGTGGACACAATGCTGAACCTAACATGGTTTGAGAGATGTAACTTAATGCTTTATGGAATCTATTAAATCAGACAAAGTTTACACCATACAAACTCTGGGAGGATTTGATATATTTCCAAAACCAAAAAATCCATAGGAGTCAGACGACTTGTGAGGGATCGCGGCTACGGGGAAAGGAAAATTGCGTGAGGATGTTGCGTTCATCAAAATGCTGGTCTGTAGGGATTCTGCAAACAGTCTTCCGTTTTTTGTGGAGGTGCACCATCTTTGCATCCAAATGAAGTCATTGCAATTCGCAGAAGCAATTGGTATCACATAATTTGCATATTGTACAGCAAGAGGCTTTAATTATGAATGACAATAAAGCCTCGTTGGTGTCGCTTCCTCAAATAGCTAAGATATCGAGAGCACAGAGCCCGGTAATGTCGCACAGTAACTTTGATTACCATATAAAGGTATTGATACTACAGCATGAGGAATCGTGTCTGCCCACACAATTTTTTGAGTTCATGGATTGGTGATATTTAAAATGCGCTTCTTCCGTCCATACTATGCGAAGTGTCCAGTATTTATCAGCAGCATACCGTGGTTAGGAACGATTGTAAAAAAGCGTTGTGTAGTTCTGTCATTGTAACATCTGACACGCTGCTATCGGTAGAAACATGCGAAATATTGAAGACAATAGCTTAGTTTGCACCGTTATTTTCTGGTGACAACCAATACCGCTGTGCTCTTATGTTTGCATCGTGTCCTGAAGTCACGTGTGATGTACTCCGTAACAACGTCTCAGAAATATGTGGCTGTCTGGATTTGGTTTATCACAGGTCCACTTCTCGCAACATGTCTGTGATTGGTATCTTACCTCTCGTCATATGGTGCACTTTTCGGCTTGTGCCCAGACGTTTTTGTAGGCTGGAGCAGGTTGATTCCGTGGGTTTGGAATAGAGCTCTAAAGAGGTGTCTCTAAGGTCTGGGACCCAACCTAAGGTGTGGTGCCGGAAACAGGCTAACACATGACCCTCCTCTCGGATGTGAAGGCTCAGCCTTGGTACTCCCGGAGGTGTAATTTGCACTGAACTTACAGGACATTGTACTTCATCATGGAATTTATACTTAGGGTCCCATAGAGCTTCTTTTTGCTGAATGAGCTCTTGGCCCGAACCTTCCGGTCTCGAATCTAACTCTTCAGTCTGAACTATCACTGCTGAAAGCGAGCAGGTTTTTTTTAAAAAAAACAATTATTATATGCATAACACGTCCGTTTTTGAATATAACTTGTTCTTAAACCCATTTACATTTTTCCATGTAAAGATCTTGCAACGGGAAAAAAATTTATGTTGTCAATTGAAAGTTTCGAGTTTCTATTAATTATAACTGTAATTATGAGCGCCACAGAGCGTCTCTTCAAAACTCGGACCACTCCAAATAACTATATTTGAACTGCATTCGATCGGTTAATGATCCGACGCCAGGAAGCTGATGTGGCACTTGAAGGATTTTTTAACAACCTGTATATATATATGCGGTGTGTGCAGTGTGTGTGCAGGTGTGTGTGTGTGTGTGTGTGTGTGTGTGTGTGTGTGTGTGTGTGTGTGCGTGTGTGCAATATTAGAGAAAGAGACAGAGAAAATATTAAAAAATCCCATCAAAATTATAAGTAATATTTCTGACAAGAGCAACAGTTTTAGTTTTTATATCACTAAGGTACTTTTTTGAAGTAGATGTAAAAATACTCCTATTTACAGTGATATTATAGCTTATAGTATTGTTAGAAATAAATAACAACCAAATTGTAATAACAAAACACATCTATATGAAATTTATCCCAAGTTTCATTAATGCAAATCACGTTATTAGTTTCATTAATAAATATTTCAAAATTATTAAGGCAAGTCAAAATTAATTCATAAATATTTTGTGTTTACGAAGTGTCATGCATATACATATATGTGTGTGTGTATTGAAGTCCTTTTTAAATTTATCATTTAAAATACAAATTTTTGCATTTAATACCATTGAAACCCAAATCTCTATCTTTTTTCTACCCTTGTATTTCCCCCCTCATTAACTGTATTAGAAATAATGAAATTCCCACAACATTAGTATTGATTTCATTAAAAATATTCTTTACATATACGCGTAGATCTGTCAGAAAATTAGTTGCACTACTTTCTGACGTAAACATTTAAGTCAAAGAATCTTTTGATGAAACTGTGTGGCAACATTTCCCATCTTTGTCTTTTTCGTGTGACATAGCGGGTTTCACGAGAGTATATTAGTTTTTCAGTCGTGAACATGTCTCAACAGCTGCAAGTGGCGTCCAAATTGGAAATACGGTCAGTGAATCGTGTTTTGTGGGAGAAAAGGTGTAACTGCAATGTAACCTGGTGCAACATGTTTGAGAATAGTCGTACACATATTGACGACACTGAGTGTGAGGGAAAACATTCAACTGCAACAAATTTTGAAATCGTTGCTAGAGTGAATGAATACATTCTTGCAAACAGGTTCATTCCAGTTGACAAAAACTCTAATGAACTGAATATTTCTCACGGATATTAGCATAAATTTATAGCTAATCACTTCATTTTCATGAAGTTTGTGCTCTAGGAGTGCCTCGCCCATTGATGGAAGATCAAAAAGGGAAACGTTCTCAAAAAGCATGTTCATTCCTGCAACATTACCAAAAGAAAGGAAATGAGTTTTTGGACACAATTGTGACTGGAGATGATACTTGGCATCATTACATTTCGCATGAATCGAAATGCATTTCAATCGAGTGGAAACATTCCAATTCCCAGAGTCAGATAAAGTGTCAAACTGTTTCATCAGCGGGAAAGGTGATGGTGAAACTGTTTTTCAACAGAGAAGGTGAGGTGCATACGGTGTTCACGCTAAAGGATGCCGCAATTAAAGCTTCTTATTGTGAAATACTAAAGCAAATGCGACAGTCATTCAAATATCGATGGTGAGGCAAATCGTTGAAAGGCATTGTATTCCTGCATGGCAATGCAAGACGGCTTTCGGCAAAACTAACATCCGCACTACAGAAAAAAAATTAGATGGGAAGTGTGGGAAGACCCTCTTTATAGCCCAAACCTTTCACTTTGTGACTTCCGTATTTTTAGTCCAATTAAGGAACTTTGAAAACGACAATATCACTCGGATGAAGAGGTGAAAGATACAACCGAAGACTGGTTATCGGGCATTGGACGGAATTTCTTTGCAGAAAGCATCGAAAAACTTGTATCACTTGCTTAAATAAGGAAGGTAGTTACTTTGAAACGTAGGTTTTGAAAGAATAAGATACAAATAAAGTTATTGAATAATTTATATTCTTAAGCTTGACCGGCTCATATATATATATATATATATATATATAACCTTAGTCAAGTGAATGCTAACTTACACCATCATGAATATAATTAAAATGACAGAGAAAATTTTATCATATACAGAAATATTGATTATCTACCTGATTTTAATTGCAAAAACTTTCTGGAAATAAGCCTAACTTATCTTTTAATCCTACATACTTAAATGTAATTCATACTTATAGCAATAAATATGAGAGAGAAAATTTAGACATACATAGTTGAGAAATATTGTTATTAGAATTATTAACAATATTTATGAAAAGGGAGACATTTTTGATGAATATTTTAAAGAGAATAGTAAAATATATTATTTTAGTACTGACCACATTTCACTAAAACAATCTATTTTTCTACAAATGTATTAAAAGAAATTTCTATCGGTTTCTAAAACAAATACCAATAATATTTCTCTTAGCTAGATTTTACTATCTTATATTTCTCATTATATTATTTTCTAAGCTTTCAATTCTTGAAACCTGCAAGGTTTCAAGATTCCTTTCGTACTGAAAACAAAGCACTTCAACTTCAACTCTAACAATAACATTTCTCCTTCTACTCTGCTTGTTACCCTCCAAACAATTTCCACTCTTCTTTTGTCTCTCTTTTTCGCGAAACTTGTTTAGTACATTTAAATGAAACGTTCTGCTTTGATGGTTTCTTAAGGTGTTTCAGTAGTAAATTTCACAATTCATCGTCTTCTTTTCTCAACTGGCTGGAAAGTTAATTTCGCCGTTGCTAAGAAAGGAAGAAAGACTGGTAGCTTATATCTTGTAAACAGCTTATTTGTAATAAGCGGGTTAGACATTGCACTGATAGCACATTAAAAGGAAATTTCAATCCATGCCTTTCTAATATGATTAATATTTCAATGATTTTTTTTTTTCAAAAAATTATTTTATTGTTTTCTGGTATTCTTATAGTGAAAAAAAAATGTTTCTATAAGAACTGGAAAGATTCAGCTATTTTGATTTTTCTTTTAAGTAAATGCTGAGGCCGTATCATACATACATGTATTTATATTATATATATATAGCAAGATATTAGATATGATTACATGAAATATATATATATATATATACATATATATTATTCATGATATATATTGAAATATATATACTATACATATTATAGTTATATAACATTAAACATTATCTCTGCATGGACCATCTGATGAATGACTACCACCAATAAATCATCAACATGTGAGGCTTAGATGTGACTTACTTTATCTAGACCATATATTCATCTTCATCTATACGCATGATACACTACCTACTAACCAGAGCAATGAACTAGAACAAAAAAGATTGTTACGCGTAAAAAGAGAACGTTCCTTTCACGCCGCTTAGTTTCATATACGCAGAAAACCCCAAAGCTCAAGGCTACGCAAGAATAGGGATCCGGATAATATAGTAAATCGGACTCAAAAAGATGTCTTGGATAGATCTACACTACTGGCCAGAATTATCCTTCTCAATGAGCCGATGTCAAATCTGCAGATACTTTTGGAAGGGATCAGAAATATAGAATGAACTTTACTATTGTATAGGAGACATGAGATAGAAAGACATTGATATTTAGGCACTAATTGAATAAAGTTAAATCATTACATCTCCGCAAGACGCGGGTGCCAATCTTAACACATCAACCTTTATCCTACAGGCGTACAAAGGAAGAAAAAATTCAAATTTAAAAATCTAGAAATTTTATGCCTTGAATCCTTCATTCTTTTTAGTACAATATAAATTTTAAAAAAGAATATTCAAAATATTAAATACTAATAAAAAAAGATAAATTGTTGTGTGTAGTAGTGTGTTTAAAACATCTAAATCAAATTTTGAACCATGCAAAAAAATACTTATACAACAGTAGTAGTATGGCATTTTGTAAATCAAAAGAATAAACAGTAGAGGTATTATTTTAAAAAAGATCTAATTTGACAATCTTAAATTCAATTTACATTTTGATCACTGATGACAAGACCTGCACAGTATCCACGTTGTTTACAAATTTTCACATGCATCTCATGTGAAGAAATGAACATCAAAACCTAAACTCTGATACTTTCTTCACAGGTACAGGAAACGCAACAGACATGAGAAAATCAAGTATTATTTTTTTTAATTGTTTTTTACAAATATAAAAAATTTATATAGTTACAAAAAGTAGTTTGAATATTTATTACATTTTTATTAGTCTTAGTCTACAAAATACTTCTAAACCACAACCTTTTTTTCAAAATTAGCTAGAAGAAATGTGGTTGACTAAAATGTAGCCAAATTTGTTGCATGTCACACTGGAAGAAGTTATTCTATTCTATATTATTATTTATTCATATATATTCATTATTTAAACACATCCACCTCTCCTTATTAATACCTCATCTATAGAAACATCCTAAACTAGACACACATTCTTTTTAAATACAAAAAACATCTTTAAAACTTAAATAGTGATGGTTGATAATTAAACATTCAAAAATTTTCTTTTACTTTCTATTATTAAACACATTATTGGTTTTCATTTTAAACCATATAATATTCATTTCATAAAGTATATAACATTTTGAGCCAACAACTTCATTTAAATCAATATATTATTTATCATTTTTCAAGTAATGTTTAACAACAATATGCTTCATTCAAATCTAAAATATTTCCTCAATAATTATCTAATTCAACCAAAATATGTAAATTACAGATATTTCTTTTATAATATTTTAGAATATCCACCACACAGATTCAATTAAAACATTGTTCAAATATTTTTCAATAAAGCAAAAATTATAAAACTGTAAACTCATTCATTTATATAGCACAATACATTTTCTAGTTTTGTTTAATCTTGTAGCAATAATAAAATTTCAATTTGTGGTTTCAATGTTTCACTAAAAATATTCTGAAATATTAAATATAACAAACTTTGTTTTCCTACACACACAAAAATAAAAAAATGTTATTTTACATATGATTGTAAAAAATCCATTTAGAATTAAATTCAAAAGCTTTGTTTACTCATGTATAATAATATCACATTCTTTTTTTTGTTAAAACTTTTAGAAACCAGACACTTTAGAACAATTCCAAACTTTTGATAATAAACATAACACATGGTGTATTATTATTCAAAAAACACTTTATAACATTTAATCAAATCTAAAATATGCTACCTTGTCATACAAACCAAGTAAAAAATTCTAAATGAAATACCAATTTCACTACATACATCAGGCACGTTATCACAATAATCAATTCTTACAGAAAATAAAGCTTTAAATATTACTAATTAGAACTTTAATTTTATAAATTTAATAAATCATTGAAAAATTCACTGTAATTTAAATTTGCTGACGCAATCCCAGATGAAATAAAATATTGTTCTTTTAAGTTCACATACATGGTACTGCTTCCTTAAATTAGAATCACTTCCTTGTTTGTTTCTGAATGATATAGTCGGCCATATTGGAACATCCAAAAGATACGCTGAAAAAAAAAAAGTCTTGAAAAATTGGCGGAGATATTTAATCGGCATTGCAACGGTATCGATGGTCGTGGCAAAGACTGGCATCGCTGTTGATTTCTGCTGGCGGCTCATGCAGGGTTTTCCCGGTATGACCCTGGTCGTCGGAAAACGCACTGTGCAGAACTGTTCAGCACGGTTTCACTCTCATGTTATCGAAATTTAAATCTCACGTTTCCACCAGTGAGAACCTTATCCTGCCGGCTAAATGTAACATACTATCAATAACAGTCGAGGCTTAGTGACTTTTTACTTTTATTTAGAGCTGTGAGAGAGAGACCATTTTCATTACGTAGTATTTAGTTACATCATTTAGGTAAGAACAGAACAATTGTATGAAAAAGAGCAAGCGCAGTATAAAAAAGAGAACGTTTTTCGTCGCGTTTTTGCTTATATACTAGGGAAAATTCCCATCAAACGTCATAAG
>BMAW01117644.1:0-35000 GCA_019974015.1 Nephila pilipes | reverse complement strand
AAAATTAAATATTGCGAATTTCTAGGCTTTACCACGCAGATTTTAAGAATATAATTAAAAAGAAAGCAAAAAAAGCATGCAAGTAGTAACAGATAATATTTTTTTTTTTTTTTTTTTTTTTTTGTTAAGAGGACTTAGTACCTTACGAAATCAAAAGTAGAACATTTTCTTTTTGAAGACAAACTTTTTCGATTCTTCATAAATCAACTATTTTTGCTCATTTCAATATGACACTTTGCCAATTTGTGTAATAAAGTGTATAGTTTAAAATATTGGGTCAAGTTTTGCTATTAAATTAATATATTTTCTTATACAACATGAAATATGCGTACAAAAATTTGAAAAATAAATTAGCTTATCTTACGTTACCCACAAGATAACATTTGAAAGATGTACAGTAGAACCATATTTCTTATACCAAATTAATGCTAAATAATTATCTTATTCTGTAAACTTCAAATTTTAAATTTCTCTTACATTAAAAAAAGTTGAAAAATTAAATAAGTTATCAAGTTTGTAATTAGTAACTTTTTTTTCATGTATTATGTTATAAAATCTAATCATCCTATTAACAAAACTGAGGTTCACAGAATAAAGATTTACAAGTACAACACTCATGTAAAATTTCCAAACTCTACATGCAAAATATTTTTTTAATCCTGTGGGAAAGTTTGAAAATAACAAACTGAGAAAAAGAGGTTTATTTACATTGCATTACATAGAACAAGCCACTTTAGACATTTACATTTTTTGTTGCACAGGGCATAATAATTGACGGATTTTGACGCGGTTTGCTTTAAAATGCTCCTAACATTCAACACTATTTTTTAAAATCAAATTTGAAAAATCGAATATTTGAAGGTGCAATGGTACTAAGTCCCCTTAATTCTATTTCCTGAAACATATTGTAGCATTTATTAAAAAAAACTCATGTTATAATAACGGAAAATTTCATTTGATAACATTAGGTAAAAATAGGTAATTCATCATGATAAATACATTACCGATTATTATTTATATGAAAAAGGAAGAAGATACATTGTTAAATTTCTTAATAAAACATAATTCTTTTTAAATATGCAATAAAATGTCACGGCATGCAACCAGAGATTTATTTTCTAGAATGACAGGAAAAAATTGTTAATAAAATATATTATTCAATCCACCTTCCAAAAAGATTTGAACAAAAAAGAAGCACGGATAATTTAATTAACGGAGTTGTAAAACAAAACATCAACACCAACACACCTTCGTGATATATTTTTAACAAAAATAATTCGAAATAAAAACCAACGTTTTTAAAAGCAACGTTTTTATATGGTGGCAAAGTGTATTAAAATAATTATTAAAATATTAGTTAAAACTGATCGCAAATATCTAAATATTGCATTGTTAGGCGGGTAAGAACGGTTCCCAAAATTTCAGAGCTCTAGCTTGATGGGAAGTTGGTTAAATTAACAATAGACAATTTGATGACACACTGATACACATACATACAGACACGCACCAAGTGAAATACATAACAACGTTAAAACTAACTAAAATTAATTAATCCGGTAAATTAAATGGTTGGAATACAGTTTAGTCAAACCACTCTTGGAGACAGGAATTATTTGGCGGAATTTTGCCAAATGTTGCTAAATTGGTAATTAACATTCAGCCAAAAAAAAAAATCGCCAAGTTTGGCAATTATTCAAATTGCCCCAAGTGATTGGGCTAATTGCATTATTTAAAAAAATATGAGTTAAAACTTGTGGCAAACGTCTAAATATTGCATTGTTAGGCGAGTACGAACGATTCCCAAAATTTCAAAGCTCTAGCTTGATGGGAAGTTGGTTAAATTAACGATCGAAAATTGGATGACACACACACACCAAGTGAAATTCAGAAATACGTTGTAAAAAATAAATAAATAAAGGACTAAAAGGGATTAGAAGCATAATTTTAATATTTTTGTAATGTAAATCCTATATTTTATTATAAATTTTTCGAACAAGTGGTTATAGGACTTGGAAACTTAAATAGTTTCTTAAAATGTGTTTGGAAGTTAAAATACAAGAAAAAAGAGAAACGTTAAAAATACTGATGTAGAAAATGGGATTACTTCAGAAGTGAAACTTGATGATGAAGAGCCAATAGAGATGAAGAATGAAAACGGGGAAGTTGTCTCTAAAGAAACTAGTAAAGCCGAAGAACCTAATATACTTAGAGATTGTTCAAGTCGTAGAGGAAGTAGATGCTCATAGGACTGGAGTTCAAGCTACTGCGTTGACAAGAAGCACTGCCACCGAGGCAGTCCAGAATGTTCTCTTACTTGGAAATGGAACTGCTGTTGAAGTCATGACCACGGTCACCGAGAGAAATACAAGAATTCCTTGCCAGACCTCTCAGGTGTTCAAATGTCCAGATAACCAGCCTGCTATTGATGTCCGAGTGAATGACGTGAGAGGATGTACTCAAGCGGAGAAGCTCTACAAGCGAACGCTGCAATTGAATTGTGACATCCTCTTTGGACGACCAAGTAATACGACTCCTTCACAGAATTACAAGAATGATTTATAGACAGGCTTCGAAAAGCGTACTCATCCTTATCAGAAAGGGAAAGAAAATCGTCAACAAATGAATCATCTGGAAATGACGGAGAAAACTGGTCAGCGAATGAATGAACGGAAAGTGACGGATCAAGCTAACCAGCGAATGATGGAACCAAAAGCAATGGAGGGAACCAGTTACGATGCTACAGCGCAACTGGGAAAAGAAAAGATGTTCAGAAGTCGACCAACGCCTAGTCATTTACCGACATCGAATAGCTTCATACAAAGGGTCTGATCACAGTTTAATGTGATGAGCATTCCGGGACGTCAATCTTTGAAGATGGGGAGCTATGCTACGAACATGATTTGATGCTTCCCTGCAACGCATCTCTTATAACAGAAAAGATAGATTTGCAGAGATGTCAACAGTCAGCAAAATGAGAGTAAAGGTAATGACTCCTTCACCTTGGCAACAGATTTGGCGACAATTTAAATAATTGACGACTTTGGCGTCGACAGAGAAGAAAGTTACAGACATTTCGTGAATTTTCCGATGTGACGTCTCTCCTAATCGAAAAGGTATAAATACCCCAAGAGCTACAGTCGAGTTAGTCAGTCTATCAGTGAGTATGAAAAATCACTTTATTTGTGGAGTCTGATTTGTAGATCAATCGGGGAATCATGGCAGAGTGAATTTGCCGGAGATTCGGCCTGAATTTAGCTGAACTGTAAAGGAGCGCCTGTATTTTGGAGACTGTTAAAGTGATCGATTGATGGATCGCTTTTGGCACTTGAAAAAACTTTTTCGGATGAATTTGTGAAGATGCAACGTGTATCTGCTGGGATATATCGAATCCTGCCCTGGAAGTGCAGAATATTACTTCGGAGGCTGTCGGCAGTGAAGATTAATAAGCTGGTTATCTAAATGTTGCCGAAATATTTGTGATAGTCCATAAAAGTGTACTTCGTTCCTGTTTATGTGTCAAAGTGTATTTATGACCTAGTATTGTCCAAGTTGTACTACCTGTGTGTCGTCCTGAAGAATTACGAATAAATCGACATTTGTTGTTATCCTGGAAGTTGGTATTGACTTGTGTGTGTGTGTGTGTGTGTGTGTGTGTGTAAAGGAAATATATTGCAGTTCAATGATTTAAGAAATAATTTAAATAATTAACTTGAATTAGTATAAAAATAGGAATTTAAAAAAATACTATTTTTTAATACTACAGAAAACTTGTATAGGAAATATGTATAGGAAAATAATATTTTTAATTGAATCTAACCTAGAATTAAGGAACAGGAAAAAATATTCATTAAAACAAATGAGAAATAGATCAATATACTTGGAAGAATACAAAACATTTAAAAAATGGTAAAAAGATAATGTCCAAATCATGAATAAGTATAAACCAAAGCAGGAAAAACAAAGAAAATCAAGAGAAGAAAAACATACACGCGTACACCACACAAAATTAAATACCAAGTCTAAAACTGTGTTCGGAGCATTTAGAACATCCCCCATCCAAAGCTTATATGTGGACTATTTTGTCCCTTCAATACCATTTTAGAATTTTATCGCCTTAATCCGTATTTTTACGTTTTAGGATAAAAATTTATTTTAGATAGATTATATCACGATAATAATTGTCCATTCCTCCGTTTCATAGAAGATCCAAATTTTAACATAGAGCTATGGATTATCTAACATTTATGTCATGAAAGTAGACGAGGGTTTTTCACGGTGGTACGAACAGAGTTTCAGTTTTAAAATTCCCTTTCAAAATTTTAAAAAAAATCGGACATTGCACAAAATATATATAACTAGATTTTTAATAACTTTGCGGAACGATATATTGATTTTATCCACCTTTACATTGGTGATTCAAAGTAATATAATTATATCGGTGCATACTTTTTAAAAGATCACTAAATTCATACTTTTCAACTTCATCCCTCATGTTCAGTATTTACTGATGAAATTTATGACATTTTTAAAGCATTGGATACCGTGTTAAGTGACATGTGAATAATTTTATTTTATTCATGAATTCCATTAGCGTTTTGCAATCAATAAGTTATCCCACTTATTTATCTTATAAATTTACTAATAAGATTTTAAAAATAACTGATAACTTAAAATCCTTAAATATAGAACAAGTTTTTTGTGAAATACCTTCTCATGTAGGTATCAAAGGCAGAAACAAAGTTGATGTCGTGGCTAAATTTGCATCTGGTACATTCTCACCACCATTCCATTCTGCAATATATTCAAATACATTAAAACAGCTATTTATGATCATTGGTAGGATCAAAGGAACCTAGAAAAAGATATTAAGTTGCATCATATAAACTAACAGTCTGTCAATGTAATTTACTTTCATGTCGAAAACGAGACGTTATTATGACACGTTTACGTATAGGACACACAAAAATAACACATAGATACTTTTTACTAGGAGAGATCCTCTCAATACGTAATCATTGTATTTGTCCTCTTAGAGTAAGACATAATTTAATCGAATGATCTATTTTTAACTCAGTTCGTTTTAAATATTTGAAATCATTTACTCTTTCTTTAATTGACTTGGTTGGAAAACATTTCCGATCAAATATATTTAACTTCTTAAATGACATTGGTTTTACTCCTTTCATTTATTTTTATTACTTTCTATCGTACTTCCAGTTTAATATATTAAATCTTGTGTTTAGCACAATATACCTCTAGAGGATTCAATGCCATAAATTCCACCAACCAACCAACATAATTAAATATGGGATTTATAAATCCCATACACATACATACCATATTTAATTACAACATAATTAAATATGGTTTTTTGGACAGATTAACCGGCTAAACAATATTTTAGAGATACTCAACAGAAAAATTGTTGTTAACCAATATGAAAATATCTTAAATATAAGAAACGAGACGTTAATAAAACAAATTGTAAAAGAAGAATCATGTAAAAAATACCAAAAGCCAAACTTACAAACTAAATCTGTAAGAAATGAAAATAGAAAAAGAGCAATCTAAAAAACAATCAATCCTTCAAAAATGATTACAAAACCTTACATGAGAAATCATGCCTGGAGTTAACATCTTAACCGTTGTACCCCTTACAAATTTCCTAAAATCTCCCATTTAAACTTAGTCGTAACCAAGAAAGATATTACTTCCCCTTATCATATAGGAAAAGTACTAATGCAAGTAGAGGTAAATAATTAAAATAAAACTTAATACAAAATGTAAAAATATTGAGAAGTCAAGCAACATTTATAAACATAATATGCTTATTTTTATAATTATTGTATTTCAAATATACTCATTGAAATTAAATGTAAGTTCTGATTTAGGCTTATCCAAATTAATATAAATATCTTGTATGTCTGTCATAATTCTAATATTACGTAAGATATGATGATATCTTGTGTTTCTAAGATATTCTAACTTAATATATTTGCGTATAAAGGTATTTTAGGTTTTACTAAGAATTTTTTTTTTTTGAAAGTATTACTTTGAGCATTATTACGTTCTACATTTTTTTTAAAAAAGAATATCTAAATATTCCACTTCTTTTATATTAATACTAATTTCCAGTAAATTTAATTAATCTGGAAGAATGATAAGAAATATATAACATTTGTCTTATTACTGATTAGAAAGAAAATAACGTCTTCGATTTATCTAAACATCTTAAAATAAATATACAAAAAGATAATTGCTGTACATATTCTTTTCTAAAAATATATAATTTTCTTTTATGTTTAAAATAATGGAAGTGCTCTTCAAATTTTTTGTGTAATTTTTTTGCAACTTTTTACCAACAAAGGCAAAATAAATAGTAGTCAAAGGTTCAAAACAGTTGTCACTGTTTTAACTTTGATAGGATTATTTAGAAATTTATATGTTAAAAATTTGATGCATTAATCATAATAATTTTGATGCATTAATCATAAATTTACTAATAAGATGCATTAATCATATTTGAAATTACTATCAGACTTTTGTTTACAATTCCAAAGAATTTACTATCCTCAAGATTAGAAGTAAATCAGTATAGAATTTTTTCCATATAGCAGCTTTGTTATTTTGTATTTTGTATAAAGTAATAATATATATGTCCTGAAGATTAATAATATTTCTATTTTGTAAATATTTCATATAAATATTCTCAGATATAATAAAATCTGCTTTTTAAAAACTTATTCTGTAATATCAAAATTAATACAATAAGTGAAGGTGTTTAAAGCTTCTAAAGGAAGAACATATTTTACTGCTCGTAGTTATAAAATTACCCATACCTAAGATATTTTTTAACGTAAAAATTATGTGTGAAATATTAAGTCTGAAATTAAAGTAATTACTCACACTAAATCGTAATATTTTATCTTCAAAAAATATTCAAATTAACAGCAATTACTTGTTGATATATATATATATATATATATATATATATATATATATATATATATATTCATGAGTATAATTTTCATAACGATTACACACATATATAATATTAACTTGTATGTCTACGTTATTATTATATTGAAACAGAAGACCAACCTTTTCATTATATTTAAAAAAAATTAACGTTGATATATTCCACTGAAATATATTTTTAATATTTATTACAAGATTATTAAAATTAAATTTATTAAAATATTTGTTGCTAATTTTAATTGTATATTATTTTTTGCAGTTCTAAATTATATTTCATTTTGTGTTTATGGAACTAATAATTAGTAATATCCTTAATTCAAAAACATACATAATAACAACATTTCACATTCTTTTATACAATATATCTATGTACACACACACTCGTATATATATATATATATTGTTACAAGATTTTTTGGGAGTGAAATCATGTCTTATTAGCAGGATTACGACAAATGCCGCATTATTCATAATCTTCGGGATGACACACAGCAATAGAAGTTGGGCAATAACAGCGCAAACGCAGGACAAGTATAGCTTGGTGACACAGATAAAAGAACAACACAGCTCTTTTAGAACCATCTGAGTTACAACAGCATTGTTCAGATCACCAGCTTTCAAATTCCCACTACGGACTTTGCAGTAAAATTTTGCACTTCCAAGGCGTCAAGATGTCAGCAGCTTCCCAATTTCCCTCGACCACGCAACCTTGAATTCCTCGGAAATCCAATGCCGACTGATTTCAGTCGAATTCCAGATCAATCTTTTCAGCAAAGTTCAATAACAGATGGACTCGCAGCAGACTCACAGACTCTTGGCGTATTTATACCTCTTTCAGCCAAGTGGGAAGTAACATAAGAAAGTTCAGGAAAAGTTTGCAACTTTCTTCTGTGTGAAGATGTCGACCTTGATTCCAGCACTTCCAGGAACTTTCCATTTGTCACCAAAGTAGCAATATATATATATATATATATATATATATATATATATATATATATATAAGTGATGGATCAATCTCCTATCCCTGAATAAATGTAAACTACAATTTTGCTTCAACAAGGACTGATTTTCCCTTACACAGTGGGCCTCTACCTTGAAACGTAGTTTTTCAAGGTGAACTTCATAAACGACGTTTGAAGAGTTTCATCCCTTAGAAAAATATAAGCATATTGTCATAAGAAGGCCTATGACAAACGAGAATGTAATCAAGGAGACCCCGTTAATTCAATATAGTTACTTATTCCCCCACCTCCTTGAATGTATTTCTTAAAATTGTTATTCATTAAATTTTGTAATTTTTTAAGAGTCATGACGTAATTTTATCTTTGGTATAAATAGTTGTTGGTTAATAGTGCGTGTGTGTGTAATTTAAAAAATATATCATTAAAAACAGTAAACAATTAAATATTATTTATGTATTCAAAAAATGTGTAAAATTGCTTAAAGTAACTGTATATAGTTTTTTCAGGTTATAGAAGAAAATCGAACTTTTTTAATAGTAAAAATATTAGAAAATTCAGAACATTACATCCTTAAATTAGAAAGAAAATATTCAAGAAAATAAGCAAATTCTTAATCCACAAAATAAGCAAAGTAATATCTAGGCATGAAAAAAATAACACAAATGACAGAAGTAATCCAATGATGAAAATGAAATATCACATAACAGTTATAAGTTATATATTTAGCTTATAACATATTTGCCAGTTTTTACTAATTTCTATATGTAAAAATTCCCCTCAAAAAACCTTTATTCATCAAATATTCCATAAATTAAGACCAAGTAATACTAGGAAACAAAGAAAAATGTATGTAGAATTGTAAAAACCATGCATTAAACGAAGAAAAAAGAATTAACAATAAAAGAACTAAGCAATTAGATTTAATTACACTTTACAAGTACCATGCAAAACCAACAGAAAAGTAATACAAATGCAAACAGAAATAACATAAATTCGAAATTAAAATTGAAGGAATGCCTTAAGTAAAATATAAATGTATGCAATCAATATATATCTAATGAAGGTAGAAAATTGGCAATATTTACGCAATAAATATAGCAGATTAAAAATAACTACAAAATCTTTCCTGAAACATCTTGGATAACAACAACTTTCCCATAAGTCCCCGTCTTATAAATCACAACTATTCTATTAACTATGAACAGGAAATGTCTCACAGTGCTTCCTATCATGAAGAAAAAGTTCCGATTTCAATTGTAAAATCTTTAAAATGAATAAAAGAGAAATATCAAAATTTATATTGACCAGTTCATCTGAGCAAAATAGATGCCTGCCACATTTAACCCATATCAGCAAAGGGCACTGGAACGCACTCTGGCATTCGGAGTTAACTTCCGATGCGGGTAATGCGAAGGAGAAGAGAAGAGGAAAGTGGGAGGGAAAAGGGCAAGATCGAAAGGTCACTCAGTTTTGTTCTAGAATAGGTGGCGCTGCATGAGCTATCACATGACGCTGATTCTTGGTACCTTCTATCGAGTATCTAACGAACTGGTTTTACAGTACTTTGGAAAATAAAATTAATTCTTTAATAATTAGCTGAAAAATCCTACATATATATATATATATATATATATATATATATATATATATATATATATATATATGAGCCAAAGTCTGGAATGAAATATCTATCTCAGTATATCTTTTCCTAATTTAGTAGCATACACATGGTATATACATAAGAAATTTTCATTTCTTATAAATTAAATGGTATTCAGATAAAAAATAAATGATCAAAATTAATAGATTTATTGCATCGTAGTAAGTATCAAAATATTTATAGAATGTATATCAGCGTTATTAATTGAGTATTAAAATTTCCATTATTAAGTAGTTTACTAATTTTTATTGTAGTAAAAAGCAAATGAAAAAGAAAAAAAATGCTATTTTTGGAATTTATAAGTATAAAATATTTTTTAAAAATTGATTTGCATTGTATAGGATTAACTGAAAGATATATTATTTTACTTTAATCTCAAAACTTAATGTGTTTGAAATTTAATCATGGTATTAGTAGATAACTTTTTAGAATCAACAAAATCCAATAAAAATAAGTGATAACATGTTTGAGATTCTGGTTGAATGCAGACCAATATAAGAGATAGTTAAAAAAGTAGAAAAACTTTTTTACATTTCTTAACTAATTAACTATTCGTAAGATATCCATAATTAAAGGAAGTATAACCTTTAGTAGGTATAACAATATCTGGGTATTCATTATCGTATTCCAAAAGTATAACTCTATTACTGTTGCTTTTACAAAATTGTTAAACTATTCCAATAAACAGATCGTATTCGTTAGTTAACTAAATTACAAGAAGTGCCTTTTTTGATGTTCTTTCTTATGGCTATCAGTTCATGGTTGAGACTCTTAGAAGGCTAACGAAGTGCAAAATATCCCCGTGTATTGATCATCCCACTTTATTCAGCACTGGATAATCATCTATATCAAGATGAAAACCCTCTGATAACAAAGATAGATGAAACGAGCTTGATTGGATGATGGAAATTGATTATGTGATATTCTTCATAACATCGATAGGGTTGAAACATCGAGTTTCTTTATGTTGCCAGGAGCTTGATATATGTTACTTGTTTTGAAAGTATATTGACTTTTGTTTTAGTTCGATGAAGAAGTGTGCATTTAAGCTATCGGTAATTTAGTAAAACATTCGTTTTTCTTTAGAATACTAGGTTATATAAATAAAATTTTAGATATTGCTTTTCAGTGTAATAGGCTAATTTATGCAGCAAAAGTATTGGACGGGATAGTTTCTATAATATCGTATATAGTAATATGTTTTCATAAAGGTATTTATTTTATACAAAGCTAGTTATATTAGTAATGTTTTCCCATTTATAAAACTGTTTTTACATTTAAATTAAGCATTATGCTGATGAATGATATATATTCCATAATAAGACTTTCAAAACACATAAAAGTTCAAAACTATTCAATACTGTTTAGATAAATGTATTTAAGATTCAGTTCATTTTTATACTGATATATAAGATCATTTTTGTAGTTTCATATAATATTTATTTAAAACTGTATATAATAATGTTCCCTTTAACATTATATATATGTTTAGAGACTCAAATCAAATTATATTTTTGTATTGAATATTAATTATTTTTCCATGAGTCATCATTGGAATTTTCGAATTAAAAATCCAATTATTTTCTTGAATTTATACATTTTATTACTGCAATTTAGCATTTATTCTATAAGCATTTGTTTGACTAGTAAATGGTGTTAGTGAGAAACATGATTATGGCAGTGAAAACGTAATTACAATTTACTCTAATCCATCGAATTCGTAATATTTTAGATTAAACTCTGGCCGTCCATGACAGTCGAATTTCTGTTTGTCTTGAGTTTTGAGTTAAGATTTGTTTCATTTCGAGATTCAGAATCGAGTTCTTTTTCATTAAAATTCCCTGTTTGGAACATGAAGTAAATGGTTTTGCGATGACACTTTCATTATTTTAACTATAGGTAATAAATAACTAGTGAAACACTATTTACTTCGTGTAGATCTAGTTCATTATTGATGCAAACCAAACGTTAACACTGTAATTGGTTCTCAAACAGTAATAACTTATTCTCATAATTAAAACATTATTATTATTTTTTGATTAATTTCATTCCAGTATTTATTGAAGTTAAGAGAAAGTACTAGCAATAGCGTGGGGAATTACTGAAAACAGAATGGTTTTGCAATAATACATGGAGGGAATTCAAATGTTTCCTAAATGAATTTAAAAAAAAAAAAATATTACATTTATAAAAGAAAAGTTTCAACAAAAAAAAAATCAAACGTCTGAAATCTTCAGAGACATAATTCTATGACGATATAAATGCTTATTCACAAATGAAATATTTTAGGTAATAAATGTTGTCTTTATCTTAATTCACCACTAGTGGGTCAAAGCAAAAAAAATGAAAATGTTTACTAAACAAGCATAAAAATCGTTAGCTTCCAACAATATTGAGCATCATAATGTGTTATATATGAAACTCTGTTTGCATAATACACAGTACCAGACAATGATTATCAAGTGAGCTTTTTAATTTTTATTCAAATAATCCAATATTATAAAAGGACGTAGACATTATCTATTTATAAGATATTAAAAGCATATCAATATTCATACTTAGTGAACAGAAAACATCAAAAGCGTTCCATATTAAATGAATTTCGTAGAAGTCAAATTTAGAGAATATCATCATGTTTGCTGTATCTCTTGAAA
Organism: Nephila pilipes; assembly: GCA_019974015.1. Taxonomy (NCBI): domain Eukaryota; kingdom Metazoa; phylum Arthropoda; class Arachnida; order Araneae; family Nephilidae; genus Nephila; species Nephila pilipes. The sequence continues at coordinate 22,746 of BMAW01117644.1, read as the reverse complement.
CTCAATTTAACAAACTTCCCAATGACATCTATACCTCAATTCAAAATTACCTGGAAATCATTTCCTTGGCAAGAATATAAGAGTCATTATTTCAATCGTAAACATCCTTTAAAATTGGCCATACGAATATGGTCGAACAAATAACACTCAATTACAAATGCAACATCTCACTGAATTGTCTCCAACCAAATAGGACCATTACGTAGCAATAATGTTGACTGTTTCCGCAATCCAACCTTATTTTTAATCGATCTTCTGCAGAAATATGATATGTAACGGAAACCTCCACTATTATCTTAAGATCTTTTCCATAAACTACGGGTAGACGACAAGCGCTTGACTAATGGGGGGAAGGATATGTGTTCTGATTACGTGAGCAAAGGATGTAATTTGAAATGTGGATGCTTTTCGGTAAAATTATTATTATATACTATCTCAACATTCCGCATTCATATTTGCAAAGTAAGGGTTAGGTGGTATTCATATTAGTGGATATATGTTTAAAAGGAAATGAGAAATTTTCTGTGGAATGAAAGGACGAGTTTTGGAAGGAATTAGACCTAGATCCTTGTGATGGATTAACTGCATTAAAGATCCAGAATTCCTCTGGGATTGTTACTGTAATTACTGTATTTCGAGACTTTCTGCAGTTGGTTGGTTTATTATGTTCTAAATACAAACAGTGAACGTATAAATATTTATGTAATCAGTCAAATTTATCAAAATGTTCCATAAAATTGGCAAGTTTATTAACTAGCATGTAACATTACTTAAATCAAATTTAGTTACTTGTACGGCCAAAACACTATCACACTTCCGAAATTAAACAGTGTTATAAGTTGGTCAAAAAGATTTCAATATTTCTTTTATTACAATATTTAAAGGACATGTTTCGAGATAATACATAAATTTTATTTGTAGAAATAATAATTAAAATTTGCTGTGAAATTTTAAATATTTGTAAATATTTACATTAAAATTGAAGCAGGAAAATGTCTATTCCTTAATTAAAATTCTGTAAAAGTCAATAATTAATCTGAAAACAAAATCAATGAATTTATATCTTAATTCAAAATTTTTTTTGAAAGAAATAACATCGTAATTTTATTGTTCAATTAGTGTTAGGAGAAAAGAGTAAAATAAATAAAGATTAAAGTTTATTTTAGTTTTTATTACTAAAAGAATTAAGTTGTAGTGAAAGAATTATAAAAAATTAATAAGGATGAATTAACTCACTTTTAAAACTGATGAAATATTTTGGGAATCTCAAATGTTCACACAGAGGATCTTGATTTCAAACTACATTTTATAAATGATACAGACTCAATTGATTAGTGCATGAAGCTGTAACACATTCTACAATCCCTTTTTTAAAAGACCGATCTACTTTTTGAGAAAATTAAAAATTACGTGAAAATTTCAAGCATTGATGATATTGATCCTCTAGTTTTTTTTTAAAGATTCATTATAGTTCATTGCTGAATGGTATCACCTCTGAATTCCAGTTAAGTTTCGTTTATAAGTACTAAAGAATTTTTTCCACTTTCATAATGTTACTCAATTAATAATAAAAGCTTGAAAATAACAAAATTTCATCTTTACTTGTGAAGAAAACTTTCATAATTAATTTGTGTTATCCCGGTACGTGATTAAAACTGCATCACTATTAAAGCATTAACTATTGAAAATACTTATAATTTCAATATCATGCCTATTTTACTACCATAAAAATCCTTTTTTTTTGTAAAGACTGACTTCATTAGCAGATTATTTTTTGAAACTGAAAATGATGAAATAATATAATTTCTGAACTATGATATATATATATATATATGTGTGTGTGTGTGTGTGTGTGTGTGTGTGTGTGTGTGTGTGTGTGTGTGTGTGTGTGTGTGGTGTGTGTGTGTGTGTGTGTGTGTGTGTGTGTGTGTGTGTGTGTAATTATTGTGTTATTATTGTAATACCTCAAGTGTGTGTGTGTGTAATATACATATCTGTGTGCATATATGTGTGAATAAAGTGAACAGGACGCGAACTTCAAGATCTAAAAATCATTATAATAAGAAATTATGACATGTCATAGGTTACACAACAATAATCAGTAAAGCTACAACTAGCACCTGTAACTAAATGTCGTAACACGACGTGGCGTCAAAAAAATCAGGTCGGGTATGAACCCCTGCGACAGAATTTTTATTTTCTTATCGTTTTTATTTTATTATTTTTATTAAATATTTTTAGTTTCTTTTTTTTTCCTTTTACTATTTTCGTTTTAACTTCATATAATTGTTCTTTTGATTTTTCACAATCGCACTCTTTTCGCAAAATAGCATTGTTACCCACTTTCACTTTTTAACTTCAACGTCTAATTAATTTGGCGATATTTTTAATGTTAGATTTGTTTGTTCTCGTTCAGTTATCTTTATTGGACGAGTTTATCATTATTTATCATTGTGATTTATCTTTAATACAACTTTTGGTTTTTAATGTTTCACTTAAATGTTTATTTTCTTTCTGGGTATTACCCATTGATCTTTTGAACTTTTTATTCCATTAATATTTTTATACGACATTTTACTGTATTAGGAGAGTTAATTCTATATTTAAAAATCTCACTGTCCATTTCTACTGGGGTTTTTAACTTTCTTTTTATTCGTTGCACTTATTTTCAATCTTTTTTAATCTGCTATTTGCTTCCGAAACGTTAATTTATTTTTTAATTTTCTCTTTTCCCTCACAGAAGAAGTTCTTTGCATATGGAATTCTAACAGATATTTTTTTGGATTTAGTTTTTCATTTTTTTTAAATCTTGCAATGTTTTTAGCCAATCTTTAGATTACGTGAATTTAGGGATACAGATATGAATTAGATTATTTCTCTTACCTTTATAATTGTTCTTATTTCTTTATAATTTTATTTAAATGTATTTTGTCTTTTTCTATCATTTAATTTGGATTTAGTATTTGTGAATTTATTCTTCATTTATTTGCTAAGTTTTGTTGTTCATATTTATTACTCCTTTAGTTTAAACGAAATTTTAATTTGACATTTTATTGCTTCTTCAATTGGACCAGCAGTTGTTTAATTTTTCGTTAATAAGACTTTTAAATAAGTATTTATCTCTTATAACTTCCTATTGTAGATTATGTGCGTGCATTATTATTGATATTATTATTATGTGTGTGCGTGTGTGTGTGTGTGTGTGTGTGTGTGTATTATTAGTATTATTATTAGTGTGTGTGTGTGTGTGTGTGTGTGCAGTATTATTATTATTGTGTGTGTGTGTGTGTGTGTGTGTGTGTGTGTGAGAGAGAGAGAGAGAGAGAGAGAGAGAGAGAGAGAAAGTATAATTTGGACAAAATTTAAATTTAATTATCTTAGTAAAATTAATTTAAGTATTAATATTCTTCACATAAAATAGACGGCTGTTATCTAATAATTTATTTACTTTCAGAGAAATTAAGAATGAAAGATTATCTAGAAGAGTGGGCTTTTTTAAACGTATTTATAAGCTATTTTAATACATTTTAATGAAAATGTATCATACAACATTATAATACAAAATTGAACTATTTTCTCTCTTCACAGATAACGAGCACCAAAATATTAAAAGGAAATGTAATGAGTTTGAGTTTTGGTAGAAAAGGTAGGATTTGAATGCGAAACCTATGAAATTTGGTTATTAATAAATATTTCTTATATATATGTATATATATATATATATATATGTGTGTGTGTGTGTGTGTGTGTATTTTCCATGTAATTAAAATACCATTTTGGAACAGTAATCTACACAGATCCATTTATAGGAATATTTTATTGGGCTTTTTATTACGTAATAACAAATTAACCACACATAAAATAGACAAGTTTAATAACATTAAAAAATTCTTCAACAACTGTTTGGATCATGATTATCCAATAAATTTTTTAAATACCTATATACATCACAAATATATTAAACATCTTTGCGAATCGTGATCCAATTTCAAATCCACCACACAACAATAGGTCCACAAAGTCGGCTTGTTAGTGGTCTAGCCGTGAAGAATTTATTTATTTATTTACATTTACACAGCTTACATTTTTAATCACTCTCTAGACCGTTATACTCTTTTACCATACAACTTATTACCAACCAATTGTTTGCATCCTTTTACATTTTATTACCAATCAAACAATGATTTAAATTTTTTTTCAATTTATATGGTGATGATGTGTTATATTTTTTTCATTTTGAGTATGTGATATACATCTTGAAGCTTAAAGAAAATTCCGTCTTACTACTCACATATTTAAATCTTCATTTCTTTGAATTTTATAAGTAATTTTTATATTTTGATTTGTTGATAATTTTTAGAATTATAGATTTTATTTTTGTAAGTTTTATCATTGAAATTTTTTGCATTTTTTAATCATTGAACTCTTTTGTAATTTGGATTTCCCAATTCAGCCTACCAGGAATTATAGAATTTATTTTTATAGATTTTATCGCTGAATTTGTTTGCATCTTTTAATCATGAACTCTTTTGCAATTTGGATTTCCTAATTCAGCCTACCAAGTCGCAAAGGGGGAAGGTTGGTACCATTAAACTAGTTTAACCCCGCTTAATCGGTCCTCAGCCCGATATTGCTTTTTGACTTGCTGGGTTCCATATTTTCATTTATTTTTCTTTCATTGTTACATTTCTTTCTGGATTTTTTTCTTTTTAAATATTTTAAATTATTCTTTCATAAATTTTCAGTATATATATATATATATATATATATATATATATATATATATTTAACCTCATTAAAATATTTAAATGGAAGTGTAGCATATGAAGAGATAGAGGTTTTTAAAGGAAAGGAAATTAGAAATTGAATTCGAAATTAAAGGGGAGTATTTTTGGAAGGAATTTGAATTATGTCTTGTGAATTGTTTGTAATCTATGTTACGTTTATATATGTAAGCATTTAGTTTCATATATATATATATATATATATATATATATATATATATATATATATATATATATATATATATATATATATATATATATATATACAGATAGCGAGAAAATTTGATAAGCAAGATATATGACGAAAACTTACATATTTTTATGGTTCAAGTCTAATATTTTTCAACTAAATCATATCCTCAAGTCAATATATGAATTTTTACTAATCAGTTTATACTTATAGCTGCACCTTCGAAGTTGCAAAGTAATATTTTTCTTTTTCAAAATAGACATTTAATTTTTTACTAAGTTCAAAAAACCCACATAATACAGGGTAATTCAATCCAATTTCTAAGTGCTATATTTTCCTTAATAAACAACACTTAATGATAATTGATAATTGCAAATATAAAATATGGAAAGGTTTTTTTTATAAATGTTAGTATAACTTCCTTTATCAACACGTGTAATATCAATTCAATATATAAATTTCTGACAAACGCCTTGAAAAATGTTTGATTGATTGTACAGCAGCAGAAACCTGTGGCGATTGTAAAACAATGGTTGGCAATTGATTGTACAGCAGCAGAAACCTGTTGTTCAAGTTCACAAAACTTTTGAATAATTATACTACATACACTTTATCTTTTACAAACACTCACGAAATTGCATGGGACCACATCAAGTGACTCAGATGGCCAGTTGTGTAACATCGAATCATCCGGTTCATTGTGACCAATCCAACTACTAGGGTAGTTCCAGGAAAGTTTCTAAAATTGGTGTTGTGGAATAGCTTCACGAAGAACACATGAGAGCTATTTGTTGTTCTTTATATAAAACTTCTTTATTTTTATTAGTATTTATGTATTATTTATTATTAAGTGTCATTTATTTTTTAAAACATAGAATTTTGAAATAGAATGATTGCTTTTAAACATCCCTCTATATAAAACTGTTATATTATCATATTTTTAAATTAAGTTTAGCTTTTAATAAGTTTTAATGTCTTTGATACTAAACAGTTTCATTATGCTTCTAATTTGATTCAAATGTCTACTTTCTTATTATTTTATCCAAAAGAAGTATCATTACAGTATAACAAATAAGTTATCTATATACAAATAAAGGAAACTATTTTATTAAATTTTTATCTACATGTTTGTATAATCCCGGAAAAAAATTCAATTTATTTTTAATGGCATAATATTTATTTTCGTAAGGATATAAATACAAAGGAACTAAATATAATCGATTTTTCTCAAATAACATAAGAGATCTTAGGAGGAACATTTATGATATTGAGAGGAGGTCGACTTTTAACCAAATTGAAATATCGATTTCAGAATGAGTGCTTTTGAAAGAAAACATTTATAGTATTAAGATTCTGAAACGCTTTTAAAATTTGAAGCTTAGTTTTTAAAAGCTTTGTAATGAAAAATGAATACAACTTTACTTTGTATTAAAAGTCAAATAATTTTTTGGCATATGATATGAAAGTAACAATATTATTAAAACAATATCTTTTTCCCCGAGAAAATGAAATTAAGGAAACATTAAAAAAGTAACGAGTATCATAGTGATAAGAATATATGAAAAAAAAAACACTTCAAAAAAATTCTATGCCCAGTTTTGCAAAGAACAGATTTATCCATCAAAGGTGCTATTTTATTTTTATAATTATTATTAAATAACTCCATTAAATATAAGAATTAAAGTAAACGATGAAATACCGAGAAATGGACAATAGTAAACTTTTCCAATTCTAAAATTAAAGGAAACGATACATTATTAAATTGAATATAATTAAGCTAAATGTAATTCAAATCAAGCAAAAGATAAATTATTAAATTGAATATATCTAAGGCAAATGTAACAAAAATTGCAGCAAATAATAAAAATTTTTAAAGTGATTAATTAGGCAAACACTGATCCACCTAAAACAATATCCCCTTCTGTGGCTAATAACAATAAATCAATATTAAAATCATTCGACCCTAAATAATTCTAACAAGGAAGCAAAACTAAGGGGAAAATACATAGTTTGAAAATTCAAATATATATTAAAAATATAATTATGTCAATAATAGTTATTAGAAGCTTTCTCAATGACATTTTTACCCTACTGGTTACATTATCAAGCTACGAGAACGGGAAACATCCAATAGAGCCCTTAGCACAAGAACACTGATTCCATAACTACTTGTGTCGTACATATTTATGTATGACAATAATATTATAAACTATAACTTTGTATTGCTTAGTTTTCCAGCAGATCGTATTGTTATCCGTCGGACTGTTTTCATTAGGAATTCCTTGGTTGCTGACGCAAGATGACGATAATGTCTACTCAGTTACAATTCTGATGACTGTTATAATTTAAGATTCATCTTTGCCAATAAATCTCACACGAATGAACTACAATGTTAGTTAAAATCAGCTAACGACAATTTAATAAAAACATCCACTATTAAAATTGTTGATGTACTCGTGTTGTTTAAATGTTTCGGCATATCTTATCGTTTTAATTTTTTGATAAAATAAATTTTACATTTCAGCTTTTAATACAATATATAAATGTTAAAATTTTATAATAATAATTCAATATTTTTATGAGTCACCATAGGGAGGCTTAGTTCTCAAGTTACAAATGATGAATTTCCGTATAAAAGAAAAATTGTCTTGGATCGTCTGAAGTGCAACACAAGCATTTGTAAGAGTTGCAAGTTTGATGGCCGGATTCAGTGATATCTTGTCATAGGGGTGTTTTGTTGTGATTCTACCAACCGATCTAGAACTTACCTTCTTTTGGTAAGTTCAAGATTTATGACCCTTAAGTACTTGAGTCATCTTTACATTCTATAACAGGTTTAGTAGGTTTAAGTAAACATGAACGGTACTATCTCGCAGTAAAATGTGATATGCATCTGTTTTCTACCATTATCCTAGTTATTCCATCATATTCTTTTTTCTTCGTTTTTGAGTTTATTAATTTTTTTACGGTTATAGATACGCATTTATTTTGTATCTAAATGATTCTTCGTAACAGATTTGAAATGTAGCAATTGATCCAGTAAAACCAAGCAGCTAATCTTGTTCTACTAAAGACTATGTTTTCGAAAGAGTATAAACTTCTTACAGTTGGAAATAATGGAATTCTTAGGCTCGAAGAACAAACTGAGGTGAAGTCATCATCAATTGTGATTCAGAACCTTCTTCTCTGTTTTCGTTACTTATTTTAAAATCTATGAATTTCGAGATTAGTTAGGCAATAGGGAATAATATAGTAGGGGTAAGAAGCTCCAACCTTATTTGAGAATATAATGTAATGATTGAGAACAATGACGAAAATGAGATGACCATCATATGATTAATTAATTTTTTTATTGAACACGCAGGGCTAAAGTTAATAGTTACATAATTTTACATACTTAGAGGACGACAAGTGGTGCCCCAAACTTAGATAATTGATGAACAGCTTCACTTTGTGATTTATGTCTCACGCGTGTGTGGTGTGTCTCCATCTAATTGGTGTGAGTGTATCTGTGTGAATGTCTATATGAATGGGCTAAATCTCAGTGAACTTTTAATATAAATGTGTTGCCGGAAGAAATGCAGTGTTGCCACAAAGAAAAAAAAAGAGCCCCCTTTAATCCTTAATAGCAATCACATCCCAACCTTCCACGGGTATTTTATTTGTAAATTCAAAGAGACCAAGATGGATCATTTAAAACTTAAAACATCTGTTTGGTGATCTAGGGACAACGTATTACTTGATTACCGCTCAAAATGTTATCCCCATGAATGAACCATGCTAATCTGTTGAACAATGTGTATTTAAAATCCAGCTAATCAAACGTACTTTAAATCGTTTTAGGTATTAAATACAAAATCCTAACTTTAGTGTTACTTAACCATCTTACTTTTCTGACATGGAATTTAAATTAGAACCAAATTCAAAAGCATTTTAATCGGGCTATACTAGAAATCACCTTGGCCAAGAAATGTAGAATTTTATTTTCAAGGCTGTCACAGCTCCAGAGGAGTTTTGATTCTACTACTGTATTCTACGCATTACCTTAAATTCTGTAAATGATTCCGTTCATAAGCATTTAAGTGAGTCGTCACAAAAATGAAATTTTCTTTTCTTAATTATAATTGTGATATTTATTGAAAATAATCGTTTATGAATAATTCTAGAGTGATGGTTTTAATTATTTTAAGAATAATATATAGCAATTTCATTAAATTTTAATCATGTTGAATTAATATTGTAATAGTTTGTTGAGTAAAATTGCATTTCAGTTTACAAATTTAAAAAAAAACAATTCATACCTATAATTCGTTTCACATTAATTTTCATAGGTTTTAAATATGTCATCTTATTTCTAAATGTTCGGCAAATAAATGTATTTATTTAGTTTATAACTATTTTAGGCATATATAACTGATTCTTTTATTAAAAAAAGACATTTTGCTTTGCTGGATCTAATTTATTTAATTCTTAATATGTATAAAAACACATATAAAATTCAATTTAGCATTTTCGGATGGTTTATTTTTCATCAATCACTGTCGATTGCAGAATGATTTCTCTTTGAATACACTCATATAAAATTTTACATTTTCTATATCTTAATAGGCCATTGTGAAGAAAAAATACTTTTTCCTTGTTTTTAATTAAAAGTTTAGTTAACATATGATTTTTAAAAACTGGAATAAAATAAAAACCTTGTTTCCAATCTAAAAAAATAATCACTTATTTATTAAATTTTATTCCTCGTGTGACTTTTTCGTGTTTAGATTTCACATATCTCAACAAGATAAAAAAAAAAACCAAGAAAAAGTTCGACTCCAAATTAAACTCATTGGTATACGCATTAATGTAATTTATCTCAATTGTGTTATTTATAGTCCATGTACATTTATGCATTTTATCTAAATTGTATTACACGCATTGTATTAAATTTATTTATGCTATGCTCAATCTCATTATAGCCTCAAAATGTAAAATATTGATAGTTTGGCTTTCAATACGTAACATTCGTTCAAAGTGTGATTCATTATTTTAAGCCAATAAAAATAAATTTATTATAAAATATTTCATTAATATAGAGAAATATTACTTTATGGATATAAAATGTGATAATTTGCTTAAAGATTTCCTTCTTTACTGTCCAAAATGTTCCCAAAAGTTTTTATAAAAATGATATAAAGGTAAAATAGTCATAAAATTACATTAATTTCATTTTATCTTGGTAAATATATCCTACATATTCTAAGTGTGTTTTTGAAAATGCTCTAAAAATATTTAAATTTGCTAATGAAACGATTCCGAATTAGTTACAAAATAACATTTCCTAGCATACATTTAATGTACAAAGAAAAAGCTTTATTTGTAATTTAAGGACATTTAAGAGGTTTTCATCCATTAAGAAAGTTTGACTGGAAAAAAGTTTAAATTTCAGAGTGTTCAGTTTATCAATTTGATCGATCAAATTTGGCGCCGCTGCTAATTAAGAAACTGCCGGCTTACGTCGTCTGGATTTATAGACATGTTTCGATAGATTCGACTTATGTGGCTTAATTGCATTGAATAAATTCATATCTGTGATACATAAAATAAGCAACACTCACATTAATAATAGTTGTTATATTATTAAATGATCTAAGTTTTTCGTACTTGACGTTTAAGTTTACAGCAATATATACAATATATTAAGGAAACAATATATAACATGAATTAATAACATATAAAAAAGCAATATGCAATAATATAAAGAAATTATATATTATAGCAATATACCACATATGATGCTCTTTGGCCCGTTTAGTTTAATTGTAAATTTGAAATCTATTTTAAGTTTTTTAGAGAATCAAACAATACGAATATTAATTAAATTGACAATTATTGTCTTTAATAGTGAATATAAAATTATCCAAAAAAGAGTTTGTTTCTTCATTAATTGATTTATTCCTAAAATTAGTCTTTATTTATATAATATTACAAAATTAATTAAGGTTTGAAATAAAAAAAAAACAGAAAGTCTGTATGAAATTTATTTAAAAAGTTTTGTTAAATTTCTGTATTTATGAAGTGGTAGCTATAGGAAACGATTAATAATTATACTAAATTTCAAGTGTTTCAGAACTTAGAAAATGCTGCAATTACTGTCAAATTTAATACGAGTCTTGTCTTTTCTATATCTGATCTAAAAAAAACTGTACGCTTAAGAATATTTTCAATAAATGTCATATTTTTATGTGGAATTTTTGCAACATATCAATTCAAAATAAAAATAACAAAGTTACTTTTATCAAACTCTTAGAACTCCTTAGTCTCAGAAAGCATCATAAGGTATTCACCTACCTTCCTATTTATGCGATAACTAAAACGTTTCACCTTATTTCCTTTTTATGTTTTTATTTTGCAAAGTAGTGAGTCTCTATTAAATTAATGTACTGGAACACCATTTCAATCTTTTATTATGTATCGTTATGATATTGGTTCAATTTAACTGAATAACTATCATGATCGCATGTAAATATTCCAAACAAAATTAAGTAGTCTATTTATTTTAATTCTCATTAATATTTTCTTAAGTATTTTTTCTCAAGTAATTATATATAGAATAAAACGAATTTAAGTCAAAATTTTCCACACAGCAGCGACTAGTGAACTAATATGTAAAAAAAACCAGACTTAAAATAATTGCTACTCGCATATAATAAATATTTATGAAACTTACACTTTGAAGCGAAATTTACTTCTTTGTATAAGCAGCTTAATCACGATAAATGTTACATATAAAATAAGCTCATTTTAATACAGATAAAAAATGGCACATAAAAGAGGGAAAAAATTTGATGTGACACATGATACTTACTACATTTTAATTTTTTTTTTAATCTATCAATATTTCTCTCAAAGGAATTGAAAAGAGGATCAACAGAGTTTCAATAAAATATTAACAAAGATTGTTAGGATTTTTTTTTTTTTCGAATTTTTTTAAAAAATATTTTTCGTTTCATGAAAAAAAAAAACCTTTTTGTTGGAAAAGTGATTATCTTAGGAATAAGTAATTAGTTTTATCCTGGTTAATAAAATATAATTTTTTCAGAACAGTCTTAGAATTAGAAATTTATATGCTACAAGTTTGTTAAATTTTTAATGAATTTTACATTTTATGGAATTTTTCTTAATAAATTGCATTTGGAGCATTCAAGGAAGTATGTTATGATTGAGTATAATGTAATTAAAACGAAATTTCCTCATATTAAAATTTATAATCATAACATGTAAGCACTTAAAATTAATAAATTTTAAATTCATTCTCATTTAATTATCTTCAGTATAATTATGTATTATTAACACAACAGTAGAGTCTTGAAAGTTACAATGGGCATTGAATTTAAACTATGGATAATCTTCAAGTCTTACAAAAATTGTGAAATACAAATCAATTTTATACTTAAGTCTAATTATTTTTCAATTTTCATTAAATTTTCTTTATTCTTTAAATTATAAAAAATTAAGCGATTTTTTATGAATGTTAATTAATATGTATTTTATTGAGAGATTATTTATATTTAAAACATAAATCATTTTTAAGATTCTCTTCTAAGTAAAATCATATACATTTGGAATTAAATGAATATAAATAAATATCTTTTAGTTTATATATTACTGAAAAAAATTCGTAAGACTTTAGAATTAAAATGTAATATAAAAGGAATACTATAATAATATTTCATTAATATGTGTTGCTACTGATATTTAAAAATAAACTATTAAAATTTAATTTAAAATTATTTTCTCTATAAAAATTCTAAATAAAAAATGCGCATATATATATATATATATGTGTGTGTGTGTGTGTGTGTGTGTGTGTGTAACTTTATCGTCACAAAAAAGAGTATATGTCAAAAATTACTTACACTTTTCTTTCAACTACTTTATTTAATAAAGATAAAAGATGGTCGAATGCAGATACGTTGACTTAGGCGTCTATAGTCATGTCAGTAGAATTTCATTGCGATCACATCAGTTGTCGTCCATCTACACTCAAGGACAAAAAAATTAGTGCACCAAGGAGTCGTTAAAATGAAACGAAATTTTACATACGAATTAACTACTTTGATATAAGTAAATGATTAGAAAATCAAAAAAAAAAGATCATTTATTTCAGAGAAAAAGGCAAAAGAACGGAGGACTTAATACCCTGTAGAATCCCCTGTAGCACGAATGCACGATGCGATACGATGGGACATTGTGGCATATAAGTTCTGTATGATGTCTTGAGACATTTCGTTCCATATTTGCTGAACCTTGCCTATAGTTCGTTGAAACTCGTCGGATGTCCAACTCGCCGTCCCAAATGATCCCAGATATGCTCGATTGGAGTCAAATCTGGAGATCGGGCAGGCCATGGAAGGGAAGTAACAGTGAGGAGATAGTCTTATGATACCTTTGCCGTGTCAGGCCGTTCATTATCTTGTTAAAAATGGCATGAGTGGCAGGAGGTCATGGACATACCGCTGGGCTGTCATGGTGCCACGTATCAATACTAGGGGTGATCTTGTATTGTAGGCAATGGCACCCCATACCATCAAACCAGCTGTGGGGGGGGGTGTCGCTGTAAAGCAAAGACAGGATTGAGGCGTTCCCCCCGGGGTCTCTACACACGAACACGATTGTCATCACTGCTGAGATTGAATCTGGATTCGTCGCTAAAGACGACCTGGTTCCATTCCGCTGTAGTCCAGTTTCCGCGTGAGCCGCACCATTCCAAACGGAGGAGTCAATGGGTGGTCTTCAAGGGCAGCACATGTAATGGGCGCCGCGATCCTAAATATCCTGTCCGCCAGGCGCCTTCGTATGGTTTGAGATGACACAGGGCCCCCTAGTGGAGGTGCTACATTGCCTGGATGGCTTATGATGAAGCAGTTGGCTGTAAGCGTGCATTTCTTACGATGTGGCGGTCTTCTCGACTACTCGTCTGTCGAAGGCGTCCTGAGTCTGGTCATCGTGTAAATGACATCTCTCGGATCCACTGGTCCCAAGACCTCCTCAGAACACAATTGACGAGCTACTCGCCTAGCCGACCATCTAGCTTCCATCATGCCGATAATTCTCCCTGTTTCAAACTGCGACAGCTGCTCATATCGTCTTCGAAAAAGGCGTAATGGCATGTCTGCCTCAGCTCTTCCTTTGTAAACTGTTCAGCACACTCGAAGAAGCTTTGGTTACCTGTTTTTTACTCCACGGAAAACGACGTTAAATGCCCTCTACCGGCTATACGTAATGCGCAAACATTCTGAATTTCTAATCATTTGCATATGTCTTCGATATGTACCTTCATGCCAAGTTTCGTTACGATCCCGCAATTATTTCTTGGTGCGCTAATTGTTTTGTCCATGAGTATATATCATCATAAGCATGTAAGCACTGCCATCAGATTACACCAAAGAGGTGAACGAGGATTGGTCAAACTTTTGTGGTCAGAGGGTATGAAAGGTGTTGAAATTTAATAGTGACCTTTATTATAATACGGAGAAACAGCTTTATTTCTTAAAAGCATTTTGTTTTTTGAGTGTGGATTAAAATATTTAAAATTGGGCGAACGAATTTAATACAAGAGATTCAGCTGACGACCATCTGCCTCGTCCACTGATAACAACATTGAGTGAGACGCAAATCATCATAGAATTAATCAACAGGGGGAACTTAGAGACCCTGGAACACCCACCCTACAAGCTGGCTTTCGCTCCCTCAGACTTTCATCTCTTTCGAACTCTCAAGGAAGTTCCGAAGATTCGTCGATTTGCCTCAGGCAAATGAATTTTTTCAAGTAATTTAAAGTTCTACCAGAAACTTTATTTACCAAGAGAAAAATGTATTTGAGAATGTCTATTAAAATAATGCAGATAAAAATTGCAAGGATGCATATCAATAATGTCATGAACTATCACTAAATACTTTCATAGCGGCAGCATCAATATTATTTAACCTTGCACTTTTCCATATAATGTTGCACATTTGAATCTTAGAAAACTTAATAGTTCTGCATTTCTGCTGCTGAAAGTACGATACATAAATAAAAATGTATTTTTATAGTTAAGAAAAAATATGTACGGCCCATTAAATATTTCTCTTTCTAAATGTAACTGTTAAAATATACCTTTTGACAAATAGATATAGATATCTAAATTATTATGAAACATTTATGAAATAAGACAAAATTTAAATCTATATAATACACACATATATATATATATATATATATATATATATATATATATATATATATACACGTGTGTGTGTGTGTGTGTGTGTGTGTGTGTGTGTGTGTGTGTGTGTGTGTGTGTGTGTGTGTGTGTGTACCATGCATCTCTGAAAATATAACCTGGACTTATATAACTTTTTGGCTGCAAATACACGCCAGGACATACTTTCAGAGGATGTCTTACTTTTTCTTATAGAATAAAATTTGTTTGTCTCCAAGAAATACATTTATTCAGAGGCTCCAGGAATACTTATAATCATATTTAAAAAAAATTATTCATGTTCAAGAAACATTCAAAAAGGAAGGGAATCCTCATTTATTTTATTGTAGCAATAACTTCCGCTGAGAAATTGTCATATAGCTCCAAATCATGAATTCTGTCCTAAATTGCTTGCAACTTCTCTTTCGTCTAAGACTATTGGCTGTAGCCTTTCATGTTGAGCATTATTTCTCACCTCAAATGAGCTCTTCTTTCACATGTCGATCACTAGAAGGGCATCGGTAACATAGGTGCCCTTTAGTGTATACCATACATTTTCAACCCGAGTAACGACTTCTTGCTCCCCAAAATTTTCTAGTTGATTTCCCTCCACTTTCAGTATAGTCATTGATTTCCATAGGCAAATGGTCTTTAAACGTCTTGTTCATTGCATTGTCAAGAGTTTTAATGTACGTAGTTATTCCTGCAAGAATCATTAAATGATAAATTCTTTCTGAAAAGAAGTTCTTAATGATTTTAGCGTGGTTTGTGATGGCAGAATCCTTCCCCACCAGCATACCTCATTGGCCCCTTTACAAAACATGTAGAAATAAATCGATCCCATTTCTTATTGTTGCTTGTTTTAACCAAATCTTTCTCTACCTCAAGAAAATGAATACTTGAAACAGGTTTGTTTTACTTTTTTTGCACTTAGAAATTGTTGAAGGGGAAGAGGATACTTTCCATCAAGACAAATGGCCAAATTACATACAGTGAGTCTTAAAACTCAAGGACAAAAATGTAAGGGGTGATAAAAAACGTCTAAACAAGTAATTTTCACCATACAATGCACAATCGAAGAACAAGTTGTAAGCCGCTAGAAGGAGCTGTAATAGAAAAAGCGAGTTTTCTTACACATCATCATTTCTACCATCAATTTCACGAAGCATGCCCTCTTATTGATTACTATACGTTGACATGATTCCTGAAATTCGATGTAGAAATGACATGTAGGTAAACTAGCACTTTATGCTTTCCATTGCAACACCGTCAAGAGGTTCATCCCTTGCTCTTTACCTGAGCATATTATAGTGAAAATTGCTCGTTTAGATGTTTTTTTATTATCCAATTAATTTTTGCCTATGAGTTTTGAATCCCCCTGTATAATGCGAACATTTTCGTAACGGATAGAGATAATATACATTGTAGAGACACGACTCTGATCAATTGCAGTTTGAGACCCTTGACCCATAAACACTGGATTTTTTCCCCATAGCAATCACGTTCAAGAGTTGGTACTTTGAGCAGTCTAAGTAATCAACGAAATACTTGAATACAAGTAAAATGTTTAATCATTTCAGACGAATATCTTCTAATTTGAAGAGGGATGTCGATCTTGTTACAGACGAGTCATTTAAGCACGCCATTGACTTAGTTTTCTGATGCTTTGAATTTATCTGGAAAAATGTTTAACTTTGTTCCTATTTCAAGAGTAAGTGCTTGAATAACTGCTAAACGATTAACCAACACCATATTCTGATCGCCATTCTCCTACCATTCCTAAATCCAACATCTTCTCTTTGCAGAAAGCTGTAAGATTTTTATTCCTGGGGTCTCGCACAATTTCTTTCTTGTTCTCGATGGAATAGCATTTTTAGTCCTTAAATTCATCTCATCATCAAAATTTTTTAACTTTCAAATTTAGTATTAAATCACGATCTGAATGTCAGTTGCTAACACAACGTATTGAATACTGAAGATTCTAGTTTGTCGCATTAACGACCGTTTGATTCTAATGTTCATGTGATTTGCGACTGTACTTGGAGTTTGAAAATAAGACACATGCCTTGCTGGCGATCTTAATTAAAGTTTATTTAAGAGGTAGAAGTAACATAGAAAATTATGTTAGGTCTTATTTTTTTGACAAAGTCTTTCTTTCGTGGAAACACAATACATATAACATTGTTGAAATATACTTTTATCTATTGTTGAAATTAAATTGCTTAACTTGAGTTTGTTATTACTTTTTTTATGATTTATAATATTTAATTTATCTTTATCATTATTTTTATTCATAAATTTTGAATCATATAACTTATAAAAATGAGACACCTAATCTAGGGCATTGTTACATTTGTTTTGATTTTTTAGTTGCAATTATACTAAAAGCTGCTATCATATAAGAAGATGTTTAAAAATTTCATTTTAATATTGAATAAAAAAATGAAAAGAAGCAAAATCACATTAAGAATTTTTTTTTAAAAATGTGAATCTTTATACATTATTTATGTTCGCTGACAATACATAGTTCTCTCTTTTATTTTTTGCATTATCATATAGTTTTCCAATACTATGTATTGACATTTTCCCCACCTGAGAAGTACATGTATCCATTCAATTTATAAAATCAATGCAAACAAAGCCACAAATACTCTTTTCAAATAAATGCAAACTTGTAAATCATAAATCATTTATCAATATCGAATAAATTGTAAATTTCTTTTCGCAACATTGCATCTATTTTTATCAAATCACCATAAACAAAACCTCGGAATACGTTTATGTATATCTATGGGTCCAACTATTAAATCATAAGTATATTTCACAGTTCGAAAACGAGTGATTTTTCTTACTCTTCCTTTTACTCAATAAACACATCGACAGCACGAATCTCTTTTGAAGATCATAAATACCCAGACCGCGTTGCGTGTATTGAAAACGTCTAAAACATCCTTATAAAATATACCTTCTATCTTGTTATCAAGCACTTATACTTCATTACGCACAAGAACATCGTGTTTATAAGTACCTTAAACTGCAGGGCTCATCCGATCTTTTCTTTGCAGCTACCATCAATCAGACTTAATGTGTGTCCTCTCAAAGTAGTTCGTAGTTGCGTTGGGCATTGGAGAAAATATTTCGGGTGTGAAATATTCAGATAGGTAATAATACGTTTGCTTCTTCTGCGATGTTAATACTGTTTCGTCGCACGCGAGTTTTCTTCTCTTGATGTATGATTCGGTTTGGTCTTCTGTTGGTCTTCTTTAGATTTGTTAGAAAATAATGAGATAAAAAAGAAAGGTGGAATAGAGGATGTTTAAAGAAAATAATCTGTTTAAGAATCGTGTTGGTTCATAGTCTTTGTTGAAGAAGTTGTTTAATATTTAAAGTCTTATGTTAAAGAAACATTTAATATTAAACGAACACTTAAAAGGTTTGTGTTAGTATAATTTTTAAGTGTACACATTATTCTTCATTCAAATATAGGCTGATTCTGAATGTATTAAAAATTAATTTATGACAACTTACTTTATCTTAACATAAGTAGGGGCAGTTAAAAAATTTTAAAATCGAATTTGATAAATGTGTACAATAATTAACATTTGTCTTAGGAATGAATGCGCTTCTTGAATACCAATAGAATGTATTTAGAATATATTAGTTAACAACCTTATTAGATCGCTTTTCATTTTGATATTTCCTCATAGTATGCTCTCAGTAATCTACTCTAATCATTATAATTATCATTAAGTTTGTTTATATTGAATGCAGTTATTAAAGTGCTGTTGACCAATAAAATGAGATAAACGCAGAATAAAGCAAGTAAATTAACACTCATTGTTCAGTACTTCAATACGATCATAGAGTTTATCATAGATAGTTACGGTTTTTTTAAAATGTGACCAACATCTTCAAAGACTTTAGCTTATGTTGTCCGTATTCCTTCGAAGAGAAGTTTCGAAATACATTCAAATTTGCTATCAAAATATTTTTTTAATGCTGAAAAATAATTTCAAAATCTGAAAAACACATTTGACATTCTGCTTTTGGTTTTAAAAAGTAGATTAAAATAGAATACATAATGAAAGTTGGAAATAAATCGAAAATCGTGATAAAGTTCATAGCTAAAATTTAGATACGAATATCCTTATACTGTAAATTTCACCTTCAAAATCATAAAACTGTTAATGTTCTCATATGATAAAACCCATATCATTACAGTTCCATTATGTTTAGAGGAATATAAGAATGAAAATAAAAAAAAAAACAGTTTTTACAATACATGATTTATACTCTAGTTACTGAAAAGGTATCACTTTTATATCTTTTAAAATGATAGAAATTATTTAAACCTATATAAAGAGGTACTTACAAAATTTAAAATAATTTATCCGCTGTCATATTCAAATACGAAAGAGGAACTCAGTCTAAGGAAGACAAAAATATGCTTGTAAGGGAAACTTTTATTAATAAATATAATGTACATAATTTATAAATAACACATTTTGCTATTTGTTCATAATTATTGATTTTTTTTTCCTAAGAGCCCTTAATATTTTTTTCGATGCTGCTTTAAATTTAATGTTGAATGATGTTCAGCTTAAAGAATTTTGTTGCTGTTAAAATGTTTATATGATTTAAAAATAAAATAACGTAATAAAATGAACATGCATTTACATTAAGTTTCCTTAAAGTGTCAACACAGCTAAATTAACCATTTGAGGGGTGGTATATAAAAAACATTAAATTTTAGTTAAAATTGATCTGATATGAATTAATAATGCTAAAAGTACACAATATAAAACGATAAAATTAATTTTTATTTCTTTCCCGATTTTTAAGAACCGGTATAAATAATATACCACCGCTCTTCTAGGAATTTTGTTTGTACACTCGTTGCTCCCTCGAAATTCATGTATTCCTTAGAAGAAATAATAAATACTTTCATAAAAAAAAGTATATTATTTTAGTTAATTTGGGAAATATTAAGATCACAAAACACTTTTTGAAAATTGTGAACTTTATGATGAATTTTTAATTCTATGAGTGATAATTTGTGCTTAAATGTGTTAATTAATTTAAGTGTAACTTTTTTATACATATATAATTTTCATAATTTAATAATATAACTACATTATAAACTATATAAACCAAATTTAGTCGAAAAGCGTATGCAGTTTCATTCAAAATAAGGCACATTTTTTGTTGCATATACTGTAAAGATATATTCTGAAGATAACTCCGATCAATCTGAAGAGAGCTGTTTAAACTAAACAAGTTTTTTTCAATCGAAAGTCCACGTGTGGCATTCTCTTAAAAATATTTTCTTAGAAATTTATATACTTAAGAAATTAATTGAAAATAGATTAAAAGGGTACTATAGATAAAATTAAGAATAAGCGTAGATCCGTAGGAGTTCAAAAACCAAGCGTTCATGGTAATTGTTCGCATTCGAAACATACCCTCTCCATATGAGATGGACAAATGTGTCAAAAAAAAGATAAAAAAGTCTTCCTCCTTATTCTGAAGTATTTATGGGTTGTACGTTGAGAGCTCTGTTCTTCTTACAAAGCGATAAACTCTTTGCTGTATTGTATCTTTTATAACACCTTTTTCAATGATTTACATCTCAGTTTACTTAGATTCTTTGATAAAGTTCACCGCTGGAGGCAATGAACACCCCTCAATTGTCGGCAGCTTATCGTCTACTTTCATTTCATGCTAACACTACACATCAATTATCGTTTGCAAGTCTCATGTCAATCAACAACACCAATCCCTAATCTGCTAAAGTCAGTTCTATCTTAGATGCCTGGGAAGACTCTCCCTTCGTCTTTGCTTTGTTAGATTTTTTGCAATAGTTTAAGTTTGAAGAAACCCTTTTCCCCTGAGCTTTTGCTTGTTGTCTTTTCGAGGGCACGCACACCGTTGATAAATTTTTATTAGCCATCTAAGGGGCTATTGTTTTGTTGAAGCGTTTTGGCGTACCAGATTACTTTTCAATTTTTTTAACATTTTCTTCATTTTTAATTATATTTATTTTAAATATATTCAATTTTATAATATTTTTCGTTTGCTTCGATTTTAATTGCATGTAGCTAATATATATTGAATTTTTCAATATTTATCGTTTATTTTAATTTTAATTACATTTATTTTAAACATATTCAATTTATTAATCTATCATTTCCATTTATTTTAATATTGGAAAAGTTAACTGTTGCCATTGCATTTAAATTTCATTCTTTTACTTTTAATGCTTTTTAACTGAGTAATTTAATAATAATTATAAAAAGGTCACCTTAGGTGGCTTAATATGTTATTTGCAAAACTTTGCAATAGAACTTTTTTTCCTGATTTAAATTTCTTTTCTTCTTAGAATAAGTCTGATTTTTGCCTCACTGGCGCTTTATAACATATTTACGACCTCTATATTTCTCTGTAATAAAGTGAACCGTCACATATCAGTCTGATTCAAAAAATTTAGTGCTGCTATTTGTTCCTCTTTAACCCTCTGAGTGGGCGGGTTATAAATTTTATACCACATAGTTTGAAGTATGAAATGAATACTTTATATATATATTTTGAGTAATTAGCAGTATTTACGTAAGGTTTCAAACATGTAAATTGGTTAGCTGATGAAATAAAAATTTCCAATTCATTTCAGAAACATTTCTGAAATGAATTGAAATTTTTAATTTCATCATTTTGTTTTATCCCTTACTGGAACATTTCTGTAAGGGATAAAACAACGACTTGTTAGGAACTTTCATTAGATTCAAAATTATAATCTTTATAATCATTCTTCATGGTTGTGCCATCTAATTTAAGTAAATAACACTATAAGTTACCATTTGAAGATAAAATTTGAGGGAAGAAAGATATTTTAAAGAAATTTTCAGGGTTCTAAATATGTGGTATAAAAATATATCACCACCCCTGAAAGGGTTATCTGTCATTAAACCGTATCACAGAATCTTACGCACAAGATTTTAAAGTCTTCAGGCGCGTGAGAACATTTTTTTGGCACTCTATAACTTACGATGCAATTTACCACTAATTGACATTCTGGTTCTTACCATAAAGAAAATTTACCCGAAATCCTTTAGAACATAGTTCTAAATATGTAGATTTAACCCTGTTCAGTATTTTCATAAACTTTGATGTTTTATGGGGTATATGTCACATAAAGTGCTCGACAATAACACTATCTATTTTTATAGATAGGGCGCTGTCCACTCATTAGTTTATTGACACTCAATTAACAATGGAAGATGAACATAACACATCAATCAATAACTCCCGAGACTAACCCAGAGATGGCCTTCGTAGTAAACCAGTAACCAGGTCTTTCTAGAGTACTAACCTTTGCTTGAAACGTG
This sequence comes from Nephila pilipes, assembly GCA_019974015.1. NCBI lineage: Eukaryota > Metazoa > Arthropoda > Arachnida > Araneae > Nephilidae > Nephila > Nephila pilipes. The sequence continues at coordinate 158 of BMAW01117644.1, read as the reverse complement.
TCAAAATCTTAAGTCGATCGGACCAGAAACAGCTGAGTTATCGAGGTGGGAGTAAAGTCGTTTTGTAGTTTGTTTAAAAAATGGAAAAAACCGAGTTTCGTGTTCTGATACAACATTGTTTTTTAATGGGTAAAAACACCGTGCAAGCGAAACAATGG
>BMAW01117642.1:0-51152 GCA_019974015.1 Nephila pilipes | reverse complement strand
ATTCTTTTGTTGGAATAATTAAATAACATCGCATTGTCACTGAAATCTTTGAAGAGTGTAAAATCGTATTTATTTGGTCGAATCGTCCGGTATTTGTGGTAATGGACTGCTGGGCTATTGCTGTCAGGCTGGGATGGGTCGGGTTCGTTGTTCTGAGACATTCATGGTTGGACATTCCTGACCACGGATAGTCTGGGTTCAGTACAGTATTAACATAAAGTTTCACATACTTGAAGAGATAGTTCACAATAACATTTAAAAACATTAAAACAATCTTCTTCAGCATCTTAAATCACAAATCGTCTTTATAGCTACGAATCATCAACAAGGGCGTCTTCCCCGTTTTGATGAATCCAAACGACTCTCCTTCAAGAGCGGGCTCCATTCAATAGCAGAGGCAGCGCCCTCAATTATCGGGTGTTTCTTCTACAAACCGACATTTATATATATATAGCCATAGTAAAAATATTAAGACTTGCATCAAATAATTTTTAAATATTAAGACTTGGTGTTCAAAATGAAATAAAAATGAGATATTATTATTCATTTTATTTTTTTGCATCACTATAAACCTCTGCAAACTTCAATACACCTGTTATAGCGTTTTAATAGAGATTAGAGTACCTGTTCCGGTTCGCTTTCCAAAATTGTTGCCAAAGCTTGCACTGAAGCTATTTCTGTCAAAAAGATATCATTGAAATATATTATAATTTTTTAATTTCAATTTAAGTCTTAGAATTAAAAAGAAGTCATGGGATACTGAATCAGGTGAATATATTGAATGGTTATTTGTTTGTGAAAAATTCACATACAACGAGCTGTGAATGGTTGCATATGGTGTTACTAGATCCAAATCTTTTCTTCCCAATATTCTGAACGAACACGACAAAATTTGGTCATAAAACACTTCAAATCATTTAACTGATAGTCATCATCCATTTTCTGTCCTTTTGAAATAAACTATTTATGCTCTTTATAATACGAAAATCTAATCAGTATAATTCTGAGTTGTATTGAACTCTTTCTTTGTTTCTTGGTTTGTGAATTTTTTTAATTTTCATTCCTCACTTTATCGCTTTATTTCAGAAACGTATTTAATACCTCATCACTTGTAACAAATCATTTTAAAATGTTTGAATAATTTCCAGTGGTTGAGATTATGTTTCTACAATGTTCTCTTCTCATTTATTGAAGAATGTTGATCAAATTAAATATGGGACACTTTTTGCACAAGTTTCATGCAGGATAGTTTGCATCGTTCCTTTAGTCGTGTTTAAAAATGTTCCATCATTTTCAGTTTAACCGAAATCATGGACTTCTTTTATTGATCTAAAGTGTTTTATGGTTGGTCTTCTGGTATATTTATCATCTTTAGGGATGGGAATTTCTTTCTTTTTTGCGAACTGTTTTTCCCTGTTCTTGTTCCTTTTCGCAGAACTGTTCTTTAGTCTGTTCTTTGTTTTATTTGTTCTTTATATTCCTCGAAACAACTCTCGAACATATTAGAATACATTTAATGTTATGTGATTTTTAAAAGTTGGGAAATTATTAAATATTATATTTTTTGTGAAAAAATCAAATCGGTTAACTTTCAGGAAAAAAAATGGTGAGGGATTGTCTTAAATGATTGCTAAATAGACTATCATTTTTCCTTTTTAAAATTTGAAATACCTTATTTTTACTTTCAGCGGATAGTGAAAAAGAAGTTCTTCGTTTATTTCTCCATATGTGTACGTTTTATACAGTTACATATTTAAAATACATTCGTAAATTGAAGTAAATGCTGGTAAAAGTAGTTTGAAATCGTTTTTATACCATTCAGTTTATTGCTAATTTTAGGAAAAAGCGTTTAAAATTTCTATCAAAAAATGCGCGTCTAATTCATAAAATATTACAATCTTGCTTATAAACAAACAAAATTAATATATAAATACGTTTTATTTTAGTTCACTGTATCAGTAAGCAAAAAATATGTATTTAAATCTGTTTAATTATTTATATATTTTTAATAAAAGAAAAAAATTATGAAGGTGCCCATGAAACATATTAAAAATTTAAACTATTATTTCACATTTATTTGTTTATCTAATACATATTAATAAGAAAGAAATAAAGAAAAAATTATTATAAAAATTATCCAGGTGTTATTCTTAAATTTGATAAGATTCAAATTGGTGGCAGTGTTGATCATAACACTTGTTAAACCTGCTATGGTAGAATAGCTTCGAGTAATTATTTTTATATTATAAGCTCTAAAATACTTGTTGAGAATCAAAAAAATTCTTTGGAAGAATTATAAATGTGTAAGCAAAATATTTTTGCATATTTTATAAATGTTCTCACATTCTTATTAATATTTAATTTAGAATGCAAATATTTTTCTATAATTGATGATATTTTTAAAAATTAGCAAAACTAATATGTCCGTTGTACCCATTATATTAATGTCTGTTAGCTTTCTTATTAATTCAAAATGAAAATGTGAGAATTTTATTATTGGTTCATAAATTTAAAAATAAGAACATGAATTGGCTTGAAAATTTTAAAAAAACCAATTGAATGGAAACCAATTTAGTTTTGATTCCATCTGTAAGTACAAATCAATTATGAAACAGACTTCTATGGTTGAAAAGGAATGAGGTCTCACATGAATGAAAATAGATATGTACACATGTTTGTATGATATTAAGGCAAGCTTAAAAAATTACCCCAGATCTGGGCGATGAATTCGGGGACAATTTTGGCTAGTTGGTGGCGATCCTGGTAACTCTGGCCTCAAAAGAAAGAATGAAAGAAAGATTCTCGGAAATGTTAGAATTTTTTCGAATCCTCCATCAGAAGTCATGAAATGTTTCACTGATGTCACATCTGGCTATTGAAGCTATTAACACGTTCACTCCTAGCGTATCACATGCGATACACTCGCGTTTGCTCTCCTGTGCTCAGCGTATCACTGGCGATACGCTCCGTGAGTGTCTTCTACGGCCCAAAGTATCAATAGAGATACGCTTGATGAGAACGTTTTAATAGATTTTCTTCATGTTACTTTATGGCGTTACAATACCGCGAAATCTATATAGATAGGTTATTTGGAATGTTGACCTTGGTGTTATGGGCTTGGATTTCACTTCTGGCTATCAGGAGGAGGGTAATTGTTAAAAGCACGTGTTGCGGCGTGGCTCTTTAAATGTAATGACATAATTTAAAGGGTGTACTTTATTCGGATTGCTTTTTTCTTCCTTGTTTGCTTCTTTGAAGTTCGAATGAGAATTTGTGGATGCTTATGGGGGTTAAGCTTTTGGTAGCAGATGTTCTCAGCTGTTCGTTTCCTTCGGTTGGTTTATATTTGCAGCGACATTCATGACGAAAAGAAAGTATTTATCTGATACTGAGATTAACAAATTAATGAATGAATCTGACAGTGATGTTAGCGAAAATAATCCAACTATTTACATAGCCATTAAAGGAAAAAAAAAAGGACGAAAAAGATGTGACCTATGCTCAAAATCTTGCTTGAAGCATCAAAATATTTGTGTAAGAAATGTGTCATTGTACTATGCATTGAAGAATTTTTTTTATAAAAATACCAAACAGCGAAATAATATTCATTTTTTATATCTTAATATTTCGTGTAATGGTATAGTATTACACTATGAAATTTATGTAATAAATTTAAGTATATTTTGTATTTTCGTAAGAGATATGATTTTTTTATGTAATAATGTTATGTATAAAACATACAATTTTCGTTTAAGTTTCTTTTTTCTTTTGTATATATTAAGTTTAATGTACTTTAAATAATATATGTAAAAACCAAAATATTCTAACCAATAGCCGATTATAGAGGAATTTTTTTCGCGAACTAGGCTTAGTATCTAAAATCATCTGGGCACAGCGTGATAGGGCCCAGGGAAACACTTCATTTTTCCCTCCTATAGTGAAAGGATTAATACATGGACATGCAAAATCTGAGTGAATCTGGCGGGATCTATCTAGTTTGCCTTTGAAGAGCAAATTAATACTTTGGGTATTTATCCATCATGTAAATTAGTAAGCTAGTGAGCAGATTTATAGAAAGTGTTATTACAGTTATTACAAGTGCTGATCTATAAAAGAACTGTTTTTGTTTTTGTGGCTGATCTGTATAAGACTGTTTTCCTGATTCTGCTGTTGGCTGGTACAATTTCTGCTACTTGTACTTCGTCATTCCTGAATATTTTTGAATAGGGCGTCTTCCTTCATAATCCTTCTTGTTGAAATGTTTTTACCGTTCACATACTTGCTAATTTTTTTTCTAATATTACCGACAACTGAAAATAAGAAATTCTTTGTACCGCAAAAACCAAGATATCTAGATTTCCATTATATCTTTTTCAAAAATTATTTAGTAGGTTGGAGGCAATTAAAAATACTTTGTTATTTCATAATATAAATTAAACGAATTCAAACAAATATACAACATTCAGGACTGGCAAGGATTACAGAAATATTGTAACTACGAAACGAAAATTCTTATGAAGGATTATTACCCTTCTTTGGATTGTTAAAAGTGTAAAGGAGAAATAGGTAAAATTATTCTCATTTCTTTTATTACTTAAAAAATATGTTGACTCAACAAAAAAAAAATAATCGAATGGTACACTGAAGAAAATATGCAAAGTGAATATATTGATAATTATAGTGTGAAAAATTATACCATATGAGAACATGAATAAAGCACTGTTATTAATTTTCAACGTTGAGGGGAAAAAAGTAGTAAACATATACTTATTTGGCAATTGATTAATTATTCATATTATCTAATAATATGTTATAATAGAAAGAATTTTATTCGCTAAAAATATAATATATTTTCTTACGTAACAAGGCTTACTAAAATATTGCTTCACATTTCCTCTATTGAAAATATGAATTTTAAATAATAATATAAATTTTTAAATTCTTAAAATTTTCTTTTAAAAAAGAAGACTAATATTTGATTTAGTTAATTGAGACGATTTGCAATCAATCATCATATGGGGGAAATGAAATTTGTCCCATTATTAAAATGATAGCGTACATTTAAAGATAATTAGTCTTTATAATGAAACGTAAAATATATTCCATACTATTCACCATTGTAATCATTTTATTTTGATTTACTTATTCACTGATTTCTCTACTTGATAATAATACCATCGTTTGAACTAAAAATAATTTATCTAATAAAAAAAAGTTACCTAATCTCATTGTTAAAATAATCTATTTATAATAAATTTCATTCATGATAGCTTGAATATTTATTACTTCTCCCCCGTCTCCATTACTTACTTGTAGTTCTGACTATAGCTTAAGTCTAAATTAATAGCTAATCTGATATAAGACTATTTCTGGACAAATTGGCACGTCAAATATTTCAATTCAATCCCCACAAGTTTGGATCTGATTTGTAGTATATTTTGTAATATCTTTTTGTTAGTATGAATATCTGATTTGTTAAGACTGGAATGAATAGAATATACTTTCTTTGTTTAAAATTGAAAGTATTTCATTTTATGTTTGGATATAATTAGACTATTTCTTATGAAAAGTAAAGTTTTTTCTTTTGTAAAACTGTAATATTTATTTAAATGTTTTATTATAAAGGAAGCAAGATTTTGTAATGGAATAATCTATCATATTATGTAAGTCACGTAAACAATATTTTTATACATATTTGATATCTATCACCAACTAACATTGAAGTATATTTTATAACATCAGATAAGTATTAAAAAACGAAATAAAATGTTTTCATGCTCTTTTTACAGCCTAAAATATTCTAACCATATTCGGAGTGTCTTTTTTCAAAGAAAACTTTATCAAATTTTAGATTTAAAAAATGAAAAAGTTTACAAATCTTTTATAGAAATAAGTAATCTGATTTAACCTATAAATTCAATGAAAACAAATTAAATTAAATTCTTCGGCAAATTATTGTCATGTAGTGTTTCGAGAAGTTTTGGTAATTTTTACTAAGGATTCAATTCAGATGTAAGCTACTTCTAAATTGAATTCTTAGTCAAAAATATGATTTTGATTTTGATACATTAAAACACCATTTACATTTTCTAATGAAAACATTTGAAGATAGCGGGTAATATGAAAAGAATTACGAACCACTTATTTTGATGTTAGAGACATCTGACAACTCAAATCGTTCGATAATTTGACTTATAACGATAATATTTTCTTTCCACCACTCAATTTTGAACATACATATTTGAAAATATGTGTCATTTTGTTCTTAGGTATCACCAAAATTAAATGTATGTAATGTATGAAAAGAGTTTGGGAAAATTAAAGAAATGTTGGCATCATTAAGGTTATTAAAGCTCTGGTATAAACGTTATCTTACTGTAAGAGTAGTATAGCTGCTTTCTCTTCATATGTTTCAACAATTTTGTTGCTGTCAGTTATATTCTTCAATCTGTGTTCTCCAAATTCACAGTATAAGTGAGATAACAGTTAACTAAATCACCAGTCATAAAAAGTATAATATAGATCATAAAATATTGCTCAAACTGTGATCTAATGGAAATAAAATGTCTTTTTTATGTAAAAAGACTTATTTCTTGAAAGTTAAAAATGTGAGAAATTGTTCTGAAAAATTAGTAAAAAAGTATAAAAATGTAATAAGTATTTATCTGAGCACTTTCTTAAAACATGAAGATATAGTAAAATAGATCACTCATATCTACGACTTAATCTTTAATGCAGATTAAGTACACAAATTAAAATAATTATGAAATCATCTTTGATTTATGAAATGTATTATTCCCGTTCAAATTTAAATAAGTAAAACGAAGAGAAATTTAAAAATGCTTGAATTTTCGTTTTGCAGATTTTAATCAAGTTTATACTGCAATTTTCTGTTGGCTTCACATTTCTGTTATAAACAAAGTAATAAAATAATTTAACACATGATTTAAGGATTAAAATTTAAAACGAATAATTATTAGTTCAATTTTCAAGTATAAAATTAATTAAATTACCGAAATGAAGTAAACTTAATAAAAATGACTCAAGTTACGTAAGCTCGTAATGTTTGCAATTGAAATGTTTCTTTTCTTGCAACTAATAAAAAAATAAGACTAAATAAAAAAATAGACTTGGAATTTTGAATATAAAACATGATATATATTTTTTTTCTTATGTTTTTAATAAAAGTATTACGTCAATTTTGTTAAAAAAAGGGGGGGGGGAGAAAAAAGAAATTGAGTACAAATATTCTGCTTATGTGAATTAGAATGAAGAATACAGAAGTCTTGATTTTACTCAAGGAAATGATTGAAAATAAATAAGATTTCAAATTTGAAATTAGAGGTAGTAGAAAAGATTGTTTAATTTCAGTTGTGAAATCCTCTGTGATTGCATTTCAACAAAAGTATGGAATTTTGAAGGTATAGGATTTTTTAATGATCCTTGTTGCTTTACTGTGCTTAAAATTCAGTAAAAAAACATAAACCAAAAGGAAATTTTTCATTTTGTTTCAACAACATAAAGCTGGATTTTACTTTATATTCATTGATTGAATGTATGATTGTTTTTTGGTATCAATAAAATTCTTACCTATAATTACTTATTGTTACATAATTGTTGTCCTGTATAGTTAAGTCTCCCACCCTAAAGACAATAACTTTTCTGAAACAAGATCCCCCTCCCCAAAAAATAGAAGAAAATACATTCAGATAAAACTGTTAATAAAATTTAAGCCATATAATTTTACGAAAATGAATGAGGTGCATAACTTCTCTACCTGCTCTTACAGTTTGAAGAAATAATGATAAATTTAAGAAAAAGTTCTTCCTATATTTCGCTCGTCAAAAACAGACTCTCATTTATAGTGAATACTACTCCTAAACGCAATTATTTTATGAGCGAATAAGGATATGAGGGCTTTTCTTTTTTTACACGACAACCACTAAAATAGCCAAAAAAGTTTGAAAAGGATATTCAAGGGGGTCTTTGTCTCCACGATGGTCTAGTGTCTCACACTCTTTCTCGTGAACTGAGATAAAAATTATTTATTACATGGAAAAGAACATAAGCTATAAAGAAATGATATAAATTAAGTTTCCTTATTCAATACGTATAGAAGAAAGAAAATATAATCTATACGTATATCTATATAATACGTTCAAAAATATAATCTATATAATACGTTCAAAAATATAATCTATATAATACGTTCAAAATATATTGAATTCCACTCAAAATATTACAAGGAAATATTTACTTAACACATAATAATTTAAATACTTATATATATTTAATTTCTTAAATGTATATAAGTAAATTTAATTTTTCTCTCAATGCATATTAATATATTGCCTGGAACTCCCCTTTAAAACATGTTAAATATAAATAATCAAATTTGCAAAACATATCCCTGGATTGGAAATTGTTTTTTTCTGATCAAGTCAGTTTCTGAGAATTCAAAGTTATATGGGATCTAGTTAATTAATTAATAAGATTCCAAAGAATCTGTTGAGAATAGAGGTAAGAGAGTCATTCATCACAAGTAAAGGGAAATCTAAAACTGTCGAACAGTACATGAGAGTTAATATAATGTGAGATACTTTTAATATGTGAATTGATTAAATAACATTAAAAATTTGAATGATTATAGACATTTATATCCAAAAGATAGTGAGCAAGATTGCGTATGAGAAAAAAAAATCAGTAATTAAAATTGAAATAAATAATGAAATGAACAACATAGTAAAAAAGATGGGAATGGGTATATATAATTGTTACTTGTCTAAAATACATGAATTTTTGAAAATTTTGTATAAGAATAAATATCTTCCTCATCTATGTAAAAATTCACATACTCTTTCGGGGGAATGTTATGGCAAGTTTTTATAAAGAAGGATACAAATGAAAAGATGTTTTTTCTTAAATTATATTCAAATATTTACAAACAACAAAAGAATAATTGACATCTAAAATCAGATAAATATAATTAGTATAAAATAATAGATTCATATAATTTAAAACAAACTCTCAATCAAATTAGATCAATGAACTTCGAATTATCCAATGAATCAAATACGTGTTTTAAATGAATATATTTCGTTATGAGTTTTTCCGTTCTCAAAATAACATCAGTCATTTGAAATATAATTAAGTATTAAGTATTATGGTAACTAAGGGCTTATTATAATTTGTTCAGTAAATATATGGAAATTCTATATTAAAATCAAGGTTTTTTTTTGCCTTATTAAGAAATTCAAATTTATTATCAATGTATTCAAGGAACGATGCCTATTTCCATTTTAAGTAGCACAATGTATGTTTCTTCAACATTACTTTAAATTTCAACTAAAAAAAATGAACTCCTTGGATTTTGCTGCTTTGGAAAACACCTACAGTAGATCATATTCTCAAGAAGTGAGATCGAAAAATTTATGTTCCAGAAAGACATAAAGTTATCGATGTAACTTGCACCGTAAGACATTTTCTCAATATGCTCTGATGGAAGTTGTTTCACATAAAATATTTCTACCTGAATTGACTCTGATATCACTGCTGCAATCTTTTGTACCCCTATGTTGGATGCGAACCAACAAAGATATCGTACACTTCCACTGGAATGCACGTGAGTTTGGCTTCAGCACGTTCTATTTCAGAGTAAAACTATTATTGATCCATTGAGTAGATTGTTTTGGACTTGTAACAAGAGATTATTTGGGTGAGGATACATGACCTGGAAAAAAAGTTTTTACAATACTTTTTGTGTCAGATATGGCAGCTTTCGTAGAATGAAATATCGTACTCTTAGGAAACTATTAGATTATTACTACAACTACATTGTAGTATGTTGCTTTTATCTGACTGATAAGAAATCAATGTTAAGCATTTTTTTGAAAATATTTCATTTTATATCTTAAGTGATTGTTAATTTAATATGAGTGCTGCAGATGAGGAAAGAAATACATTCAGGTTTCCATGTATTTTCTTTGAAACTTATACAGTGCAATGCCTTTTTTTCAAATTTTGTAAATTTATCGGAAAAATTCAAAATTTCATCTTAATTTGGGATTTAAAAAACAAAAACTCTCATTAGATGATCGAGTTAAAGTAACCTTAATTATTATGGAGCTATTTGGTTTTATTTGAAGTGGACTAGATTAAAACTGAAATTACTGAATTATTTTAAGAGTACTATTAATTACTAATGATATTTCTAAAAATGGATTAAGTGAGAATGTCCCTAATTCTCATAATTGAATTTATCTAAACAGTTGCTCCACACTTAGTGTTCATTTATATATTTTTAAAATAAATTCCACTGCAAAAAAATATTTTTTTTTTCAATTTCCCAATTATTATTTTTAAAAATACCAGGACATGCGGGTAAAAATAAATAAGATTACTTTTATGACATTTAGTTCCTAAAAATTATTCATAGAGCGTAGAATTTTTGAGTGCCTAATAATAAAATTTTAATCATTTTATTGCATTATAAGAGTAATTTATTAGTAAAAAAAGTTTGTCTTACCATTTGAGCCGAATGTGGACAAGATGTTTCAGATATGTTTGCCTTTAGGTACCTTTTTAAAAATAATACTACCTAACTATATAGAATAATTTACCCTTCATTTACCTTTTATGAAAGCATAAAAATTTGGAGACATATTGTGTAACAGTTTACTTTAAAAGGGTACCTAAATGCAAATGTATCTAAAAAAGCATGTCCATATTCAACTAAAAGGTAAGTAATAACGTTTTAACTTAAATATTACTTTTTTAGTTCCACAAAATGAGTAAAATATAATTTTTACTCTCACTTAAAAGTCTAAGTCTACTAATAATTTGAAAAGATATATATCCCCAAAAAAGGAATCTTGGATATTGTATTCCACAATCTCCCGTAAGTTTGTTACCTTTAAGCAATTTACAATTCAGTCCCACCACTCAAAAATAAGAGCATGAAATATTATTTAGTGCATAAATTTATTTAATTCAATCATAATCCTAATCACAATAAAATGCATTATGTACTTGCGTCTAACTGGATTTATTTTCCTCAATATATTTAGTTTTAAATAAATCTAATTGAAGTTCATACAATGAATGAAAAAAGATAATTTACAGTAAACAATGGAAATGGCGTTGAGTCTTTCTCGCACTGATGAAATCAAACTTAATAGCTGATTAAGGAAGAACGATTGTAAGTTGCAGAAGTGTAAAAATAGAAATATTTTAACGGAAATGAATATTCATTCATGCAGAATCTTAAATAATGAGTTCAATTTTAATTCATTTGTTTCGAAACTCAGAATATGCAAAAGTTAACTATTCAAACTGCTTCTCAACAATTAATTTATCAAAGGAAATTCCTTCGCGTGATGTCTTAAATTCCATTTGTATATTAATTATTCTATCCTATAAATTCTTATATCAACTCCTAGTAACATCCACTATACTTATCCTTGTATTCTCCGGTATTTCTAATGGAATTTCAAGATAAGTAGTAATTCAAAATCATAATCGCTATTTATAGCCAAGAGTAAAGCACCAATTTCCATATAATTCTGAAATCATAGTGACATAGAAAATTACCATATAATTATATATATATTTCCATTTAAATTATGAGCTGCAAAAGAATTTTAAGCGCTTACCTGACTAATTGAAATCCAATGAATAGAAATATCTGGATTTCATATCACATCCTATTTTGTTCAGGAAAGGGGTCTACGCAATCTATTTTCAATTATACTGTTTTAAACTGGCATATAAGTTTACAAAATTATGCTTTAATTTGAATTAAATACTGTGGATCGCCTCGTGTTATGTATTTGGAAGCTAAAATTGTTTCGAAAATCACAAACACGCATCGAATCATTCTGCCAAGTTTGAACAATGACTTTACAGGGCACAGGAGGCATTCGATAAAATTTGCGTTGAGAGCATATGCAAATTATTGATTGCACTTTTAATTAAGCATATTATCTACTAAATCTTGATGATCAGATCGTAATTTAGCTTATATATTTGCTTTAAAAGCATTATGGAAGGAATGATAGGAATGATGATGAATATTTTCCTTAGATAAACAAATCAAAATGTGCTTGGAATGTTTTAAATTCTGAAAACAATTGACAGCAGTGTTATGCTATTGATAATATCACTTTGAACGTCTGCCTAGTTTGTAATAATTTAAACTTTTCCTTAAAGTTTAAAAATCTTTTTTGTGTAAATTTACTTTATAAGAGTAAGAGATAATTACTGAATTGACAAACTCATTTTTTACTTTGTATGAAATGCCGTTATCAAAAAATTAATGATATCCTTCCATTCATTTAATCTCTTTCATCCGCCATTAAAAAATGCTCATTGTAAAATAGTTATTTAACTTACCTTATAGGAAATAGCGATAATGTAGTTAATTAGCTGTAGTTATCTTAATAGATTTAGATTAAATTAGACAGTTGCCGATTATTTAAACTGATTTAGTATATTATTAGTTTTTGTCTATTAATACAGACAAGATTAAAATGAAGATATATAATGAAGGTTTATCAAATAAATTAAATTTAAAAATTAATTTCTGCATCAAACCCAATCTGTCGAATGTGTTTTATATTTTTATAATACAACGTGTTCCCTTTTGAAAGTAATGTGGTAGTAAATTAGATAGAAAATAAGAGGAAAATTTTAGTTTCACAAATATAGGTTAGTTTAATAAAATTGCTTTTATTTTAAAAATATAATTTAGGATGATAAATTATTACAGTTAAGTTAATTATGATATAAACAATGATGGCTATAAAAATGCCTCAACGAATTTCTGCTTTTAAAGCGAGTTTACCACTAGAAAAATTGAAATTAATCAAATTTCAAAATGTCTCATTTTGGAAGAGATAGATGATTATTTTAGATTGATGAATTGTATTTAAATTTCAAATGGTCAAATAAATACCTTGAGACTAAAAGGAAATTTTAGGAACACAATATAAATAACATTCAAAGAAAACTTCCAAAATTGTATGTGTGTGAGTTGTTCCACTTACTATCCCAAACCAAAGTTGTGCCATTTATCATCACCAGTATCATTTATTATCACAAACCAAATAATGAAATGCGAAAAATATACATATACGAGTAAAACAATTTCATCAAAAGTGAACATTTTTTTTAAGAAATTGTATATCATCCTGTACTCGTTGGATGAATGAAAATAAATTCTGGGATGTAAGAAATCTTTCGGGATTGATAGAATAATCTGAAGTATATATAATTCTGCAACACTTGAGATTCATTTTGTAAAGATTTGTCCATGTCTGGAAAGAAAAAAAGATAACATGGTTCAAATGTTATCATTTTCCCCTGACTGTGACTAGTGTAGCCTAGTGGTATTGTTCGTGAACTATCAATCGGGTTTTTTTTCGTCGTGTCGTGGTGCCTTTAAGGACTCTCCACGTACGAGGGCTTATGCACATTAAATCAGATCAAGTCCTAAGCCCTTCTATTCGGGTGATGTGGAAGTTTGGGGAGGGAATTATTAGCTCAGGCATCATACTCTGTACCTGACCAATGCTCAAAATTACAAGATCCGAAGTCATCAGACTTCGTGTTGCATTTAATGTGATGGTAATAAGCAATCAAAATCATGCACCATGACTATAATTTGAAATAGCAACCTATGTCGTCAGTAAAGCATTATGTACTTGTATTTCGACGGTATTTCATCATATCTACTAAGTAAATTGTAGCATCACATTAATTTTTCATCATTAAATTAATGATAATCGCAAAGTCTTCGCTGAAGAAATTCATACAACTATAAATGAAATGAATATTGTTGTTGAATGACAATGGATAAAATATTTTACGTCTTTGGGGGAAATTACTAAGACATTAACATTAACTGATTGTATTGCTATGTTAATCTTTTAAAATGAATGCATATCCAAATTATTTTTAAATATTAGCAATGATACTTTATCTGTAAGAAACGGCCAATTTTCATGCTCATTTATTTTCACTTTCTTAAAATGTAAGTTAGAAGAAATATGAGTATTTAGTAGAAAACATAAAAGTCCAAGTTAGTTCTATTTATACACGCAGAAATGACAATGTACGAGTATTAATTAATTTACCCGGAATAATTTTTCATCTAAGTCATTGCGTTACATTTTTTTTTGTTGAAAAAAATGAATGTTTCTTAATATTCATGATATATTTCCTACTTCACGAATAAGTGTTGAAGCATAAATTTAAAATGTTACTTATATTTATTTGAATAGAGACTTTCGAGCAATTTATTATATTTTTCTTATTGGCATACATCATTGGTGTAAATTATACAAACGTCATTGAAGTAAAATTACTTCTAATCTCCAATATTGCATAATTCGAAATGAAATTTTATCGCAGTGACTACAACCCGAATTATGTAAATTAGAATAGAATTATTGAAGTGTAGTGAACTGCACTGAAGAGATACCTTTTTAGCAATGAATAATTTAAACTGTGATTGGTGGTAGAGAGCGAGAGTGAGCAAAAGTTATCAACAAAGGCATCGGAATCGTGCGAGGGTTCAGAAAAAAACTACACAATTAAAGATAATGAAGATTTACTAAAGATCAGAGAGGCGGACCTCCGTTTAAAGTTTTTTTTAAGGACTCGTCCTAATTGGTAATTATCAATAAAATACCTTTTTACATAGTCAATTCACGTAACTTCCCTTAACTAGCATCTAAGATATCTTTCTGACCTTATATTTAAGCTTCCAGCTCCTTTCCAACCAAATGAAACATGGCTATGCAAATTAGGTAAACATTAGAAATTTAGTGAATAGTTATAAGCCAGTAGAAAAAAGGAAAGAGAATTGAATTTGGAATAGAAATGTTAAAGTAATGGTAAACGATTGCAGTAGATGAAAGATAGAAAAAATGAGAATAGTTTGCGGAATTTACTTGCGGACAGGTGTGATCCATAGGAACGAACTCAGCGCTGTCTGGTCGAAGTTTCTCTATTGTGGATCAATTTAATCACATCTCCAGAAAAGCATATTTTCTTGTATTTTGTAGAAGTTGTGTTATTATCTGAAAGTGAAAAATAATAGAGATAATTTTCCTTTTAAAAAAATGTTAAATAAGGCTATGGAAAGTAATTGACCACATTCTTTAATTGCTTTTTTTTTGTTTAACTATTTTAATTACTTTTATCTGTATCTGGAGTTAAGTTGAATGTTAGATTTATAATTAGATTATTATTTAAGATAGCAAAAGTGTTGGGTAATAAAAATACGCTATAGCCTTGTCATAAAATTAATTTTTAGATTCAGATGTAGGCAATAACTTAATCAACAGGCTTGGTTATAAATATCTTGAGATTTCCAGTTGAATTCTCAAAGTGTTAATTGATGGGAGAAGCATAATAAAAACTCCTTGCAATTCCTTGTACTTTCTTCAGAAAACACTAAGTAACACCTTATTTAGGGAATTCTGAATTGTATATCTCAAACAGGTATTTACGCCATAATTATTTGCTTTTCTAGTTGAAAAGTAAGGAATTAAAATTTTATTCTTCTTTTTCAATCACTTATGAAGCATTTTAATCTTTTTATGGAATCATCTATAAATGACGTAGAAAGCTGTAATCAAAAATAATTTTTTACTAATTTATATTCTTTTCGTTTTTGTTTTGAGCTATTTATTTATTCAAATCACTTAAACGAAAACACTTAAACATGAAATAATATGAAACATTTTCAATAACAGTATTAGGAATCGTTTTGTAACGCTACTGTATTTATTAAGCTAAATTTAATGGTTGATTTAAGGTTTCATATTAAGTCTGCATAAGATTATTATTATTTTTTTAATTTTGAAAATTAACACACACAATTGGTTTTAAATTTATATAAATGCTTGAATCTTTTTATCATATTCTAGAGATATAATTTTAAAAATTTATTTGATTTTCTTATTTGACGCATTATGTATGGAAATTAAATTTTAAATATTACTCAATAAATAATTTTAATGACAAAATGTATATTTACACTACGTTTTATTAATTTTTTGAGGTTTTTAATGGTTTCTAATAACACAAGAAAACACTATGTTCTATTTATATTAATACGTTTTAATACTTATTTCTATAACAGAAATTAATGCAACCCGATGTATGCAATTAATATTACACTTTTTAACTTTATAAAACTTTTACACTTTTATAAAACTTTTGTTTTAATTTTTAATTTCATTTTTATTTTATTAGGAGAGTGGAAACATTGACATTTTAATAATTTTCATAAAAAATAAAAATAAAAAAAGTACTTATCATAAAACTTGGAATGGAAGTATATTGAATTATAAAAAAAATGACAAATTAAAAAAAAATTACACAATTTTAAAGTAATAATAAATTTAGTTCAGGATAAATAAGCTGTCCTATACAATCTAACATAAATGATTTTTAATATTCTACTCGTAATTTTATCTTTTCAAAATTAACCCAATAATATTCCTATTTTTGCATCACTGATTTTAATAAATGAAAATATAAGCAAGAAATGTAAGCAAATAGTTATGAATAATAATTAATTTGGGTGAATATTGACATATGATATAAATTCCTTAAAAAGTCTTTTTATATGATAAGAAATTTTATCATCATATTAAATCGAATAACATAAAAAACATATCTGAAAATGTTCGGCAATAGGTCTTCAAATCATCTCTCTATCTTTTTTAAGTATGTTGGTTAAAATGATTCTCCCACCCGGTCGGATAAATACTTTTTTTCACAATTTACTCAAATGAATATTTTCCCACATTTATAATAAAATTGTGTCTTCTGAAGAAGACACTTGAGGAATAAAATATGCAAAACTTTTAAATAGTAAACTAAAAAATAGAGGTAAAATAATTTTGTGGATCCGTTTTAATAGTTATTCCATTTCTACTCCAAAACTATCTATTATAATCAATAAGATGGCTGTTGAGAACAATGGTCGTGAGTTTCTTTTTTTTTTAATATCATATATAAAATGATTATTCTTTGTGAAATGTTCTAGTTTTTGAAAAATAATTTTCATAAAGGTATTTCATATCTAAATTTATCTAGTAAAATCGAAATGAATTCAATGGAAAATTGAGGGTAAAAATAACCAGAATATCCTTATAATTTTCAGATGATAAATTCAGTGATAAAGTATTTTTCAAAGGAATGATATAAATACATGTTCAAATTTATGTAAAACACTTCAAATTTAACCAAAAGTAAATTTACTTAATGCATAATGTTAGTTTTGGTTTTTATATTATTTTATCTCTCTCACACAATAACCTTTACTAATGTTTTTAATTGTTTAAGGTAATTACTAGCCTGAAACGAAGGAAATAATGATTATTTTTAGAGGTCAAATCCTATAAAAGGATAATCATTCTATTAATTAAATAAAGTCAAACATAATTACTCCAAAGATTATTTTTAAATTTTTAACTAAACAAAATTTTTAAATTTTTAAATTTCAAGCCTTTGTTATACATTTGTTTATTATTTTTTTATGCTGAACTTAAAAAATGGATAATATATATTGTTCATAAAATTTTCCTTTTCATTTAAATGCTGAATGAAACACAAAACTCTAGGAAAACTTGTCATCTAAAAACAGATCTTGGTGAACACAAACAAAGGAGAAAATTACTTCCCTAAAATAAAAAATGTACTTTCACATTTTGGCAATGAAGTATCTGATTGTTATCAACGTATTAATTATACTAAATAAATGTTAGTAGGAATAGAATTACAGAGTTTTTTCAGCAATACTAAAAATTAATTCACTTGATTTCCTAAAATTGTTGTTTTTCGATTACTATGTCGAAGAAGCAAAAATTATTTTTATTATCCAGAATTTAGTATTAGAACACCAATGCATTAATAATACATGCGCCATTCTCATGAAACAGTCAATTTGTATTATAAATACTCGTATGGCTATGATATATTAAAATTAACAAACCATATCATACTCTTTATTTTATAATGCATTTTAAAGTAAGTTAAAAACACTGATGTCAAAACTACATATATATACTGTGCTTGTATTTAATTTTTTAAAAAATGTGAAAATTTTACAGAATAAATCAAATAATTTTGTGCACAAAAATCAAATTCAGTGAGCTGAAACACCCGACTCTTCTTTTACTTATTAAAATTACAAAATAAGAATTCTCATCCGTATTGTGTTTCCGGATATCGTGTTATCTAACTTAGAACCCCTTGAAACATATCTTCAAGGATTGTATATCTCTCATTCTACTTACGGCTCCCAGACGTTTGGATATCGTGGATGTAATATTTATACTATGGAATTTCTAATACTGTTCTCAAATTTTTATTATTTGACCCGTTTGAATCCAATAAAGTACATCTGAAAGATCAAAAAATAATAAATGCTATTAAGGAATTAAATTTTTTTTTTTTTTTTTTGATTTTTAAAAATATTTTTAAAGCCTGGAATATTCACAAACGAGTTCATAAAAGTAGGAGTAAAATTTAAGAACGGTTGTCAAAATTCTATATGAATGACATTACAATCACGAAATCAAAACCGCTAATAGATGGAAGTCTTAAATCATGATATATAAGCTCTGAAAAACAAATACATCTCATGAATCTCCATTAATATGTTAAACATATTTAATAGTATTTTGCCCTCCGATGGAAAACAAAGAATTTTTCCCATCAAAACGTTCTCGTGTTTGACATCACGTAAAGATGACCTGGAGATGTCAACCACTGTGTTGACAAAGGATAGTCATATGAAGCTGTGATATATCGCATACACGCGATGCTCCCGTTTTGAATAGATTGTAGATATAATAATGCATGCGATGCGTCGATTGGATTAATTGTCACAGCTGTCACATTTCATTGATTATAAGGATAATTATGAGCAATTCGAATAGGGCAATTACAGAAAATAAATACCATGAAAAAGATTTTTTTTAAAGAACGTGGTTTCGACACTCATGTTTTGTTTAGATTTTGTAACTTTAATGTGCAATAAATTATCAGTATAAAAATTCATTGAAACTCAGAATTCATCAGTCATTTATACTTTAATTTGACACTGAAAATGCTTTTAAAATATTCAATTAAAACTTATTTACGAGATTTAATTTTATTTTCATGTTTATCATAAGCCTAGCAACAAACAAGAAATATTGATTTAATGTAGGGTTTTCATTGAAAGTTTATTATATATATATATATATATATATATGTGTGTGTGTGTGTGTGTGTGTATGTATATATGTGTGTGTGTGTGTGTGTGCGTGTGTGTACACAAAAATAATCAAACGCCTTCTTATACGACAATTGAAATTGTATAAAAATATTTTATACAAACTGTAGTTTCGGAACTTCATGAAGGAATTTCTTTTAAAATGAATTATAATTTTCTTAATTTTGAAATTTGCGAAAAATGTTAAGACATTGTTAATGAATTTTTTAAGTCGAAAGTTAATACTTCAGTTAAATTTTTACATATCATTCTTATATGCAAATAGTGAAATTCGTGCTTAATCTTATAACTACTTTTAAAAACACTTTAATGGTCTTTAATATTCGGCCATGTATTTCTAATAGTACTCATACGAGAGTTGAAGAATTGTTAGATAGAAAGGTAAAATATATTTCGGTTTTCATAGTAGTCTTCAATGAATCTTAGGACTAAAGATGAAATATAAGAGTAATTTTCTTTTCTACAACTACGATGATATCGGGTCATAATTAGAACTAACTGAAAAATATAACTCAATCTAGCAACAAATTTTCACATTTTAAGAAAAGAATTTAAAATGACATTGTTTAATATCACTAAGAAACTGGAACTCTTTGCTCTTTGAAAAAACTCTTTTGCTGTCAGCTTAATTCAGCAGCAAATTTTAAAAAAAAATTTAATGTTCAGTTTTTTAAAAAATTGCTATCAAAATTTTTTAACTTAAGTTTAAAATCATTAACGCCGAAAAACAAATTATTTGATGAAGATAAATATAGCAATATTTTTAGATTTTAAAGACTAGTATGTAAAAATTCCGTACATGAGTAGCTATATCTATGTTCAAACATTTTAATGAAAACAAAGAAAAAAAGATCAAAAAATTAACTACAAAATATGTACATGTGCAAAGATATATGTGAAAGAATTGTAAAAAAAATAAGAGAAATGAGAACAAAAAATAAGACATTCAGAATCTGTTTTTCTAAGCTTAATTTATTCATGCCATATCTCTGATGATGTGATGATGGTGTTAGTTTCTTCTAAAATTTCTATTCATTTTTCTGACCTTTCATTTTAATTCTAATGATATTTTTAATTCATTCATTTTCTAATTTAACTACCTCACTAGGTTTAGAATAGAATTATGATATTGAAATTGTTTTAATATTTTATTATTGTTAATAATTTGTTGGTCGTTTTAGTTCTTGAAATGTAATTTTATTTAGTGTTCCATGTAAATTGTTTGCAAGTCTTAGACATTGAACTATTTAATTCCAAAATTTATTGATTGCGTTTTAGCAAAAGCTAAAATTAGGTTTTCGAATCATTTGAAATCTTCCTTGCGTTAGCTGAATTTTAACTATCATTTTATCTCTTAAAAAATTGTGCTATTTGTATTTTCTCGACAGCCTTTGATTTGCAATGTTTGCGTTCATAGGTTTCGACAAGTAAATGAAAAATATTTTCTTCGTTTCTTTAAAAAAATCGTAATGTACATTTAAATGTTCATGAAGAATTGTTCGATTAGTTTTGTATGTAATTTATTCTCCATGATTGGAAATTTCTTGCAATCGGTGTATATTCGTAGAAAAACAATTCTTCTAATTTTTCATATTTTGCGTTTATGTATCGATTTTGTGCTGTAATTATATTCTTTTTAGTTTTCATGTATTTCTTTGGGTATGCACAGTCCTTTTCATAAGTGTTTTTCTAATTATTTTGATTTTGTTTAAAAACCCTTTTCAAATGTAATTTTGGTTTAAGACCATTTCTTAATAATGTATTTTGTTAATGGGGACAGTTTGTCCAATAATTCTGGAGTAGCCCAGTGAAAGAGTCTACAGCCTGTTACAACTTTAAATATATTATTTCTTAAATTTTTATTTTTTCCCCGTTTTCTTTTGGTTTTCTACAATTTTTAAATAATTATACCTTTTTCGACATTTCTGGTATTTGCCAATTTATCCTTCCCGTAATTTACCTTCTTTTGGAGTTTTTATAAAGTATTCTTTTAAAATTAAATTTTAATATTTTTTTTATTCATTTTTCAGTTTACAATTATTTTATGTCTTTTTCTATGGTTTGGTATATGTCTTCTTCCACTTCTTTGTCAAATTATTACCATTTTGAGACCTTAATTAAATTTATAAACCACAAATAATCATAAATAAAAGTATAGATTGCTACCAGTAAATATTTTTCAAGATATACAAAGATAGTCTCTTCTTCCAGAAAAATTTTGGTGATAACTTTTAGCGATACAAAAAGTCTTGTACCCTTCAACTTATTTAAAGGATGAAAAAGTGATCGATTAACAGTTTCACGGTGAGTTACCCCATTTCCATTTCACAACAATTTTAGAGAATCCATGTACATATATATGTGTATATATATATATATATACCTGTGTGTGTGCATAACAATTGTGTTTTAGACGCAAGGGATTCTAATGAATTTCTAAAATTATATATTTTCTTAAAAATACTTTAACCCTTACCCGTCTTGGAGTACATTTTAAAAATTTTAAATATGCGTGTTGAAAGAATATACTTTTTATTATGAAAATCAAATTGTTTTAAATAGGCGCTTTTAAAAATAAAAATGCTGAATAAATTAAATTAATTTCAAATGACTTATTTTCACAATTTACTATGGATTCGAGAGAAATTACTATCCCTGAAGCTGTAACGCAGTACTTATTCCAGCAAAGTTCTTTTTCTGAATAGTTTAACGATTATATAATTGTAAAATGTTATGAGTGTATTAATAAAATTCACTCTAACATACTTTGTTCTCGAAGGAAAATAAATTTATTTATTTTTCAGAGGAAATTAAATGAAACCCATTTCATCTTTTCTTAGAGCAATTCCTTTTTACTTGAAAATAAATAATCGTTTATTCTTTTTAAATTTAATTTCCAGTCATTCACAAGTTATTTCATTTCCATACCATATTAAAAGCAAATTTAATGTATATTAATAACATGATGTACAAAGGGAAAAAATTAATAAAATTAGTATTTTGTCAGAAAATTTCTAATAAATAAAATATAAAATTGATTAAAACTAGTAAAAAACAAGCATTTATATATATAAATATTAGTAGTATTTCTTCAAAATATTTGAGAAAGAAAATATTTCCATTTGTGGTTTATATGAAATATACAGTTTCCATTTCTTCTAAGTCAGTTTAGTTTTTCTTTTACTTTTTATTTAACGCTGAGTCTTATTATTAATTATAGGATGTTCACTAATTTAGCACACACGCATTGCTATATTCTGAAAATACCTTGAAAAATTGATAACATGTAAAGAATAATATTTAATAAGAAGAAAAATAAATTTTAAACTTAAAATGAAATTTTATACTTTTAGCATATTTTCCGAAAAATTTACGAATTTTATTTGTAAGTCGATGGAATTTAAATTCAAAATGGCGATATATATTTAACTAAGAAATTGGGCTTGTGCAATAGGAATTTTCAGCTTAGAAATAATTGTATGTAAGTGTTTTCAAGTAATGCATTTTTAGTTCTCTTGTGCATTTAACATTCTAATAAAGGAAGAGATTAGTGAAATGAGTAAATCACTCGACAAAGTTTTAGTTTCTTTCATTGATATCGATCTTTACAGGAAAGAGATATTCATTCTATCTATCGATTATCAATTACTAACCCTTATAATTTATCAAATGTCGTCCATTTTGCTTAAGTTGTAGGGTACCGACAGTACAGTAATGTCTTTATTTCATTACAAAATGTTACAGAAAGAAACTTTGTTTGAATTGTTTTAGTTAGTGAAACGGTACTCTTTTTGTAATTTTGGTGGTAGGAATTCCATTCAAAAACTTATTCACCCATGGGTAATGGAATTGTTCCGATATCATTTAATTGTGGAAGAAAATTAAGAATACTATCAAGTGAAATTGTTTTAAATTAAGTGAATTTCTCCGAAATGGATATTTATTGAAAAGTCTTTTCAATAATAAATTATAAGAAATAAACAAACAGAGACAATTTGAAAATGGTACAATCAATAGAGAATGTATACCTAAAGTAACTTTAAGCAAGGAATTTAAGGGACGTTTGGTTGTTATTCGTAAGGATGTAAAATTTTATACAAATTATTTTCGCATGTAAACTTAAGAACATCAGGATATATTACTGTATGAAATAAATTCCTTTAAGCTATTTTTGCCTTATTTTTATAGCATGTACCTAATTTCAAGTATAAGAAAAATACTTTTCATTTTATAAGCAAAGTAAATTTACTTTTATAATATTTTAATAAAAGAAACGTTAATTAAATATATTTATAAAGATGTATAAAATTTAACATGTGCATGCCATTTATTTTGAATATCTATTTGAATTTCAGATGTACAATCAAGGAATGTTTTTTTCTTAAGTTTACTTTGTCAGGAGTTATATATTTAATTTCATGATCAAATAAATAAACTAGATTTGTCTCCTCTTTCTTTACTTCAGGTCTTGTTTTATAGAAATATTTCCGGTCCGAAAACACCCTGAAACCAATATTATAAACATAAGGAGCAAAACTATATAATACTTATTCACTTCAACGTAAATAGAATTGTTAAAAGGGCATAAATTAATTTGATATTTTTAGCAAACTATTCATTGCGAAAAAATAATATCTTTGATTGAAAACGAGCTATATTATTCTAATGTATATTCCTTTGCTTTTAAAATTAAGGTTCATATAATTATATAACATAACAATTTTGTACCTCAGAAGTAACATATACTCTCTCCATTTTAATTATTTTATATAGCAATTGATAACACTGGCGTCTTACAACTTCTATCAAATGCATTATTTTCAATTTTATCAAATTCAATTGCCTAATACATCAATCAATAACTCCCGAGACTAACCCAGAGATGGCGCTCGTAGTAAACCAGTAACCAGGTCTTTCTAGAGTACGAACCTTTGCTTGAAACGTGTCAAAATTTTAAGTCGATCGGACCAGAAACAACTGAGTTATCGAGGTTGGAGTAAAGTCGTTTTGTAGTTTGTTTAAAAAATGGAAAAAACCGAGTTTCGTGTTCTGATAAAACATTGTTTTTTAATGGGTAAAAACACCGTGCAAGCGAAACAATGGATTGAAAAATGTTCTCCGGACTCTTGTCCATCAAAAGCAACGATTTGTCGGTGGTTTGCCGAGTTTAAACGTGGTCGTACCGACACAAATGACGCGGAACGCTCGGGGTAGACCTGTGGAAGCCGTTACACCGGAAAATGTGAGTGAAGTGACAAAAATTATAATGAAAGATCGTAAAGTGATGCTCCGTGAGATTGCTGAGATGACACAGATATCATATGGAAGTGTATTTACTATCCTTCATGAAAAATTGAGCATGAAAAAGGTTTTTTCCAAGTGGGTGCCGCGATTGCTTTCGATAGAACAAAAACAGCAACGAGTCGATGATTCAGAAAGCTGTTTATCGCTATTTACTCGCAACAAAAAAGATTTCTTGCGGAAAAAAAAAAAGAAAAAAAAAATTGAAAAAAAAAAATTGTGTGTGTGTGGAAAAGCGTTGGAACGATTGTATCACCCTAAAAGGTGATTAACAGAAGGTATTATGTTGATGAATAAAAAAAAATTTTGCAAAAAAAATGTTGTTTTCAATGTTAGTCTCGGGACGTATTGATCCATGTGTTAGATTGAGTAATCTAAGGTATTATATGATGTTAATTATGAATTGTTGATTCAAGATAACACACTGATTTCATAATTAGACTAAAATGTTGTGAATATTTCCTTTGTTTATTTAGGAGTCAAAGAATGATTTTGAATATTTTGTTATTCGAGAGAGCATTTTAATTCATTTTAGTTTTAATATTTACAATTCAAGAACTTTAAAAACCTTCCTTTTCATAATATTGAACTATTGTAATACTAAAATAATAAAGGTGTTTTTCTATTTTTTTACGTTGATCATTTGCTTATAATCAAAATTTATTATGTTAATTTCGGTATGTAAGTACACAGAAAACGAGTGACTAAGTAAAAATATTTATGTAAACAATGCTGAAAAGATAATTTTGTCCTATAACATCTGAGAAATATTTCTCAACAATGGTTTAGTTTGTTAAAAAGAATACCGAGAAAAATTTTCAGAACTGAACTTTCCCTATTCAATAATTTTATATAATATCCTGAAAACTGCATTTTATTTTAAAAAAAATCAATTTAGTATGTAAACTATTAAAGGATTCTATCCATCTCTTTTCGCACAAAACAGTAAAAAATTAAAAATTACCAGCACTAGCTTGAAAAAATATAGCACCATTTTAGTTACCATTAGGAAAAGAAATAATAATTAATATAAAAAAAAATCATAAGAACTCTATTTTTGCTCTATATAATATTATAAAAATATTGAATTGTATAAAAAAAATATTTAATTTCGTTTCGTTGAAGGCAAAAAATCGGAAATAAATTGGATAGTTGCTTGATTTTTTTTCAAAATATCCCCTGTTTAAGGAATTTGGCAAAAAGAAGGAAAATTAATATATAGATAAAATTTAATTAATATAATAAAAAATAAACAAAATTTTAACATTTCTTAGAAATGTAATTATTGTTAAATTATTTATGAAGTGGCGCTGCAATTGTTTTTAAATATATTGCTTTTATTGTGATTTTATGAGTCAGCGTGTGTGCATATAGTTAAGAAGAACGATCGGAACGCCAAAGTGTCGTTTTCCATATAAAAATTTATATTATTTGAAATAGTTTGATTAGTTATTTATAGTTCCCTTTTAATTTTAAGAGCAGCAAGTGGTGCTGCTATAACAATTATGTTTGAGAAAGATATATTTTATGTAAATAACATGTGAAATTTAATTTTCTTAAAGAATAAATCTATCCATTTTAATCTTTTAAGAGACACTTGTTTTAAAGATAAAAAAATATTTGTTCATTGTTTCAAGTAAGTATTTAATTAGGAAAATGCATTTCTTGTCATCATGACACGATGATATCTTTCCAAGTATTTTAAATTGCTTACATTCTCTGACTGGAAGGAAAAGCGTTCAGTGTTCTTTTTACCAGAGATATTGATACAACATCTAAAAAGCCATTAAATGCGAAAGAAAACGCATGTTTACTACTAAAAAAGAAGATTTTAGTTTTATTATTGGTATTATATGTTTTTCTCCCCTTTAATTTGTTAAAAAGGTTGACGTAAAATTTAATAACAATAACAAATTTAAATACCCTAAAACATGTTATTTAAAAGAAGCTGCAATTAAAATATATTTTGGCACTATTAAGGAAGGTGAAATTACATCGAATTCAAAGTATTTTTTATTTATAGTTTTTTAATAATTTATAATTATGGATGGCATCATCCTAGTAATTATGCGAACGCACTTCATTTCACTAAGTAGAGTCCTAAATTCAAATCTTGATTCTGGTAAAACCCGTCGCGTAGCTTAATAGAAAATACAATACATTAATTAGAATTGGGCTTCATATGTTTCATACGATTTGCTATAGAAATTAAAACACTGAGGTTCCTGCTCATGTAATATCCTCATTTCAATTGATTATTTCTGAAAACTATAATGCCGTTGCCAATAACCGTTGCTTCAGTGTAAGGTTAATAAAACCAAAATTACAAAAGTCCTTACGTCTAAATATTAAGCATACTTAACCAATAAAATCAGCAAGTTCAAAATTTGAAACCTTTTCCTTGAAATCAAATGAATTTTTCAAATACTTTTGAAAACATTTTTAAATCTCTCAATGTAGTTTTCATAGTTCTGTCATATTTAATTTCCATCTTACTGCTTTCGAAGAACATGCCAAACACATTTCCGGACTGAAGGAAAACAGTTGATACATTATTGGATCCTCATTAATGTTTTAACATCGGAAACACCATTAACGTTTAAATGGAAACTGTGCTCCTCTGCACATCCCGTTTACAACACGTATTCTCTAAATTGCTTTTTCCGGAAATTAGCATTAGATTGTGGGGTGTAATAAAATTTAAAATATCTTGTGCCAGCAATGTTTGCATGGAAAGAGATTTTTCCTTCAAACAATGTGGGAAAGGAGGAGGTAGGTTTGCTAATTATATGTGTGTATCTCTTAAGATATACAGTTCTATCAATATATAAGTATTATCTTTTATTGAACGTATAAAATAAGAGGTATTCTAAACACCCTCTAGAGAAAGCAGCACTTTTAGATAAAAAGTAGAATGTTTTGTATTATCGACAATATATCTGACAAAACCGGTTATCAGCTCCATGAAACTATCAACAATATATCTGTTTATAAGAAAATAACACATAGACGAAAATACTTTACAAATTTTAGAATAAAAAAAGAATGAATGATTATTTTATCACAAAAATTTTGCCATTAAAAGCGATCATAATAATGTTCACAATACATATTACCCATACTTCGAAATTTTCAAAATCTTATTAATTTATATCGAAACATTGAAGTATTGATTGATCTTACTTTTTCCAAGAATTCAAGCATCAATTTTGACCTAACCACGGTAAATCATGTCGAAATGGGTTTCTAATAAAATTCAAAATAAAGGAATCCCTATTACTAATTACCTTTCAGTCTTATAACCAGCTCTAATACATAGAGTATAGATCAATACTGCAAATAGGGCATAAATCAATTTGCTTTGATATATAATGCTGCTACCAGAAAATTAATATTCTGCTTCTATCTTCAAAGTCCTCTAATTCATGAGGATCAAACTTGCTTAAAGAATACTGTAATTCATATTTAATACGTTGTTCCTTATACTATGTAGTTATACGGTCTGTTGACTGCAAATCTTTGAAATATTATAATAAGAAATTTATTGACATCTACATCTATTTAAGCCGCATTACAAATTGACATTTCGGTAATGTTTTCCAATTCATTTTTCATAAAAATTTCCATATTTATAAGACTCCTGAGAAATTGCTGATGTTATACATGTACTGGAAATATAAATAAAAAAAATTCTAAGGTTAAAATTTAATTCATTAGTGAGTTTCTAGAATGTAGTAAAGCCTTTTTATTTTAAAAATATAAAACTTTTCAGGATATATAAGAACATTTCCCTGCATTTTTAACATAAATCATTCATTTTAATCTTTTAAAACAATATTATATATGGAATATATAAGAAACGAATACTCCGAAATACTTTTAAATGCATATTTTGTGTTTTTGCATTTAAACACAATCAATTGCGTTCGTTACAATCATTACGTTTTTTGGGTGGAGCACTATATGGTTTAAATTAAGTATAATATTTTAAATTTTCGTGTTTTTATAGAATGTAATCAAATACCAAAATGTCTTATAATAATTCAAAATTGTTTTTGTGTTAGTAAAAGTTTTAAATCGATACTTTTCCTCTGGGTCTTACTTTTGATATAACTGTTATTGAAAAGTGTTGTGCGTTTTGTTAATATCCTCACTATCTTCATGTTAAATGATTATGAGAATAGGGACACACTGGTTTAACGGAAGCCTTTTTGTTATTCAAACATTTATTTGTAGTTACCACCATTAAGCAAATGTGTGTGTATATGTGTCTTAGAAAAATAACACTTTTTCGAACCTTCATAAATATAATCTTTTAACTTCAGATGTAAAGTTCTATGTTTCAATACACTGAATCAAAATTCAAAACTGATTAAGAAAGTGTCGAGTTAAATAATTTTGTAATACAGGAAAATTTAAAATAATCACAGTAAATTCTTTAGAAATATATATATATATATATATCTTCACTCTCAATTTGTTAGCAACTACGGAATAGAAATATATATAAAAGTGTAATAAAGAATAAGCTGTGCAAAAACAACACACTTGTAAAGTTTGCATTATGATTTGTCATAAAAGTTTCATTTTGATATCGCTGAATTCACCACAACTCTATAGGATTCCATAAAAAATTATTTTTAATTGCATGGAAAATATATGAAACAAATATTTTATTACATGTATTAAATCTGGAATGATGTATGATTAAATAATTTCCGTTTTTATTTTGGCCTATAAAATAAAATCAATATTTTGAAGAAATTGACCTTAAAACATCCGTAATATTATTGATTTAAGCTTTGGTAAATATTTGTTCATCGATAAAACTGTACGGGTAATTTTTATTACAAAGTAACTTATTTGCATGAATAATTTTACTACACCTATCGATTTAACTTCTTAAAGGGAGCTCACGTTTAACTCTCGAAGTTATTTACAGAATACGTAAATGATCGGCATTTTCCAGTTTAGCCCTATGTGAAGTTTCTGAACCCAGTCAAGGAAAAAAGATTGACGTTTTGAGGGAATCCACTTTCTAAAGATGATTAAATGGTCAAGAATAACTAAACTCCAAATGAAGATACTTAAGAGCAAAACAATGTATTTTATTATTTACTATAGAATAGATGAGGCCTCACACATTCTCCAATCCCACTTATTGTCTCAATTTTAGATTATAATCAACTAATAAATTCTTAGATTGCCAATTCCTATGTTTTGATTCAAAAAATTTTGATAAAATCCCGATTATAATCTTAGTACTTCAAATGTGATTCATTTGATTTCAAAAGTTTAACTACAATTCTTTAATACTATTTACAAATATTTATCAATTCTTTAATACTATTTACAATTCTTTAATACTATTTACAAATATTTAATACTATAGTCGTTATCTTCTATCTTCTTTCTTTATCTTTCAGTTATATTTCACGTATATATCACTATCTCTAATTCAATTTCTTGCACTTCTTATCATCATCTAATTTACCTAATCACATTTCATTTTGGTTCAGAAAAATTGCAATTTCATGCAATTTAAAAATTACTTTAAAGTCCCCGAGATTACTGAAGAAAAATTCAAGAGTAACCCAGTGTCATAAATATTGCAAGCCGCTATTGGGGCTATTAGAGTATTTAACTTGGAATATGACAACTTCAAATTTATGATAACTGCTAAATTTGTAAATAATTTAGTTATGTTTTGCATAATATCAGCTCTTCCTGTTTCGTATTCGTATCATTCTGTTATTGGCTTATTTCCATTTAACTTTACAAATTGAAAATTTATGAATTTGCTTAATAAAAAGAAATATTTCAGTAATTTATGCTTTTTTTGCGAATTTAAATATCTACGAACACAACAGTTGCTTTAATTTAAAAAAAAAACATCATAATTGACAAGGAATTTATTACGTTCTGAGTATTGATATTTGGCTTTGGTTTATAAGCTAATTTAGTGCAAGAATTTATTATTAATATAGAGATGGCAACTTTGAGGTATACACTCTTCAAACGTTCATTCTATCTCATAGACCGTATCATATCTGATTAAATTTATTTCAACGCTGTGTATGAGAAACGAACGTGATTCGACTCTGTTTATGCGATTGCATCTTCTGTCCTCTATATATACTTCCCACATATAACATAATTTAGATGAAATAATAATAGACGTTAGATTCCCCCTTCGGGATACGCTCCTATTAAGTTAATGATTCCAAATGATATTAAACATCCAATATCCTACATTCTGACATCACAATTTACTAAGAGATAACGTGCCATGATTATGATATGTTATAGCATTACATACTATAATCCACCAGTAAGCGACTATATACTTTTAAGTTGCATTTATCATATATCATTAATGTTTTGAAGGAGGTATTTGAATTCGAAGAAGAATATTATTAATCACAACATTCAGTGATATAAAAAGAAAAATCATGCCTTTTAAATAAATATGAACTTATTAAATTATAGATATCAATTACTTTGTAAAATTATTTCTAGTAGATAATAATAATTCTCAATTTTGCAAACTATCCTCTTATATATATATATATATATATATATATATATAGTGTACATACTGAGAAAATGGAATTTAATAAGAATTTCAGGTTGCATCAAGCTTAAAATAAAAATATATATAAATACGTAACATAGTCAAGTGTGTTTATTTGAATTTGAAGTTAATAAAAAATGAAAAATCACATTAAAAAAGTTTAATTATGACAAAAATGCATGAACTGAACAATTCAGTTTTGATCTTACAGAAATTTGATAAAAATAATCCGTAAACGTGTTTGTTTGAAAGTCTCTGAATTGCACGCATTTTTTCCGCGCAAATGTTAAAGTCAATGATGATATTAAGTTCTCCAATATCACCAACAGTTATTGTGAGTGCTTTTAATATGGAGTTGCACTTTAAGGCATCTGTTTATAGTTTTTCGTGTCACATTTTGCTTCTTGCTCTTATTCGTCTTTCTCGCTGCTTTCCAAGCTATTTTTGTTAAAACCCCACGTCATTAGCTGCAGGTGAAAAAATATTTTATGTCGTTATTGGTGTCTTCAGTACACAAGTTTTTATTGTTTTCTATATACTTGCATTTGAGCACTGCCACGAATCTTAGTAGAATTTATAATTACTTTAAGTACCAGTCAAGTGATGAGGGCGAGATCTAAGATTGCATCAGTTTCAGTTCTTCAATACTTTAATGACTGGACTTCAAATCTCAACATATTTAACCCCTGTCCATTCAATATACATTATTATAATATTTACTGTGACATGGTGTATCCCCTTTAAAATGCAAGAAGGGTCCTCTCAACTAAGAGATAGGCTCTTTTCGAAACAAAATTATTTAGATAATCTCTAAAAAATATATTATATTTCCTTTTAAACAAAGCAATCAATACATACACATAAAAATATACAATCGCGCAAATTCCGAGTTCCTACAATTACTGAAGATTTCAAATCCAATACCAATATCGCATTAACAGATATAGTCTGCATGAACTACATGAACTCGCTCTAGACTCTCCACTATTACGCACAGCGGCTCATTTATGTATCCATAAGAGAAAGTCCTAGAAGGTTCTTCTTTCACCTACGGTCATCTAGAAATGTTCACAAATTTGGCGATTTGACATTATTTGGTGATAAGATCTGCAAGGAAAAGAATAAAATCCAAGCTTTCGTGTAAGAATACCAACAGATCGAGAATGTGTGGATAAATTATTACAGTGCGTGCTTAATAATTATACAAAAATACAGATAAACAGGGATTAAAGGACTTAAATTTTAAAGATTTATGAAAAATGAATTTCTGATCAATATTGTCACTGAATTCCTTTTTGTAATATTTAATAGTATTATGTTTTTCATAGAAGTACCTTAGCGTAGAGAAAAGCTCCCAAGACATGTCGAAAAGTATATTGTGGTTGCTTGCGTCCTTTAACGATTTGTGTATTGGAAATTTTGTCTTTTTATTTTATTCTCAGAATCTAAAATGTATAGTATTTCATTAAGTCGCCTGACATTTTCAAACGTACTCATTTAAACTTGTAGTTTCCTTTTAATTCAAAAATCTCCTCTCAATTGGATAATCAAATGATTTATAAATTTCAATTGATTTAAGGATGTTACAAGTTTTCCCGATGTACTTCTTTTTGTAGAATATAAGCATTAACTAGAGAAATCTCCACCTCTCAAAAATTAGTGGTGAAAGTTTACAACAATCATCAGTGGCTTATCCCGTGTGCTTTAAGCTTTCCTGCATATGTATTTTACATTATGAAAATAATTCATTTATCTATATGCTTCGTATTGAAAGAGATAATAAACATGTCTCTGTAGCAGAGCCTTCCGATTTACATTACAGTAATACATGTGTCTTTCCGATTTACATAGCATTAATACATGCTGCGAAGCCTTTCGAACGTAAAAGAGTAACAAGCCTGCTAAACGTTGGTCTTTGAAAAGTTACTCTCCGAAATCAGCAGCCCTTCTGTATCAAGTCCAGTAATTTCTCTACCAGCCAGGCTTCAAAGACCAATGGATTTAGGCAGGCTGTTTGGAAAGTAAATCTAAAAATATCATAATTTCTGCATACAACGTATGACTCTAATTTATGCTGTATAGTGTTCCCGAATAATAAATAATGGGTCGTAACAGAAAGTGTTATGTGAAAAGCTGGCACTTGTAACTCTTGCCCTGAAAATATTTTAGACAATAGAAGATTCCACCGATTATGGAGCTCATTTTGTAATTCGTTTTAGATGCAAGGAATATATAACCATACACAATTCATATGTAATTACGTGAGGTGTAGGACGGTAAAGTTATAAGGGAAGAAATAATAAGAAAATTGTTTGGATTTTTTAATTCAAGTGGAACGTTTTTGTATGATAGAGTAAGAAATTCAATTTGGAACAAATGAATCATCCGACGTATTGCACTTACTTATGTCCAAGTTACTTAATACACCTATTTTTAAGCGACTTTTGAGTATATAGTGTTTTGAAGACGATAAAGAAGAAAAATATGTCCTAACATGCATTCCTCCCAGACAAATATCTCCTAAGAAGCTGGCTTACAAAATCTTTTATCGTAATACGAAATAAATGTCTTGATTATGTTGAAACCCAGTGTGATAATTTTAAATGGTCCTTAAATTTGT
Organism: Nephila pilipes; assembly: GCA_019974015.1. Classification (NCBI taxonomy): domain Eukaryota; kingdom Metazoa; phylum Arthropoda; class Arachnida; order Araneae; family Nephilidae; genus Nephila; species Nephila pilipes. The sequence continues at coordinate 17,363 of BMAW01117642.1, read as the reverse complement.
ATATTTGCTTGGATCTGTTCCGATGCTTTTACAAAATTACGGAAATTTCCTTCTGAATTGCCCTAGTACAACCACACTCGGTTCGAAGGGAAAACATCATTAAGAAAATATCAAAAAAAAAAAATCGAAATTTTCTTAAGGTTTTGGTAAAAGGAGAATAAGAAAAAAAAAATCATAGCAATACTGATACTTCATCGAAAGGGAATGGGAGAGTGATATTCATTACGTTTTGAAAGCTTGTATATAAGATTGCAACTATCTTTGACGATAGCACTGTAAAGTACTTCCTCTACATAAACAAAAAAAAATCAAAGTTTGTTATTACTTCCGTTATTACGGAAACTGATATCATTCTTTTAAAGTTTATATTTTTAGATTTATAATACTCTTGCATTTTTAAGCACATAGTTTAATAATGCATACCATTGTTTGAGATTCATGGAAAATTGAAATATACTTCGTTTACAAACAATGAATATAAAGGTTAAATAGTATCAAAAAATTAAAATATCAACATCGTGTTAACTTTACAAAGCTTCAATTATAAAATATTTTGATTACATCACTCATGTAAACTGCTGTTTGTAGAAAATGCAACACCATGAAGGAATCATCAGAATCAAATGAAATTCGCAGCAAATGTCAATTATAGGATATTATACAAATTAATAAAGTTTCAGAGCCATCGCGCTTGCGCGGCGCGCGCAGCGCCCTCTGAATTGATGCTGAAAGCGTATAAATAAAGTGCTGTAGCGGGACGTTGAAAAAAGTCTATGATTATTTGTTAGTGGCAAACGTTTAGAGAGACCTGAGTATGCCTCCACGACGGAAGAATAAGAAATTCAAGCAACTTACGGAGTTTGAACGAGGGAGGATAATCGGCCTTCGAGAAGGAGGATTTTCCTATCGCGCAATAGCAGCTCGTATGCAGCGGAACAGTTCCACAGTGATGCGAGTTTGGAAGCAGTGGACCGACGAGCACCGAACAACTCGAAAAACAGGCACTGGACGACAGAAGGTGACGTCAGAGCGCGATGATCGACACCTGCTCCGCATGGCGGTGAATGATCGCACAGCTTCCTCCAGGCAGCTGGCAGCACGTTGGTCTACTGCTACAGGTGTACAATTGTCGGCTTCGTCAATTCGTCGTCGTCTGCTGCGCCGTGGATTGCGTGCAAGGGTGCCTTTATACAGGATTCCCCTCACGGCGAATCATCGACGGCTGCGTCGGCAGTGGGCTCTTGAGCATAGAGACAGGCGAGCTGATTGGCACCAAGTTGTCTTTTCAGATGAATCACGCTTCAATTTGTGGACCCATGATGGCCGTGTTCGTGTTAGACGTTATGCCGGTCAACGCTGCCTTCCTGAGTGTATTATTGAACGACATAGTGGTCGAACACCCAGAGTTATGGTCTGGGGTGCGATTTCGTATCATGGACGATCCAATTTGATACGAATTTAGGGTAATCTCAATAGCAACAGGTACGTCCGTGAAGTGCTACAGCCCGAAGTCGTTCCTTTCCTTCAAGGCATCCCTGGAGCTATCTTTCAGCAGGATAATGCACGCCCACATGTTGCGCGGACTGTTCGAGACTTTTGTTCAGCACAACGCATGCAACTTCTTCCTTGGCCTGCTTATTCACCGGATATGTCGCCTATTGAGCACGTGTGGGATATGGTTGGTCGGCGTCTCGCTCGTGATCCGCGTCCTGCAGTTTCCAAAGACGAACTTTGGTTGCGCATACAAGCGATATGGAATTCTCTTCCTCAAGCAGATATTCAACATCTGTTTGACTCCATGCCACGTCGTATAGCAGCACTTATTGCAGCGCATGGTGGCTGCACCAAATACTGATTTCGGACGCTTAATTTGTTTCTTTTGTTTTGAAAATTTCATCATTTATTTGTATCAGTACAAGTCGTTTCTGCATTAAATTTCATTTGATTCTGATGATTCTTTCATGGTGTTGCATTTTCTACAAACAGCAGTATAGTTCTTTCCTATACTTTAGTAAAATAAAAGCACATGATCTCTTTCAAACATTCGCAAATGTTATCATGAGTAATTATTTGCATATTTCAGATTGGTATAGCATAATTTGTTAAAGTATCACAAACATATTCGTTACTCAAAAATCCTTAATTTTTTTCAGACGCTATTTATTACGAATTCTGTAATGTAAAAATTTTCTTTTGAAATATGTCAATACATACGAAATAATACATTTTTAGTAATTAGCCACACAAGAGGACTTTGTTTTAATTGGATCACTTTTGGCGTAACACTTTTCACTTTTTTATCGATTGCTTCACTTTTAATTGCATTTAACTTAAATATGTTCTATTTAATAATTCATCGTTTGCTTTAATATTAATTGTATATAGCTGATACAATTTTCAATTTAATAATTTATCGTTTCCTTTAATTTTAATATCGGAAAAGTTTACTATTGTCAGTTTCTCGATATTTCATTGTTTCCTTTAATTCTTATATTTAATTGAGCTATATAATAATTGAGTTATATAATAACAAAATTTTCTTTCTGAGTAATGCAGCCGAGATTTTAAACGAGTTCTGAAATAACTGAATACACTGCGATTAAAGAACTTGGAAAACTTGATATTTAGGAAATTAAATATGTTTCTTTTTCTTTCTCTCATTTTTGAATTACTTTTTTCATATAAAGAGATTTTTGGGACTGATTAAAAACACATTTCAATTTACAATTTGATTCTACCCAATGCTTTTCATTCTGACTAGTTAGATATGTCTGAGATTATCTTCACGGCGTAACTTAAAAACAATGAATAAGAAAAAAGGTAAAAAGTGAAAATGATAAAAATGCCTTTGACAAAAATTATGATTAAAAAAAGAAATTTTAAGATCTTGTTTATTCTTATTGAAAACTTTTTAAATTGATGTCGGTGATTTAGTTTAAAAACGAAAAACTCACTCCCCTCAGTAGTCAAACTGCTATAGTTTGAACTTTTCTATCCTAGACGTAATAAAAACTTTTTCTTGCAAGAAATAAAAAAAACTTGAACACGGAATTTGAATATTTATATTTTTCTACATTTACAGTGTAGTTATCATATCTTTCACCTGAAATTAATGCAAAATATGATGTGATACTGGTTTACTTGAAAAATGAAATTAAAATTTAGTTTATTTTTGTGTTCATATCTAATTATTTTATTAATAATTATATATTTCGAAAAACCAAAATAAACTGCATCGATTAAAAGAAAGTTTTGTCAATTCAAAAAGTTTGATTGGTAATGTGGAATATCAGAGATAAAATGTTTTATCCCATTTTTATTTATTTATTTATCCAAAAACGCTAACTTAATGTTGAATTAAAAATACATTTCATCTTGAAAATTTACAACCAAATATGAAAAGTGTGAAGCTTTTAAGACTTCCGAAACATTAATTCCAAGAAAAATATTTATAAATATTTCCGAGAATTCGTATAAAACTTTTTGACTTTCTTTTTATTTTGAATTCTAAAACATCATAGAAAGTAGAATAAAAAGCATTGAAGACGAAGCAAAATATCATGAAATAAAGAAATTTATTTATACTAAAAGTTGCATGTTTATTTTTCATTATAATTATGTTTAGTTTGCTGGTCTGCTATTCAAAGGACCATAAATCACCGAAGAGAAAACTGTTTACTTTAAACTTTGTTTCGATGTTATTTTTCATAAAAATGTTTATACAGGAAATTATGATTTTATTAGACAAAGTAAAAAAAGCTGGAAATAAAAATACATGTTTTGATTAAAACAGCCACTTTGAATCTTGGAGATGGAAGAACTCAAGTAGCAAGTAACTATTTCGCTTTTCCTTCACAAAAATAGTCCAATAACGTTTTGATAATAAATCTCCTCACAAAATTTAACGACGTAAAGGAACATAAACAAATAATTCGAATTTTTATCAAAAACTTATTTGAACTAGATATACATTTTAGAATTTTAAATTTAGAAGAGTATTTCTTCTCTGTAAGTTTTTTACTTCAAAAAGTTTTACTAGAATTTTCAGTAATTTTTTTTTAAAAAAAAGACTTCTTTTAGCCAATAACGTATGCAACACTCAAAAAGAATTCTATTTTAGCAAAAAATGAAATATGTATTTTAATAAATTAAAGAAGATATACGCCTAATAAATTATTCAGAAAACAATGCCTTTGAAGAGACATGTATTACAGAAAGGAATGAGTTGATTGAAGGAATATAAAAATCTTAAGCTATCGATTTCTTTAGGTTCCTGTCGGGTATTCAAATTTTTATTCTTTAAATCATATCAAAAAGAAAATGCTCTCCTTCCTTTCTTTCGTTTAACTGAAATCCATGTAACCTAAAAAATGCAGTGATAACTATGACTTGCATCGCTCAAGAAATAAAAAACAACTGACAAATCATAGGTTTTTTTTCCCTTTAAGATGCAGATTAAAGTAATTTTCAAAAAAAAAAAATTGCTAAAATTTCTTTTTTCGTTGCGATAACGCTTTATCTTTGACTTTTTGAAGCAAGCAATTTCAAAAGAATAAAAAAGTCAATTTAAAAGTTTATTTTCTTGGACTTCACAGAATTTTTAAACTTTTCATTCTATATGATTTTAGTTTCCTTATTTTTATCAGGAGCTCAAAATCTAAATCATTGCCAAATGGCACAAAGTTTTATTCTTTTCTCTATTTTACGAGGTTTTTACTTCGCAATATTCATCAGTTCACTTGCTCCTAAGAACATTTGAATATCTAAAAAGAAAAAAAAACTCATTATGCCTGTATTCTTAAACTTTTTCTAGTTTTATGTTCATTATTCATTCATTACGTGTTCATTATTTGCTATAATTATGAACACGTAATCAAGAGCAAATTTTGGAAATATTATATGAATTTGCATATAAATAATATGTATATACTTTCTTTGGTGTTATTAATTCGAATATTATTAAAATAAATTATGATCCGTACATTTTTATCAATTAAATCATAATTTGATTATTAGCTAATGTAATGAGGCGAAATAAAATAAATTAAAATGTGTTCTGGTAAAAACTTGCAGCATAAAGCAATTAACAAAAAATAAAAAAGTACTCACAACTTCAAACATGCAGCTTCAAATGTACACTAAGAAGTAGTTCTTAAAAAATACTTCTATAAGTCAATAGTTCAATTTTGTCAACCGTTTTTCTTTGAAAATTGTTTTTCCTGAATAATTCCTTTTACTTTCTATACAGTATAATATTGACTTAAACACTACGATGCAGAGAAATGGAAAAATACTCATTCATTCTAAATAACATTCCCTATTACAAAATAAGGACAAAGACCGTTTACATTTGTGAAAAGTATTTATCTTGCATAATATACATACTATTAAAATTTATTACAGTATTGTAATTTTAAGTAATTTCTGAGAACGCAATTTGTTTTACTTTAAACTCTGTCGAATAAACGAACTTTTAATTACAGATATTGTACGTAAGAACTGAAAATAATTGTAAATGCAAGTAATTCACTAAATACAACAATTTCAAACGTGTAAGAATAATTGTACAATTTAACTGCCTTAACCTTTAAATGTTTTACCTAAAAATTGCGTCTTACTGCTAAAACAATTATTTCTCGTAACTGATAGAATACACAAAACGCATAAACAATATTAATATATTCCATACTTATATTAATATTTTTACTGTGTGATATAAACGAAAACGAATGATTTTCCTCAAAAAATCAATAAACAAAATAAAACGCTTTGCACATATCAAATCTCCCATATATTTCAAAATTTATTAACTCAACTTACTGCTCTAGTTAAAGTGAAATTGTATTGATAAGGAAATTATTCAATAATAAGATTTAATGAAGCTCAGAAAATTTGCTTCCAATTCTGCATTAGGCTTATTCACATTAAAATTTTAATCCTCTAGCGAAATAATAATAATGTGTGCTTAAGATTCCTAACATTTCAACAAGATTTTGTAATTATATATGCTCTATTAATAATTATTAAGCCATTAAAAATAAATTTCAAAAATAAATTTTGCAATATTTTTCCATTTTATTTGTCTACATATTTCAAATATAACTAATCTATTATGATAATTTCGTTTTCTTTCGAAATTATATTCGTACACTGGCCTGTTTTTAGAATTTGAGTCACAATTTCAGAGAACATGAAGCATGAAATGATTGTAGAAAATACACACTAATCTTATTGTCCTTAAATATGTCATTAGTGGTTTAGAAATTATTAAAAGGCAAATTAATATGCTAAAAGAAAAGAAAAATGAAACGAGGAACAATGTTTCTTCGAATGAACTTTTGTAACAAAGAATAAAATATTTAAAGTAATAAACGAAATCGATCTAGTAGTTAAATAATATAACTTTTTATTGTTATAAATCTTAAAACATCTTAACCTTTCGACTTTTTCTTACAAAAAATCTAGAGAAATAGTGTTATTTATTTTTTAATAAATAACACTATTTCTCTAATTTAAATTTTAAATTAGAGAAATAGTGTTATTTATTTTTTAAATAAACATATTGCACTTTAAAATGATATTAATAATATGATAAACCCAATTAAACGTTGTTAAACATCTGTAATTAAATGAAGAAACCCAAACTTTTAAGATTCTTATTCTCGATAAGGATAAATAACATTTAATTTTTAAACATCTAATTCACAAGCAAATTAAAAATCATGTCAAGGTAGATCATATCATTTAATGTTTCTACAATCTAATATATAGTTCTATTAGCTTTTTTAAGAAACCTTTTTTCAAAAGTAACTAATATATCGAGGAAATTAATTAAACTTTTTGAATTCTTCTTATTAAATAATTTTGATTTGAGACTTAAGATGACAAAAACAGTCAAAAGTTGTTTGATATTTAAGTTATTATATTATTCATTTCAATTTACCTGTAACTTGCTATTTCTTTCATATTTTTTTTGTCCAACTAACTACATAATACATTATTCTAAACTTTATTTGTTATATAAACTTTTTTCTGTGCTTTAAATATTTAAACTTAAAATTACATATAATAATGACAACACTTTTCAAAACACTAATAGATGTAAAACATACAGAAGCAGCAAACAGCTTCGACAGTCCTTTTTCATTGAAAATGAAATACTGTAATAAAAATTTTCCTCAATAGTCAGTAAGAAATAACACATGTAAAATATATATGTTATATGCGATTATATTATCCCCTTTAAAACGATTTTAAGAAAACCTGATTATTGGTCCAGAGACATATGTAAATACATTGACTCTTAATTTTTTTTTTCAAATTTCTTTCTAGTACGGGTATCTTAGCTGAAGTCTAAGCATGGTTCTTTGTACCTGCTTGCAAAAGTTATCTTCTTATCTTCGTGATAAAAGGTAACAAATTTAAATTCGAAAGTAATTAGATTGTGGTAGAAATATTAACAACGTTCATATGTTGCTTAAGTTATTCATTTTTAAAAGAAATAAAACATATTATTTTTGGTTTATGCCTCAATCAAATGATGAAAATGATATTGAAGTACGTAAAAATATCTCATAAAAGTTAAAGGAGTTCTTGATCTAGTATATACTTAATTGGATTAACTGCAATAAGTTAGAAAGTTCTTAAGGATTAAATTTTGTTTCCTCCAGAATTTTTATGCATTCTTAAATAAAAATTTACGAAAGGACGAACAAAATATGTTAAATATATAAGCTCTTTATCTTATAGTCAGGATATAAGAACCCCTAATCGTCAATATGTTTTTATATATTTTTACAAACCAATCAACTATCTTTTAAATGCTCATATTTTTCTCAAAAAAAGTTCTGTACGAATACTTAACTCTTTCGAGACGAATGTACCTTATACGCAACACTCACGTTTGTCGTTCACGGCCAAATGTACATGGTCACAAACTGCCAAGTATCTAGTCATAATGCTGGATAAATGACTCACTTCTTATCAACATGTCACACAAATACAAATATAGTTTCCACAGGCCGCGAATAAATTAATCCCCTTAAATCTTCGAAGCTTAACGTTAAACTTTAATTATAGGTTGCTTGTCTATAAACAATATCTGCGTCCAATCATAACCTACGCTTGTCCAGTCTGGAGACACACAGCTCAAATTTATTTTAACAAAACTGAAATCTTGCAGAACAATATCATGAGAATAATTTGAAATGCAAGATGGTTTATGAGAAATGAATATCTCCGGAACTCAATAAACTTCTCAAAAATTAAAAAAATATATCAATATTCTAACAGAACAATTCTTAGAAAAAATTAATCAAAGCACAAACCATCAATTTTATAAATAATAAACTATAAAGTTTTGTAATATAAATAACTAAACCGCGTGAAGTTCTTTCAATTCCCGACAGCCCCCATAACCCTGACGGCAGAGTTGACAAGGATTTTCCGTCCAACTCTGCCCAAGGAAGTCTCGATTAAAATTTTTCTAAGTTCATACTTTAACCAATATCCTATCACATTACATCCTCTGGGTCCCACGTAGAAACTCAAAACTAGCTCTATCTACTTAACTGCTTCCAAACTCATACTAGAGCTACTGTCTCCTGATTGGACGAACGCATTTCACTCTGTACTTCCCCACACCTATCATGTAACTTCGTAAATTTTTGCTACTAATTTTTAACATTCACTTAAAATTTTAATCATCATTTTAAATTTAATTTTAAATTCAATAAACTATTAATTTCACTGAGCACTTGAAGTAATTAAGCCTAATATCAGAACTGAAGATTAAAGCCCAACACACACACAGGTCTTGGAACTTCAAAATAAAATTACTACGTACCAAATATACATCACTAGAGATTGAGCTTAGGGGCCAAACGATGCGTATTCGCATTCTAAAGGGGAACGTTTTCTAACTATCTCTAGATAGCTCCCTGTGACCATTACTTTTGAACTGAAAAATAGTTTTAAGATCTTGACCTTCAGTTTGATCACAGTCTGCCTTAATTCAGTATTTTGCGCAACAGCTGTTGTGGGGAGGATGGAAAGCGTAATGTAAACAAACTGACTTCAGCTCTTTAAACTTCCACGTGAAGTACATTCATGTTTCTGGTTTTTCACCAAATTTTTCTTAATGATTTTTGCTAAGTATTTTTTATTTCTTTCTCTTTAGAGCTGTAACGTCATACTGTTTGACTTTGCGTTGCTTTTGGTTGTATTTCGTTTATTTCCCTTTTTATTTCGAAAGGTCTTGTCTCCTGTTTATAATTGCGAGAATTGCGTTGCTTATCTGAAGAATATACTCACATGGTCGACTGTCCAATTAATGATGAGAGTGTGATTAAATTTCTAAAAGGTTTGAAAATAAATTTTTTAGGGATTTTAATGCGGACATTTTATAAGAAACGGACAAAACAGGACTTTGCGTTTCTCCGTGCTTCGAAAATTACCTCATTCGGTCTTCACTTCAAGTTTTGATACTTATTATAAATAGACTTTACTGTATATTTTTAAATAATTTTAAAGTTTATTGATGTTTTTGACGATAAAATATCACAACAATACCAATAGCGCTTCTGAAAATTATTTCTCAAAGTAAGTACTTCTTTATATACATTTTTCTGTAAATTAAAGGAAAAAGATAATTAAAAATGGTAATTTTAAAATATATAACAGCTTAATTAATAATCTAAGATTTTTCTAAAAACTTACAGCATTGGATGATTTGTGGGATTTTTTACGTAAAGTTAGGCTTAGCGACGCAAAACCCTCCGGCTGTGAGACAGTTCCTTTAAATTCTCCGTCCTCAGGGAACGTTCTACGCCAAGGCATGACATCCCAAAAGGGTTAAGAGAAAAAACATCTAAAGTGTCCATAAATTGATTTAGTTGAAACTCATTTTTGAAAAGCCTCGATGACGGAATTAAAATCAGCCTGATTGGAGATCCGTACCTCCAATCTTGACTTCTCTTGAGACTTATTCCATCTGTAAAATTCAGAAGCTTTGTGTTTCGTTATGTATGAATAAGATCATAGAATCCGTCCACGGAAGACCATTTATGGTAGTTGCATTCCAATTCGTATTTGATCTTGAAGTATTAATGTGGAAAATTAAGTAAATTACCAGGAAAATGTAATTCAAATTTAAATGTCATTCTCATCATCTAATCGAGGCTCTGAATTATGCGTTTCAATAACCAGATGATATTTCTTAAACCGTAAAGAATAGAAAACAAACAAATAAGCAATTGTCTTAAGAACAAAAATATAATCTTCTCTGGGAAAATTCCTTAGTAGCACATGCGGCGCGATTTAACAGCAAAAATTTCAAAATCGTGTACTTTAATTAAAATAGCCTACCCACTGGTAATGGCTATTCCTAAGTATTAACAGTGAAAAAAATGGCTTTTAGTTACAAAGTAAAATATAACGGTGCTCTTCTGTCAAAGATACATTTTCAGTTATTCTTTAGAACATTACATATATTTAGATATAAATATAAGTGAATTCCTTTTATTCATGAATTCACGTAAATTGAGTTTGTATTATAAGACATAAGATACTCACCAAAAATATTTCCTTTAAGTATTCATGTTTACTTCAAATTATGTTTACAACTTTTGACAAAATAAAATAAAAACCAACTTTAAATAATATCTCGATATCGCAACTGCTTCCCGTGTTAATTAATTAAAAATATTCCCAGTGAAATTTTGGAGCTATGCATACTCTATTGGTTCAGTGATTCGATGTATGAAACTGGAATGTTCTGAAATGTTAATGTTTCTATCTAGAAGAATTCTTATGCATATTTAAAGGAATGAATTATTCTGTGAGTCTGACAAATTACTTTGAATATAACTAACTGTAAAATATTACTAAATAGGAAGTCTTCAGTAATATTTTAAATTACCTAACTTCTTTTTAGTTCTCCTGTGGCATCCCGTTCTCAGAATAATTAGGTGACGAAAACTTTAGGAAATGACAGCCTTAGGCATTTATATGTAAAATGCGCCGAAACTCATTCAGTCTTGACTGAGAATGAATAATATTCTTCGAGTTTCTAGTCATGATGATTAAAGGCTAATGCTTCTCTCTCTGTTTCATAAAATGATGAGGGGGGGATGTCTAGTGATTATATTTAAGAGCTTTAGGCCAGATTGTAAGCAAATCTGTCATGGGTGAGAAACTTGGATCTACAAAATATTGTCACACAAAATAAAATTCTAATCCTGAATGACATATAAAGTGTGTGTGATATGGAGTATTTTGTATAAGATTTAAGTGATCTAAGCATCATCTCAAAAATGTTGCTGTTATTTACTAACGAAGCTCAAAATTACAAGATTCAACTTTGGCAATGCGTTAACTGTATCAGACAAAAATCTATATTAAGACCTTAATTAAAAATTAAATTTTAATTCCATTTGGTCTTATCATGAAATACTCAATAAAATGATATTTTTAGTAAAATGTATGAATGAAATAAGTAATCATTGATGCATGAAAAGGCGAGAATTATGAATTAGAATAAATTTACCAACCATGAGGCTTTCAAATAAATTTTAAAACATTTTCTGCCTTTAATAAAAGAATCACAATGTTAATATTTATGCTTACAGCGTTTTTACAGTGTATCTAGCATTGTATTCCTTTTTAAATGTACATAAGTTCATTAGATATGAATCTTAATTTCATTATAAAATATATTTTAATAATATTAGATAAAATTTTAGTAAAAGATTAAAAGGTAAGAACTGGAAAGAATAATCCAACAGGTAATAATTAAATTTTATTTATATAAATCGATACATTACTGATTTATTTTAAGAAAAAGAAGTGATGATTGATTTGAATAATATAAGCATATGTTCTATATTAAAACTGAAACTAAATATTTTAATCGTGGACATTTTACTGGGGAATTTATTAAAAACACTTGCACCAAAACGTAATTATTTTAGATAAATTAAACAATTGTACTCGATTTATATTCATTTACACACACACACACATATATATATATATATATATATATATATATATATATATATATATATATATATATATATATATATATTGTATGTGTGTTACTGTAAAAGTGTGATTCATCCGGTCATTTTGTATAATTACCGGTGATTATTCATAATAACCACTAAACTTGGAAAATGTGATAAGTTATTGAATATTTATCACAGTTACCAATAAGTTTATAAAATATCCAACTCGTAATGGGGAATACAGTAAATTCAGATAATTTTGTAGAGTTGTGACATTGGGCAATTCGCGGTTTTCTCTTCACTAATCTTGGGAACTTTTCATTAAGATTGATTGCTTTATCTAAACAACCTTTGCCCATCCAAAAATGAAACGTGAATATTCAAATCACAAGCAGGTAGAAATAAAGTGAAGCGAGGGAGATAAGAAATATATAAACTCAGCTTGAGAGTCACGATAGAGGTCAAGTTGTTCTAGCGATTGGCAATTGTTCCAGAGTCGAAGTCGGAGCCGAGAATTATTACAAGTTATTGGCTGTTTAGCGAAAGTTAGAAGTCAAGACAGCCTCAGCTTGACATTAGGGGTAAGAGTCTATTAATTTGTTATTGATAGATCCAGTTAATAAAATTAGGGAGTTATCCAAGGAAGAACCTCTTATAATTGTCGTTATATTAGCAATTAGTCAATAAATACAGTGTGTATGACCTGTCTAACGTGTCTTTGATTGACTTATTGACTTTTAGTGTTAGTACATTGAAATTAGCTATGGCACAAGAGGCGACTAGGAATAGTCTGATGTCACAGAATAACGATAACTTAATTTGAAAGAATAAGTATTTACAAATAGCATTAAAAATTTCGTTCTTAAGAATTAGAAGAACGTCATGATGACTTAGAATAAAACTTACAATAATATTTCAATTTAAAAATTTAAATAAAAGTTCCCCTTTGTACTTTACTTTCAGTAGATATCTTAAAACAGATATATTAGATAATAGCATAAGTTATATATCGTGTAAAAGGTATTGAAAAATACAAATGATCAAAATTATTGAAAATAAAATAAAGCCTAGCTTTATATTTTATTATTATTTACTTTTATTAACAAGTTGTCATATCTTTCTTTAGTCATAAAACCACTGTTCGCTTTCTTAGTGTCCAAAGTATTTAACCGCTAGGAATTGAAACGCTCATGCATATCGTCCCTTATTCAATATTTTATTTTAAATAACATCTATCCAGCACGAAACTAGAAATACTACAGGAATCACATGCATCTAACATCATAAATTTTGGAAAATTTATGGACTTTTATTACATTTCCCATTACGAGTTGAGGATTTTATAAATTAACCGGTAAATGTGATAAATGTTCAATAATTAACCGGTAAATTTACCGGTAAATGTGATAAATGTCCAAATTTAGTGGAGATTATGAATAATCACTGGTAATCATGCGTAATCACCGGTTTATTACATTTACCGTAACATATATATATATATATGGCGGGTAGGTTGGTGTGTATAAAGAAAGATAAACACATAACTAAGACCTATAACATGGACGTTATAATAGTAGTGCAGTCAATGAGGATATGGCGGAAGGTGTGGAACGTAAGCACGAGTAAAATAGTTTTATTATGTATTCTTGTACATATGAAGAAATTAAGGGTTTGTCAGAAGAAGGAGTAAATAACCAGATTAGAAAATGGATGGAATAACGAAAATCGATGACATATTGTTATTGAAGATCACAAGAGAATAAAATTACCGTATTAAATTGAGAAACAAAGTTACATAAAAATCAGAAATTTATTGGATGAAGAAATAATTTGAGAAATCCAAGATGAAAGAAATTTTATCAAATAAGAGGCAAAATAGAATATTCAAATGTTTCATATCAAAAATAGAAAATCCTATAACAGGAAAAGGAATAAAAGTATCATTCAACTCAGTGAACAAATAGGAATTCAGGTAACATAAATTTGGAATGAATTTAAATCGAGATTTGGTGTATACAGGCTTGCTAATGTTAAGCTTAGATACAATATACAAAGAATTACTGAGCCTTGCAACTTTTACTTTAATTACTACTTTAGCTGATGTGATGAAATATTTTTCTGTAGGGAAAAATATGAAATATGTACTGACATTCTCTCGCCTTTATATAGCATACTTCGTATATATATATATAGTTCTATATTTTAAACTATACTTTCCTATATTTTTAATGTCTATGTTACTGTGAAAGATTGAAATTAGATAATCTCTACATTATGTGATAAATATCGACACATATAAGAAACATACAGTCGCCATATAATGTACTTATTGTTCATAAAAGTACATTAGCATGTTGTGTTGTATGACTTTAATACAATTATTAAGTATAACGTTTGGTAATTCATGGTATTTGACATCGGTAAACATTTTGCAAATTGTTATTTTACCCAGACAGAGATTAATATATTATTATATGTAGAAAATTTCTGTTAAGATAAACAAAACTCTTTAAATTATAGATTTATCATTATTATTATTTTTTTTTTTTGGGGGTGAAAATTATCTTCATTAAGCGTTTATCACTTTACGAAAAGATTAAAGGTTTCGTTGAACATATTTCTTTTATGTCTTCTTTTTTTTTAACAAACTTTATTTCATCATTAAGCAAACGACTATTTCCATATTTCTGAAATATGGGTTCCCCTCAAATCCAAAAGTACTATGTCATGAAAACTTGAAACTTCATACTGAAGAAAGTCTATCTCTAATACATTGTACACAAAATGATTTATTTGTATATCAAATAGATGCTTAATGCACTTAAAGAATGTACTGGATACACTTGATCTTCTTTTAAAATATATCATTATAAAAGGTCTACATTGCATTTTTGAACACAATGTTCTAAAAAAGAAGTCGGACAGCTAATCATTTGAAGTATTGAAAGGAAGGTATAAAATATCACTGCAATGGACACATCACGATTTCGTTATCAGTCTAACGTTTACGTACGTGAATCATTTAATTCTTCTATGCTATTTGAAATTTTCCAGTGATTGAAAATACATTGAAACGTCACGTACAAATCGAATGAAAAAGAACCACTCCATTTCCGTCGGATAAAAAATAAGAGAGAAAAGAGCAAAGGCACACTTACCACTGTCACCAGAATGACTCGTGAGTAAGTTTAAAAAAGGCAAGCACAAAAGTATTTTATTATTTTATCTAAGACGTTACGTTCTTATTTTATATAAATAATGACTATTTTAGCTATAATATATACTTTAAACCTGAAATGTAGAAATGATGCATTAGTTAAAAAAGAAATCAAGGAAGAATTAATAATGTAATGATATTATGCCATACGAAATGAAATAATTGTTTCTCTCTATGATTTTTTTATTTTGAACTCTGATAGGCTATAAGAGTAACAGTGATATTCTGCCAAGATAACTTAAATTTAAACTAGAGTGCGTTGTGAGTTAAAGCATAGTATCTTTATAACCAGGTATTTTGTAATTTATAAGAATTTGTATAGTATGGATAAATTATCGTAAAATGTGTCAGAATGAAGTTGCTGATGTATTTTAAATAATTCTAAAATAATCAAAAAAGCACTCTCATACTCTTTGAAGGTATGATATATTATAATATATACTTAACAATGTTGGCTCTTTCTTACCTTTTGGCAATACTGGAAAAAAACAATATTAAAACTATAAATATTCTTTGTGTTAAAAATTATTCAGGTGTTAACTATTGAAACCGGATCTCAAATGCAAAATTGTTATCAATGTAACGTTTTCTTTATCAATTATTTGAAAATATTTTTAAAACTCTTTAAAAAGCTAAAATGTTGAAATTAAATGTGGAGAATGGTTATTAAAAAATGTTCTTATAAGTTGTAAAGATGTGACATTAAAAATAGCAAATTTACAATACATTATTGATTTTTATAAATTTTTTTTCAAAAAATTAAATTAAGTAGATAATAATTTTGATTTTTTTGTAAGATAAGAGTTAGGATTTGACGTGATTTTAAGAGTTAAACATTATAAACGTATCAATAAATTTTAATATGAATAAAAATTTGTAATTGTTCTGAACAAATTATATCTTTTAAAAATTCCTGGCAAGAAAGAGTTAATTAATTTTACTCATGAATTCTACCCCATTATTTACGATCATCAAAAACTTTGATGCTATATATTTCATTGAATACGTTAGAATCTCCAGGAACCTAAATTTGTAATTTGGCTATCAATTGTTTAGCAGCAGAGAAGTTTTCAACAAAAGAGCTTTTTTCTTGCTGTTGAAGTACACTTAATTTTAAATTAAAATAGGCTGGAAATCAAACCTAACATCGATATATATGTACATATTTTTGCATCATTTTCTACAAATAAATTCATTACTGATACTAGTAATTATGTATGAACAATTATCTTGATGCCTACAGCATAAACTCTACTTCATTTTAGCTCGAAAGTGTATTGAAATTTATAATTATAACATTATACTACAATCGAATGCAGCTATATACCAAATTTAAATTTAATAAAAAAATTTAAAATTTGTGCTGTTTAAATTTTCTTTTTCGGTTTTTTTACTTTTAAATTTCCCATAATATTGAGTAAATCCTCGACTCTTTTCTGCATTTTTATTAAAAACAAGTTATACTCTCTGCTCAGACAATAGTCCTAATTTGATGTTATAAAAAATATCAGAATCGTGCATAAAATAGACTTTAGGGAAAGTGTACCAGAACTCAAAATGCCACATTTTAAGAAAATGTCCCAATGAGATATTGACTTGCAGTCTTTAAAATTCAATTCTTACCTTCTATTCATTGAATCCTAATAAATAATTTGTCTGGGAATTATAAACTATACCCTATTTCGTAGAAAAATATTTTAGAAAATGTACATTCAGCTATGGAAGACAACTAGAATTGTTTGAAGAAGTAATGAAATTTTTTAGCCATAATTTAGGTGATAATTGTGTTGTTATTAAACCTATATAATCATGATTTGAGATTTTCGCAAATTGATTATTTATTGAATATTATTTTCTATACCAACATTTGGGGTATAATTGTAAATTGTATTACGAAATGGTGGTACAAATTACTTTCAGGAATATATATATACTCATATTATGTGTCTGACATATCTACGAATTTTAGAAGAAGTTGTTACATAGTCTTCTCCTCTTAATCCTTTATATTTTTTAATGGTCAAACAAAAAATAAGTTATTATTCTTATCTTCATACCATTTGTAAAAAAAAAATCTATTTAAAAAAATTCTCTTATAAAAAATGCTAATTTGTACATGTAAACTGAACGAAGTACAACAG
>BMAW01117641.1:0-17413 GCA_019974015.1 Nephila pilipes | reverse complement strand
ATCCTCTACAATTTAAATATATGGTAATTTAATAAACATAAACTTTATAACGCTCTCTAAGTGCTAAATATCAATCAAAAATTAAAGCATACTTTTATCAAAGCACTTCTATAAAAAAATACAAGAAAATAGTAATTGCAATTATTTTGCACAATATTTAATCTACGTAGAAGAAAATATTGTAAATTAGCCCTCCGAATAAAATTCCATTTTATATTTCTTAAGAAATACATTGAAACCTTTTACATATTAGGAGCCAAATGTTTTATCTGAATGATAGTATTGAGCATTAAAGACACTTTTTAGCAATACCTATGTAAGAAACATCAGGAAATATTAGAATGCATATTCAAAAAAGGCTTTTGAGATAGGATTGCTATTTTTAGACTTCGCTAGAAATCTCACTTTCTATTGAACATGTAAAAAAGTAAAAGGATAAATAGCAAGAGAAAGAGACCTTATATCACTCCACTACTATTATTTGGTTTGAAACCACCCCGGGAAACATTTACATATTACTTATGTTAGATCTAAGGTTTGGAACATGTGTATTCCACAGGTAAAAATGATTCCGATCGATGAAACATTGAAGTTGTGCACTTTGGCTTTTAACATTCCTTGTGTTGTGTGTGGTTTGGAATACAAATTCAGTCTACCACTTTCTATTTTAATCCCTGTGCAATATGGATAATTCAAACAGCTCAAGCTGTTTCCTAGTCGTTCCATATGTATTCTGGATTCCAAGATTCGGTGTTATTCCATTTTCCGAGATGTTATAACCTGCGGCAACGTTGAGAACAAATTTATATTTTAGTGAAATACAGAAATAGTTAGAACGACAAATTTCTTGACCTATTAAAAATTAACATATAAACTTGTTTTGATTATATTTTAGCAATTTCATTTTGGAGCAAATTACAATTTTTTTTCCAACTTTTTGAATTTTATAGTATGTTCTCGAATAAAATATTTTATAGTTTTAGGCTTTATTCTTTTCTGAATTGTTCAGCATTTTTAATCCAGATATGAGATTTATGTTTTAGATTCATAATTTCTCAGGAATCCAGTAGTACGTACATTGAAATATGTCTCTTATATCTAAATTTATCTGATTTCTAAGAAGCTGTGACAAGAAAAGCAATTTTAAATAGTTGTACTTAATTTTTAACTTGTTTTCGATTCATCCGTTCCACATTCAAAACTTATGCATCAAATAAATAAGGTTGAAATATTAGCCTTTTAAAAAATTTAATAATGATGTTACTTGTGTACTTTGTATAAAATGCATTGTGATTTAATTAAGATTTTTAATGTATACGGTTAAAAAAAGTTATTTGACTAAAAGTGTTTGGGTTTGAGCCGAAGTCAATGTTTCTCTCTTTTAAGAAATTTCCCTATCTCTAAGAAAAATTATATATATCAGCAAAAGTTTACCAAAATAGTAAAATATTCGTCACACACATTTCCTTGATTTTTAAATATTTACTTTCAGAATATTTCTTACAATTACTAGACTGACTTTCTTTTATCATAAATGACTTTATTTCACAATTCTTTAAAGACTTGTTTTCATTTATAATGCATTCAACGAAGAAAATATGTCCTAATTATTTTTATATTATTTTGCAGACTATTTTCTAAAGTGAAGAAATGCAATCGCTCTCAAAATCATGCATATTTTATTCAAGGCAAGGCCGCAGTTCTGTGGCTCTAATGAAATCAGATTTCTTCTGACTTTGTAAGTATTTTCTTTAATTTTTTATTTACTTTTATGTTGAAAACTAGTTCTTAACGTATGATATGCTTAATTTAAAGATATGTTAATGGTTTCGAAAGAATAACTTAACATTTTAGAGAAGGAAAGGAACCAGACCCAAACTAGCTTTTATATTTATTTCACTACAGTTCGGAAAAATTATATTTGGAAAGTAAATTAGATATTAATAATACCTACCAAAAATGTATTCTTAGGAAAAATATTGAGAATTGTTAGTTAAGAGAATTATTTCATTTTTCTAATTACCCATACTAATGCAATAAGAAGCAATGTCAGGACGTTATTTATTACAACAGATAAATATATTTTCAAAAAGAATTGTTACTTTTCCATTCTAAATATCAGAGTGACATAAGTCTGTTTTGTACAGCAAAATATCGCGCTTTTGAAGTTCAAACAAAATTCAAAATTAGGGAATTTTAATAGCTCTATTTTTTTCATAAACGACGTTTGAAATGTATCATCGAAAAGACTTCCCATTCAAATTCTTCTCGCTTCATGTTAAATCTAATGTTTTAAATACACAACACCAAACAGCGACTATTTTTTGCAAATAAAAAATTTTCAAAATGTCATATTATATTTTGATTTCTCCACAACAGAGAATGGTGTATTTTATTACAGTCTCACTTTGTTTAAATCATATAACATTTTTATCTAAATAAAATATATTCTATGTTTTAATTGAAATGGAAGGAATTTTTTTAATTTAACATGATAAAAAGAAAATTGCGTTAAATAAAATAATATTTCTAAATAAAATTTAGAAGCGCTTTAAAATCACGCTACGATAAAAAAAAAATATTTCGAACATCTTATAATTTAGAATATTTTTAATAAATAATAGTACTTTTCTCTGCATAAAAAAATGTTTTGTCATTGGAGCAGATACTTTTATGTAATATAAACCGCAAAAAAAGGTAGCCGAGACGCCTGAAATGAACTTGTTTCGTCTATGTTAAATAATCCCCTTTTTAAATTAAAAAAAATTGAAATCTATTTTAATAATATGAATATTTATTCATCTGTTTATGTAAAGAAAATCAAATTTGTAAGTTCAAATAACTGTTTATGAACAATTAATCTATAGCTTTATTTTTATCTGTAAGACATATACATACCTTTAGCTACACTTGTATAAATTCTATGGGATCTAAAACTTTAAAAATATGCATAGTTCTTATAACCATAAGGTTTAATTTAACACACATAAACATACCACGCTGAATTTTATTATTGTTTCAAAAATTGAATTTAATAAAATTTAATTTTATTCCTCGAATTTTCCAAAC
Source organism: Nephila pilipes (assembly GCA_019974015.1). Lineage (NCBI taxonomy): Eukaryota > Metazoa > Arthropoda > Arachnida > Araneae > Nephilidae > Nephila > Nephila pilipes. The sequence goes on along the minus strand of BMAW01117641.1, from coordinate 14,344 downwards.
GTTTTATACATATATAGAGCTATTCCTAAAATTTATGAGTATTTATCTAATCATGTTTATATTAGTTTCAATATCCCTCCATTTCTTTCTGGTTATTCTCATTTAAAAGTGTACCTCAAATTAAAATTATAACTTATAATCTTTTAAAATATACTAATATAGTGCTGGTGATGAAGAAAGTGTTGAACATCTTTGTTTAAAGCTAATTAAAGAAAGAAAAGGAATTTTTAACTCAAATTGCATGTATCTAAAATCAACTGGCCTTCATTTTTTTCTCCAGTAAAACAATGTTAACTTTATTTTGCCACTTCATTAATTTGATTTTGTAACTTAGTTGTTTCCATTTTTATGAATTCATAGTTTTCATTTTGTAAATTCATTAATTAGTTTTGCTTCCTCCTTCATTTTTCTTTTTCGCTATTTTTGCATTTTAATTTGTCTTTTCATTTATTTTATTTCATGTTTGTTTTACTTACTTTTGTAAGTTCCACGTGATACTGGTTCACGATAATTGTTCCATAAGATTTCAGTCAAAAAAATAGATAGAAACTGACCTGTTGTTATAATGTGAAAAATCATTAACAATATGGAAAAAATAGATTTTGAGGAAAGTGATTCAGAATTATAAAAAACACATTTTGTGACAAATGCAAGTACATATATATTTCTATATCGTGTGTTACGCGTTTGTGTTAACAATTTTAAAATTCAATTTTCTGGTATTCTGTTTATCAAATTTGCATAAATATAAACTACAGAATTGTCAAAGCTTCCTCAATTTCTTAATAGCAAAATAATATCTACGGCTTTTCATTATTTAATTCAACGGCCATTGTATATTTTAATAAAACTGTTATTAAGTGAGAATAAAGCTCTATCCCTCAAATCTCAATTAATTCAACTATCCTAGATTATGATTTAAAAATCGAATTACAGCTATCCAATTTACGCGTTTCGATTTCTACAACTTCACACAAATAGTTTTACTCTATATTAATATATATATATATGTGTGTTTTGTGTGTGTGTGTGTGTGTGTGGTGTGTGGTGTGTGTACTCGTTTAATTCATGAAACTAATTAAGGGCTTCAATCCAAATTATATATCAAGTAATGAATCGTTATTCTCTATTTCCATTATTTTCCTTTACGTCCATTTCATTTACATACCATTATCTCAAATTCTATTCATTTCACATCTATGTTCATCTAATTTACCTAATTACCTTTCATTTTGGTTGTAATGAAGTTGTAACTTTATGCGATTGAAACTATTATAAATTTTCCGAGGTTAGTGAAGAGAAAATAGCGAATTTTCAAAAGTAACAAAAAGAGAACAAAAATTAAGGATGTGAAGCATTTGAAGGTTCAAGAAGTCTCAAGAAAACTCTGCGGAGGAGAATGTCATACCATAAAATTAATTGAAATGAGCAGTATATAAGCACATGATTTCTGTTAGATTACTATGATTTCTTTCGTAATTCTGAATCATTCATAAAACATATATGGAATGTCGACTCCAGCAATTCATAATACCAAGGAATGTCATACGTAGTATACTCATTTATTGATGTGTATGACTCCGCTCGAAAACCGTGTTTGTTCAACTATGAACACATGATTCTCTCGCTCATAATATATATCTCTGCACTTTTCACACACAATATCTTGTCTCACGAATACCATATGTACGAATATCGTGACGCTTGTCACATTGACTAACAAATAAACACTCCAAGGTTACTATACCATAAGAATTCTTTCTACATATTTCCAGGATCCATTTCTGATTTTTAAGAATAGAACTGACTTATTTATTGTGTATTTTGCCTTTAATTTATACAGTATAGGTTTATCCATTGCTTCAAATGAATTATTAGCACGCGCACTCTTTATATTTGATGAATATAGGGTAACTGAAACCTATTCGGCAAGAAAAATGCCAGGTTTTATTCCAAGTTCAAATAAATATCTTTTTTTTTTAAATTAAAAGTAATGTATCACCTATTTTTGAATTGAGATATATGTATACTTATGTACCTATTTTTGTAAATAAAACCATTCTTATGTACAAAAATAATTGCGTATGAGAAATTAATAGTCAATAGCTATGTTTACATTCATTAAATCATGTACGTGCTTTTAGGTATGCTGCCGCGGTACTTTTGTGATAATGTTCGCGGATTCGTGATTGTCATTTTCATCGAGTCGGGGGTTCGAATCCTGATTCCATTTAAGACTCGTCGTGTAGAGGTGCCAATGCGCTTTAAATCTCGTCGTAGCCCACGTCCTCCCATTGGTATGGTCGGGAAGTTAGGAGAGAGGAGTTGCCAACTCAAGTGTCATCTTCGTCACTTCATCGAGTTTCAACACTGCTAGGGCCTTCATCGATAGCCCTCACGTTGCTTTTGTCTGAACACCATTAATAAACTTTCACTATCGCTTAATTTTGAGTAGACCCTGAATGAAATCAATCGATTTACAACTTCGAAAATGTGCGGATGACATTACATTTACTGAACAAAATTATAATTTAAAAGTTTGAGTATAATATGTAAAAAATTTCTTAAGTATATGAAATACTGTATTATTCCTAAATTTTATGAATTTTTAAAAGAGAGAAAATTTAGATTTTGTATAGTAAATAGATAAATTTTATAATGTAGAACATATCAGCTCTCCATGCATAAAGTAGATTTGCTTCTGATTTTTAAGAAAAGTGCAGTGTTATTTATCGTATATTTTGCGTTTGATTTATATGTCCAAGATTTAAATGCTGTTATATTATTGATGATAATTTGCGTTTTGTGAATTTAACTATTTAAATGTAAATATATACGTGTGGATTAATTTTTTCCCTTGCTCTGTGTGTAATTTCCTTTTATTAATTCATTTAACTTCATTCTTAGTAACTATTCAAAATATCACAAAAGTTTTTTTGAAATTTCTTCATTTTGCGTTTTTCATTTCTTTTATCAGAAGAAAAAATTGTCCGAAAATTAGCTGAAAACATGAAAGAAAAGAAATTAAGACTAATACTATAAAAATTATTCAACAGCAAATTAAAATAATTTTATGAAAATCTATAAAATACCTGGATTTATATTACATTTATATGTCAAAAAATGTATAATTATTATTACTACTACTGCTATTATTATCTAAATAAAATTGTTTGTTTATTTTAATTCTCTTTAAAATTTCAGTAAATTTTGTGCGTCTATTGTTAAAAATAAAATTTCACATTGATTTATTATTAAAACAATGCTTTCATTCATCTAAACTTTATCCCATGATCTGAAATGAATCATTCGTGTCAGCCCTCAAATTTTATTCTTCAGTAAATATAAAAATTTATTCAGAAATTTTTAGGAATTTTTTCCGATAACAGAATCAAAAGTAACAGTTATATTAATTCATTATTTATTATTTTTATTTTCAATTTTATCCTGATATTTTATTGCTCTGTAAATATAAATTAAACCAAAATATATTATGCTTAGTAATTGCTCCTGCTTGGCAAAGCTGTGATTTATTGTAAGTTATTCAGTCCTTTAAATTAAATGACTATGGGAAGTAAATGTTTAATATCAGACAAGCAATCCCACATATATTTCCCAACTCTTTATAATTAAAATGCGAATCATAAATGTATTTCTCTCAATAGATAAGAAATACGTGTCAATCAAATCTGCCTTCTGACCTTCAGGCACCACTTAAGCATTTTATTTTACACAGAATGTTCAACTTGTTCAAGCTTACACAAACAATCTTTTACTTATGATAGAACCGGTTCACCGTGACAACAAGCATTATGTTAAACATGGAGCCGTGATTGCAGGAGTAGGTTTATTTCCCAACACTTAATCTATTAGCGTAGTGTTATCAATGACCCCATTAGAGGAACGGGTTACAGAATCGAAAGTGTTGATCTTGACCGATATTGTAGCTTCTTTTTTTACTCGTCTATATCTTTTCCTTCTTCCGTTGCGGTTTCAGCTGATTCAATTTAGAATCTAGTAGTGGTAAAGGAATTTCTGTTTTTGCACGGAAAATAACTTCCAGAAGCAAATCGTTTTTCTGAATTAAATACAGAAAATTTTAAAAAATTATTTTAAGATTTACAAAAGAAAAAAATTCAAACTAATGATGAAGAATGATAAATTGCTCCTTGGTATTGTTGTTGAATCTAATGAGGATTAGAATGGTGATTCGAAAACAACCTGTTTTAACAAGAGATGGTATTATTAAAATATGTTGGTGCTATCATTGTCTGTCACTATCTATTACACGGCTCTAAAATAAATTTAACACTGGTTCATAGTTACTTTTTGATATGGAAGCCATTTGCTGCTAAATCAAAATTGGATTGCTGCCGTGACAAGTTTTTGCCACCATTTTGTGTTGAGTTTTCATCGTCGAGGAGACTTGGATTCGTAATTAAGCCTCGGAAACCAAGCAACAATCAATGAGTTGCCTTCTGTGAATCTCCTTCAAAGAAAGAGAATATTATCTCATGGATCGGAGAAAAGCTATAGCAACGATTTTTTGGAATGCACAGAGCGTAACACCCATGGACTTCATGGAAAAGGAAAAACAACCAGTGGACAATACTTCAGTGAGTTACTCCCTTTCCATTTTCCATTCCCAACATGCGTACTTTCTGAACCATATCGTACATTACAAATTAAAATTTTTAATTACTAGTTTAAAAAAGCTGCATAGCAGATTCTAAGGTTTTTACCCTTAAACTAACCCTTAGGGTATTTTTTTACATTACTTAAACTGAAAACTTGCCTTTTGAAGTGGCCGTAGTAGCTTAGAAATCATGGACGCAGGCTCGCGGCCACCGTTGTTTTCATCTAGAGATACGTTCGAGCCCTGATGAGACTAAGATCCGCAGTGCAGACTTGAATCTGGTCGAGGTCCCAAGTTCTCTCAAGTTTGACGTGATGTGAAAATTTAAAGTAGGAGATGCCATCTCTAGTATCGTTTCTCAGCTCGCAACACATTAATAAACATTCATTCCATTTCCACTTGGTGTAGAAGTTAAGGGCCAGCTTAAGTTTCGCTCTCGTCGCTTGACTGAGTTTCAAAATTACGCGCTCCGTCATCAATAGCTCTCGTGTTGCTTCTCAGTGCAACATTAATAAACAATTACAATCACACACGTTTTATAAAAGATCCCTGATTTATGTAAACTAGAATTACTATGTAAGAAGTCTGGTGAATAAGAAATAATCAGAGAGGAATTGGAGGTATTAGAGAGATAAAAGATAAAACTAGGTAGAGGAATTAGCGAGATAACTAAGTACACTATATAGGTGCGAGCAAGTATAAGATGATCTTATAAGAGTATATATCTGATTTGGATCCAATCAACATAAGTATATTGGACTCAAATCCAATTTTTATAGCTCCACTATTTGCTAATATTAGGTTAAGCAGAATTCAATGTCATAACATAGGGTTGAGGTCACGATTCAATAAAATTCCACATTAGAGATAGTTTTGATAGTGTTTATTCTAAACCTATAGTAAAGCAATTAAAAGATTTTTTGACTGAAATTTTTTCCGGAAATTATATCTTTTAATATAAATAAAAACAACGGTACGTTAAAGATGTGCAATTTTTTTTCTTGTTAACCTATAATCAGTTTCCTTTTATCAATTATAAATAACAATTTCTAAGCCTATATTTATAGTTTCTACAAGAAATTAAAAACATTTCGGGAAATATATAATATTATGTACTACGAATTACGTGAAATCTTGTTTGTGTAATATAATTAAATTAATTTTAAATATAAATAATTTTAACCTTGATTATATGTTTAAAATCTTAGAATCAATTGAATTTCGGAAAAACAATAATATAAAAAACTTCAGTAAATACATTTTTGCGATTTTATTTACAACCAAGGTTTCAACAAAAGTTTAAGTCCCTTGAGAATCTGGATTTGGTAACAAAATGGATTTTCTGGAAGCTTCTTACTTCTTTTTCCTGTGAATTGAATAATCTCTGTATAGATTTTCTCTGAATTTCTTACAAAAGAGTCTTAGGATAAATGAAAGTTTAGGTTCTATTTTTTCCTTTTATTGAATCCTTTTTTTATTTATTTTTCTTTCATGTTATAACAAAGTATTGCTTTTTGTATTAATCTCAGCTCCGTCACTAGTTTTTTTTTTTTTTTTTTCCTTTTGAATTCGTCTAAAGTTTTTATAATTGCAGATTTATTCTGACATGATATAAATATAATATATATATATATATACACATATATATGAATAATTTAGTATTTAATATGTATAAAGTTTATTATGTATTTAGTATTTAATATACGCAGTGTGTCTAAAAAATTTTCAAATTAATCTCATAAATAAAGCAGAAAGTACATTAAATAAATTTTCATTTCCAACTAACAGGTCTACCCGATTTGCACATGGGTGAAGTGAAAAATAGAATAATTCACATAAAAGGATAAGAATTTTTATGAGGACCAACTTTTTAAATATAATTTAAGTGAAATACCTTCTATTTTTTTAGAGCAAGATAAAAAAAATGGAAATTTGAAGCATTTTAACATATATCTATTACCGTAATACTTTTTTTATATCTAGAAGCATTCGAATTTTCCTAGTTAAACCACAGACCATAAAAACCACATTATATTAAGATAAAAAAATCATCACTGTAAGTGTCATTTATCATTTAACATGTTAAGCTAACATATTTGTTCTTTTTGAAATAAAATTTTATCGCATTCTAAATATGATTCCATTGCAACTGTTAACAACAGAGGGCATACAAAGCATATTACCTTCAGTAGCTTAGTACAACCTGATATAACTTATCAATCGCTTTCAGAGGATTTTGGACTTGTTTTGCTTATCATATAATAATAAAGATGCATAAATATATAATCATAATTTATCAATAATGTATAATAAGTAAGTGCAATTAATTATAATTTATGAATCAAAATATATAATACATTTAAATAATAATAAATCAAAAATTAAAATAAATAATACCTAAATAAAATTACTTCAGGTGTCTATATTTTTATTTCTTAAAACAAACTCTTTCGATGTATTTAAGTCTAATGATCTTAGTCTCATGTTGAAAATTTAAATTGTATTGTGTCTTTAATTTTTTTCATTTATTTATCAAATTTCCATTGTTTCCTTGATATAATCTGAATCATTCGTTCTAATATTATTATCATATCTATAACATTCATTTATTTTGTCTCGAAATTGCAAAGTAACTAAATTAATTTTTTTATTTCTGTTGAATTAATTGTACATTATGACACAATACGAGTTTATACTGAAATTGGAAAAAAAAAGTTCTTTTGTGATTGAAAAACAGTTTTTCATGTACTTTACGGCTTCAACAGTTACCATATAGCGTATCAAGTTAATTAACGATGCTTAACAATCAATATGTCGAATTATCCACTCACGTGAATGCGCGTTTTTTGAAATTATTAGATTTTCGAGTTAATAAATTCAATAAAAAGTTTTTCAAATGTTCTATTTGCTGCAAATAATGAATAAGATTTTATGAAATTGTTACATCGAAAAAAAATTTACTAAATGTAATTAAAATCTACATTTTCGGCTCAATAAGCCTCTGAACAAGGTTGAAAAAAACCAATTGTTTTGTGGTGACTTTTTCCCATAAATTTATTCCCAAGTCCAATACCAATTGTGATCAAAAACCTCCCATGAGTGATAATAGAGCTGAGTAGTCGTTGTGGATGATATAATTTTGTAGAAATCTTACCGTTTTTAATTTTTTTTTATTCTTTGTAATATTACAAAAAAAATTCGTAAAGATTCTTGGTATAAATACAGACGTACTAAAAATGTACAGGGAAGCGATTAACACCTTTGTAAATAACTACCTTAAATATAATTCTTTGTTTTTATTTAATCAGGAATTGCATTTATTTCGAATTTACTGAGAGGCCCCTTTTCAACAATGGTAGTGTTCCCCTGGTTTTCGTATTAACTAAACATAATAAGGATGATTTTCCACACTAATAATTAGTTATTTCATATTAATTTTTTACGAATAATAGTAACCAATAATTAAAAACAGAAAAATGTATTATAGTAAATTCATATGGTAAATTTATGTTGAATGGATTCTATTTTAAGATTTAGTTTGTTAAACAAATGGATTTGGCTCTCGTGCCTTTAAGCCTCAACATTCACTCATTCATTCACATTTGAATTAGTTTCATGAGTATAGTTTTCAAAGTAGATTTATTCTTCCCAACTCAAATTCTATGACCAAACTGCATAGAGATCATTATCAACATGGAATGCATATTAATGATCACGTTATTAGAATAATAGCGGCACCTGCATTATTCAGTTCATGTAATTAATTTTAACGGTTCATGATGGTTCAGTGCAAACAAATGTCGATTCAAATGCGCTGAATAATCCTCTAGAAATTTAATTTATAATATTTTTTAATCAAAGCTTTTACTAGCATAATTTTATTGTAAATAATTGCATATTTCTTGTATGAATAATATCATTGAATAGTTTTATATTAAGAAAAAGTGAATCTTTTGAAGTGTATGAAATAATAGCACACTTTTGAAATCTGTACAGTTCAATTCAAAAAAGCCGTAACGTATTTATCGTTGTATTGCTTAATTTTATCAAATATATTCATATTTCCACCCACTCTCACATGCAACAAGCAATGAATAGAAAGAAAATGTTACATTTAGCTTCAATAATGCAACATTGGTTTTCATTTATAATTATAAATTTATAAATTGTAAAATTTTATATATCACTTATTCTTTCAGTTTTTAAATCTTTATTATATATATATATATATATATATATGTTTTAGAAAGGAAAGAATCAAGCAATAAATGTTTTTTTAAAAAATTATTTCATCGTTACATCAGAAAACTGCATTTAAATCAGGATTCGAATGATTGAATTTTTATATTAATGCACAATGTACATTAAATGATACTAGATAACGATTTAGTACTAAAAGCATTTGAAAATTTTAAAATGCTCAATGGAAAACGATTTACTGAAAGAGATCAATTACTGTTTTATTCAACACAAAATGTTTCGAACAAAATATGTTAAACTTGAATCATGCATAATTAGATAAACGATACTATAAACTAACCAAATCATTTTGATCTAAAAAAATTACATTAACAATAAATAAAATAGGCATTAGGAAGAAAAAAAATATTTAAATGAAAATAATTTTTTGAGAAAAAAATAAAAAAAAATGTGAAGTACATATTTGTGACGAATATTTATTTTCTTTTAATATCACTGCATATAAAAGAAAACACACACACACACATATATATATATCCTAGTTTAATTCTGAAGAAACTGTCTAACAATTTTTTGAATATTTGTAAATAAAAGGAAAACTTTATAGCAGATCTTTTGCAATAATTGTGTCTTAATTTGGATTCTTTTCCGAAATGGATAACATTTTTTTTATTATCTTACTTTAAATAATATCCAATTTTATACAAGAATTTTAGAAGTATTAGTTACCTTTTATTCATAGTGTATATGCACATATAAATTAATATGATCATGTGAATGAAAATTTTATATTTAAATTCTTTAAGAAATATTCTTTGCATAGCATTAACATATTGACGATGTCATACTTTATTCAAATTCGCTTATTAATATTTAGCTTAACTATTATGACATTATTTAAACTCCCGTTGATGATATAATATATAACACTTAAAACCAATACACAATAGTGTACCACCACTGGTGCTCGACAACTTCAAATAATATACATAATGTACTACCGTGATGTACGTTCTTACACAGGTGTTAAAATTAGTTTTGGTGAGATGGTTCGTAGTAATACTATTTTGTACTTTATAATTAATTCATTAGTTTAAAACAACGTTATCCAATGACCCAAGAAAAATCTCAGTTGTTACTTAAAAAAGCTTATTGAAGGGAAAAAAAAATTATAAATCTTCTTAAGTTCTAATTATATATCTTTTATGCTAAACAAATGTTTTTTTAACATAATTTTAATACTAATAAAACACTCTTAAATAGTAAATAGTTCCACAGCCTTTGGCGTATTTATAGTCCCTCAAACGATAAAATATTCGACTTTTTTCTATAAAGGAACCACACCAAGAAAACTTATATTAAAAGTGATATTTAAGTGATTTTACAATCGCAGCGTCATTTAGACATCTTATGAGATATTGAATTTAAAAATTATACATACGTTAATATGAACTCTAACTGGGGAGTGTTTGAAGAAAATATGTACAAAATATTTTCTAATATTAAGAAACATATTATTTTTAAATAAATATTTTTAGTTTTATTTATCCACTTGTGTTCCTTGGTAAAATGCTTTTTGATTCATTTTCATTTATGAATGTTTATGTATTTAAAATTTTGATTTGCTATCCCTTTAGTTGTAAATTATACTTGATAAAATTCACAAATATTATACACATCGAAGTCTATTTCTTAATATCATAAAACTTGAAATAGTTAAAACCAAATCCACAATTTTAAATAAGTAATTTGCTACCAAAACCGTAAACCTTTTGTTGAATTTCTTATAAAGGTAATATCAAAATTGAGTAAATATCCTTAGAAATAAGGTTTACTGGAGGATTAAAACAAACAAAAAAAAATGCATTCTTTCCAGAACTAAAACAGCTTTTTATTTCAAGAAACGCATTTTTTAAGAAAAAGTCATGCATTTCTTAACAGTAAATACTTTATTGTGTATCGGAAAGATGCAAGCTTTAAAAACAGATTAAATAATTGAAAATAAATAAATAGGATAAGCGACCGAAAAATCTTTTTTTCGCATAAATTCTTAAGCTTTTCCATTTTGTTTTTATTTTTTTATCGAGCAGAAAACTTTTAGAAAGAATTCAAGATCAACATGAATGCCTTGTTTTCTAGTGTAGAATATTTTCATTTTAATTCAATAACATTTTTCAAATTCTCATACAACAGAATTTTAATACCAAAGCCAACATAAATTATTTGTGTGTTTAACACCTGCTGCTTTTTATCTGATAGAAAACTCCTTGTTAAATTAATATTAATTTACTCGTAAAGTGTGTTAAATTCTATATTATTTAGAAACAAACTATTTCTTTGAAAAATTAAATTATTCAGAATTAAATGCAGTTTCTTTTTTAATCATTTTAAGTTTTGATAAGTAAATTTATCCATTTTTGAACATTAACTTATGGATCTTTGTGTAGAAAGACGTTAAAAAATTCTTCCATTAAGTCCATTAACTGAAATTGAGATAAAATTGATTTTTAAAAATATTTTAATGCTTTTAAGACATTAGTTATCTCTAACCATAAAGTAATTAAATTTTCGTAAAATATTATGAAATGTAAGGGAAATATAGCGTTTTAATATTAATAAAATTAATGTACATAAATTATTGAATTTCAAGATGTTGAAGTGGGTGCGGTTAGCCTAGTGGTCATGATCGCGTACTAGGGGTTAGCATTACTTTCGTTGAATCGCAGTTTCGATCCCTTATGCAACTAAAAACCACATGAAGGGAAGCTGATGCTCGTTTAATCTGATAGAGGTTCAAAGTTCTCTAGTTATCGTAGTGAGGATGTTTGGAGAGAAAGATTCTAACTCAGAAGTATTCTTCGTCACTTGACCGAGATTCGAAATGAGGAGGTCCGTCTCCTATCAGTGCAACCTATAAGCAATCACATTAAAATATTCATAATCTTATTTAAAATAAATTGTATTTAATATTCATGTTTTATTCAAACGAAGTTTAAGAAATATTCTTAGTTTTTATTTGCTAAATCAGTTGCGCTCTTATGAAGAAGAATAGTTTTAATATTTTGCTAATTACAATTACATACTAAATTATCTTAAGATATTGTAGTGAATTTATAAAATTTGTTGAATGGAATAAATAATTGCTATATTAATATTGCTATATGTGTGTATGTAAAATAAATGGGCACAAAATTCATGACTTAAAATATTGGGTTTCGAAATTAACACCTCTTACATGTGTATCTCAGAGAAAAATTTTGTGATCGCTCACATCTGAATACTCTTATATGGTTACTTGAAAATTAAAATATTGAAAATCGCAATGAGTTTAAGTAAATCTATCAAGAAAAGTTATAGAATATAAGGGGTTAAGGTTCATGTTATGATACTTAAGTAGTTCTGAAATACGTAAGAAATATATTCATTAACAAAACATTTCAAAAGATGCGATAGGATGATATGTTAACAACATGAATATATTTTCGATCTCTTAAACAGCAGTCTAAATTAAATCATGTTAAATATCAAAACTTTCTAAAGCAGAAGTAAACATTGTGTTCAATATTAAATACATTGTGTTAAACATATGTTTATTTTAAAGGAAATAAAAATCGCTTAATGTAACTCTAAAATACTTCATTATTTTCATTTTTTACTTATGCTGAGAAGAAATATACGACTTTTCACCTAGAATGTATTACTTGGCCTTCAATTCTAATCCACACGTATTTTATTTATCATAATTGAATAAATAGAATTTTCTAAGATCAAATTTCGTTCTTGTAAACACACGTGCCATTTGGTAAAGCAAAATACCTGTATTTACGTGTTTCTCAAAATGTGTTTTTAAGATTCTGATAAACTTCCCAAAATATCTGTTTTATCCGTCATGCTGATATTTTACACATGATGAAACGAGATTACTTCCTGTACAGTGAATGTATGTTTTAATAAAGACTTTAAAATTTGAAATACTGCTCTACATTTGTATACAAATTTTGGGAAATATGAACCAGAAAATTTATTTTTGTAAAAGTTTTACTAAATTTAATTTTTAAATACATAATTGTTTTTAGTGCATAGAATGTTATGCTTATAAACAATCTTAAAATTTTTAAATCATTAATCCATTAGATTTTGGTAAGATACACAAAAGTTACGGATTTACAAATGAAATACAAAGGCTGATTATTAATTGCTTATATATCATTATTTGAGTTTTTTTCCATAAAAAGACACAAAAATATATGCAAATATTTTAACGCTAAAATATGACTTCCATCGCTTTTAAATTAAAAAAGTGGCAAGGAAAAAAAGGAAAGCTAATATTTCCTTTTTTCGCAGGTATCTCAGCTACCTTAAATTAAATTAACTTGTATAGAATTAAAGTTCATTATTATATAAAATAATACAATTATTCTTTAAGATAGTTGATAGTAAAAATAAATCACTTTTTCTCATCTCTAGCTAAAATTTTTCAAATAATCTACTATATCACATTCCATTTGAAATACCATCTTGCCTAGAAGTGAGATTCATTAAATTAGATTTAAATTTTACAAAATTAATATTAGTACAAATGGTTAGCTTATATTTCGAATAATTCTCAGTTCCATTATTAATATAAAATTAATTAAATTAATGACAAATTAATTATGTAATATTTTACATAAGAGGCATGTATATTAATAATCATAATAAACTAATTAATGAAACACCGCTTTTAGGAAAATTGTTATACCAATTCCATAAATATTTAAAATGTATGAGGTACCATGATAAATTATTTTTAACTATATAAATTTCCTCACTGTGGGTGGAGTGAAAATCAATACCAACTAGAAGGATAACAATAAATGACGATTTATTCGTAAATATTCCAGACAACACACAGGTAGCCCAACTTCGACAATAGCAGCTCACAAATACACAGTGCCACAGAAACAGGTACAAAGTATACTTTTACGGACTGTCACAAATATTTCGGTAACGTTCAGTTCACCAGCTTATCACTCTATACTGCTAACAGCCTCAGTAGTAATAATCTAATAATCTGCACTTCCAAGAAAGGGTCCGACGATTCCCAGAAGATGCACATTGCTCCTTCTCAAATTCCTCCGGCACGTCCATTTTAAGTTCTAACAACTTCAGTCGATCCTCTGATCGATCTCCGCAACAGTCTCCAAAGACAGACTCGCTCAGTTCCGCTAGATTCAGGCGGAACCTCTAACAGATCTATTGGCGCATTCTTACCTTTCTACCCAGATGTGGCATCACATATAAAAATTCACGAAAAGTCCGTAACTTTCTTCCCGTTCGGTTTTTCGCTTTGGTTCCAGTGTTTTCAAGCACATTCCATTTGCCTCTAAAGTCGCCAAGTTTCTCGCCAATTTGCCAAATGTTCGTCAAACAATTCGCCAAATAGAAGGGATCTTTGCTCGAACTTTCATTATTTTTGGTAACATCTCTGTTTATCGATATTTTCCTTCATAAGAGAAGCGTTGCAGG
>BMAW01117640.1:0-10614 GCA_019974015.1 Nephila pilipes | reverse complement strand
TAATATTAAAAACATGATTTAATTTATATCTCTAATATAAATAATTGGTTTGAAACATCAAGACATTTCCCAAATGAGCTGATAAACAATCCGAAGAATTAATATTATCAAAAAAATGTTTTGCTAAATGGTTTAAGGAAGTTTTAACCTAGCAAAATATTTTGTTAATTTTCAGCTTTTGAGCTTTAGATTAAAATAATGATTATATTAATACATAGTACACAACTTTATTTCCAACCTTAATTATTTTTAAGATTTTCTATACTTCCTTATAAATTTATCCCACTTTCAAACTCTTAGATATACAAAGATCAAATTATTCGAACAAAGTACAGAAGATACCAAACTTTAGAGCCTTGAGCATTGATTTCAAAACTTAAAAGAAGTGTCAAGTTCCATTCATTTCTTAATCCTCTTCCTTTAAGATAATCAGCCTTAAAAGTAACCTTCGCGGTTGAGTCAAGCTTCTAATGTCTTATAAGCCCCTTGGACGATATAATAGAAGGAAATTATTCTTTCTCTTAGGGCATCAAAAATTACTCCATTCAATTTGCTTCTAATTGTGAAAATCTCCTTTGCCGTTATGTAACTGTATCAGCTGTTAAATACCCTTCGAATTCATTTAAACTAAGAAAATGAAGTAAAGAATTGAAAGGGGGGGGGGAAATATCGTATCTTCATTAACTTTCATAGAAATATTAATCAGTTGTATTGTTATTACTGCTACGGTTGTTTTAATTATTATATTCTCCATCTGATTCTCCAAGCCTTCCGTTTATTATTTTCACCATTCTTATGATACGATAGTGCTCTGTTTGGTACCGTTTCATTTGCTTCTCATGATGTGCATACGTAGGGAGAATCTTGAGAAAACCTTTAGTGGTATGATAATATTTTTTTTAACATTTTGACAGACTTTCTTATGAAACACATTCTAATTTTTAATTTAAAATATAATACCCCATATGAAAAGAATTCCATGTTCAAAAATAAATTTCTTCACGTGACATTCAATGTCGAAAAATAAATTTTAAAGAACTTCAATGTTCAATAATCATTAATTAATGAAATTAATGATTATTTATTTGTTGAAACGAAGGGTTATTTTTTCAAATACATATTTTTTAACTATTTGTTATGTTTTCGTTTGAAAAAAAAATAACAACCGATTGGTCTAAGTAGCTTGAAAAGCATTGTACGGCTTAAGATACCCATCTAACAATAGTAGACACATTTTTTAAGCCAAAAAGCTTCAGAAAGGTTTGACAAACTAATAATTGTGCTTTATGTAGTTAGAAAAAATAAATTCCCCAACTAAGTCACACCAACTAACTTTCATGCGCTTTTCAACTTCATCTTTCACTTTCCGTTTTCAAAGACGCAAGTTGGATGTTAGTACCTCAAGTCAATACTAATTGCAACCTAAGGAGAATTTCGGGTGATTTCCCAATGTGCCGAATATAAAGGCTGATACTAGTCATATTTCGCTTTCTTTTTTCATTCCGCTTCTGCTTCACTAGACGGTATGCTTATGTAATCGTAATTTGTCTCATACGCATTATTCTCGAGTAAATTGTTTTCAGTTTGAACGAATTATGCTAATTTATAAAAGGAATGAACTCTTTTAAAGAAATTATGCTCAAAACAAACTGAAATCAAATCTTTAACCAATGAATGAACCCAGCTTGTCAACCGAATAGCGTATCATTGTGGACACTGACGAGTTCAGCTCGCCAGAAGTTTTTCGACCCTATTGGTTGCAGCCGAACCTTATTCGGGCAGCTAAGCTTTTCCCTAGTGGACGCTGACAAGCTGAGTTAATCCACGTATATTATCCTGCGTCAAATACGTGCTACAAACATTATATATACTGGCAAATTTTAGTTAATTTCATAGCGTAAAGATGATGGTACGGGTTCCGCAAAATGTTTTACATAATAAGGAAAAATGTTGCCCACCTTGTTGTTAATCTAATTATTTTTCTTGTGTAATTTGGCGGAAGTTTGTTACTAAAAAACGGCGGAAAGAATTTTAGATAATTATAACAATTACATATTTTATAAAACTTAAAATTACATGTATTAATTCCGATATTTTAATTTAATATTTTACAAACTGATATTTGCAATATTTATCATTTATTGAATTGTTTAAAACTGCGAAAATCAATTGGTGTAGTTATAACATTAATATACCTAACAAAATTCTTTAAAAACTATCTTTTAAAAGGGAGAAAGCTATTCGTATCACCGTCAGAAAAGGGTAACATTTTCAGAAGCAACTAGGGAGCATTTTCAAAAGCAACTAACTTTCAGAACAACTACCACTTGCAGCGACCGTTAGATCGTAGCGCTGCGCCCATAACCAGCTTCGTGTTCCATGTTCGTACTGAATTGCCTGTTTCAGCGTTTTTCCGTGGGAGGAACTGCTGCTATTTCTGCTACAAACCTCAGATTAGAAAAAAAAAATAACTTCAGTTTCAGTTCACACACACAACCAAATCAAAGGACCGTTTGTTTTTATGAAACATAAAAAGAAAGTACACATATCTCTTTTTATATTTATTTCAACCATTTCTTTTTCAACATTACATCAATGTATGTTTTTCACTCGTTAGCAGAACAACTGAAACTGCTCGTTTTAGATTTTCTTAACAACGCACGTTAAATTTACATTATCGCTGCAAAAGAGCTATTCACAATGATTGATACACATACGGACTGCCTTGACAAATTGTTGTCAACACACATACACAAAATATTAAGTTTCTCAGTTCAATACACTGAAAGTTTTTACTTTAATAATACACAAATGAAAATTTTAATGCACTCGAAAAAAATTCAAAAACAAACAAATCTTTGTAACTGGGCAGTTAAATTCGCCAAATGAAGTCTTGACTATTACCACTCTAACCCTATTATCTTTTTCACGTATGATATCGATTATTTTTCCTAGTGTCCATTTGAAAGGAGGCAAATAATCTTCCATAAAAACAACTATATTTCTTATATTGACCTCATTCTTTTGAAATTTTGAAGTTCTTTGCTGCATGCTGTTTAAATAGTCAAGGTTTCGTTTCCTCCAAATTAACTGGGTATAGCTTTTGACTTTTTTGCCATAATTTAAGGCTATTTTCTTTTAAACTTGTTAAGTCATGCTCAACAACTCAAATAAAGAGTCTACCATTAAGGAAATGAGTAAGAGTGAGAACTTTCACTTCATCTTAAGATTAAGGAACTAAGGGGTTTGAATTGAGCCTTCCCTCAATTTGTATGATAATTGTTATGAACTCCTCATATGATGATTTTAAATTTCCAACAATTCTTGTTTATTAAAATTTAAAAGATTTTACTCCAGCTTTTCTCTCAAAACCCAACGAAATGTGACGCACGAGAAGAAATGAAGAGCTAACTCATTTCTTCACTAGTTAGAAAATTTGAAAAAATTGCTCATCTTGATTTTTAACTAACTTTACGAATCTTCTTAACTTTTTGAGAATAGGCAGTCGCTATCGCGACCAAAAGGAACATTGTTTAAAAAGATGGGGTTGGTCGAGAAGGCGACCAAGGAGTTCTTTCCCCTCTTAATAGATTTCGGAACACGATGGAGCAGTAAATGTCGATCACTTCACCACCCCTTCTTGTACTCAGAGCATAAGGAGATGGACCGCCTTTGTACATGCTTATCGAAAAATCCCTTTCCCCCCTTTTTGTCGCAGTCCGTATCAGCAAAACGAATCATTTCTTAAATGTAAAATTAGGAAGGATGTGTGTATTATTACATTGACAAATGGTGTCATTTAAGAAAATTGCACAGGTCATTTTCGTAAAATGGCCCCATTTGTTAATTTAATTCTACGTTAAACCATTTTACGAAATTGAGCTGCGATACTTACTAAAATTATAAGAAAATAAATATCTTCACCAAATATGGATTCACGTAAAATATGCATTCCAGAAAGAAAAAAAAACCCTTCATCTTCAAATAAATAATTAATTAAAATCTCAATTTGTTTTCAAACTATTTCAATGTTTCGAAATACCCACTATAATAAATAGTGATATTTTTAAATGATTTTTTTTCTCAATTTCCCAGAATTTTTTTCACAAGTCTGTGAATGGGTTTGGTTCTAATAATGTAATTTATAGGTTTAGAATTTTTTTGTACACACTACAAAAACACTAAAAAAATAGCTCCCGTTTCGTAAAGCTGTCAAACTGATATTAAATATTAAGAACCTGAAGGCGTCCTGTAATTCCCAAAACGACTTTCTAATGCATCTGTTTGGAATTTCCCGCACTAAAATTTTAATTCATTTGTACAATATTTTAACATTTCAAGTAAAGCATATATTGTATAAATAAAAGCAAGATTTGTTTCTTTAGTTAGGGTTCCAGTAGTACAATTTTTCTCCTTCAACGAATCTAACCATAACAAAATTTTGAATAAGAAATCACACTCTTTGTTATATGGTGATAAAGTAAATGGCTGTTGATAAGGATCAAACAAATGTTGTCCCATTAGAGGTGTTCTAACACTACAGTTTTCCACCATGTACAAATCAACGAAATAAAATTTGATGTTTTGTTTCATAACTAATTAATTTATCTTGCTCTCCTAATTGTTGAAGCCCTTGAATAATAAAGTAGTTAGATATTAAGCGCAAGTTTCCCATTTTGTTTTTCAAGATTTGAAGAACACGAAATCTTTAAAGTTAAACCATACGCAAACCTTTCTAAATTATTACTTTCTATGACATACAGTTGCTTATGTGTAGAGAAATTTGCTTCTATTAATGGAAATTTAATACGATCTTCAAAAGAAGGAAAATAAATAAAGAGACCTGAGTTTTTTTTATTTTTTTTTTTAATTAATTCATTTTTGATTTGACTCTGAATCATAAAAACATATGCTGAAGTAGCGGATTGTTCATTGTTAGATGCCATCCCAAGAATATTATCCCCTTCGGAATAATATTATAATATTATTCCCAAAATATTGTTTTGAATAAATTTCATCGAGCATCGGTATGACAGTTTCGCCAACGGAGTTTAGACTGGTTACTTTTTTTTATGTATGCTAAAAAGTTTTCATCTGATTGTTCTGTTTGAAGGTTAGTTTTAAAAGAAGAACAAATGTTTTGTAAAGTTCTGGGATGTGGAATATTGTGATATTCTGAATTTCTTAAGAATTTATAGGCTTGAGAAGATATTGATTGTATAATGAAAAAAAATTAATCATTTCAGAGGAATACCTAAAAGAAAACTTATTATGGGTTAAAGAATTAAACAGGTTAAATAAAAATTGAAGCACAATTTTCGTATCATCATCTAAATTTGAAAGCATATTTTCTAAGTGATCAACAATAAAATCAAATGCTGTAGGAAAATCATGAGAGCTGTTCATTTGTACTTTGAGAGACAGCTCATGTAATATTTCATATACAATAATAACATTATTAATTTTTATGGGAAATTTGCACTTATCAAATAGATCTATCATTCTTTGACCTATTTGTATTACCAAATCTATTTGTTTATAATCACTCATGCTTTGATAACAGAATTTATTGATGTGTTTAGAATAATGAATATTACGTGATATGTTCATTTTCAATTCTTTGCTGTCTCTACTCAGGACATTCTAGAGCAGGATTTGTAGGCATTTTACGATTGTTTGGGAAGTTTGGAAATATAGATGGAACAGCATAGTTTTTGCAGTAGACAACGATTTTATAACCAGTTTTGTCGTCTTAAACTTCAGTGTTTCTTCTTATTGTATCCTCAGCAAAATGCAATTCGCAAACCTAAAATTTTAAAAAAATAAATTTTTACGCATAGACAGAAAAGATTTGTTAGAATTAACAAAATTTGTACTCTTAACTTGATTTGTTGTAATTTAGATTGGAGCTCTTGTTGGAAGTACCGAAACCGTTTTGTTACAACAACAACAAAAAATTGACAACTCTCTTCTAGAAAATTGGAACACACTTTCAATTTTGTTTTCTATGAACTAAGGAAATTTTTGCTTATTTTGCCAGTATATGTTTGCTTTTAAAGTAGACATGTTTCTTGACTCTGTGAAAAGATGCTTGGAAAATGATACAAAATTATTTCTTTGCAATACCAAAAACACTCGACATTTTTGCCTCATTAACGATGCTTATTTTGCCAATTTTTAAGCACATAAAAATTTATTATGGCTAGAAAATATTTATTAGACAAACAAAATGTTTCTATCATTATAGGTAAACAAAAATGAATTGCCTATTTCAAACAAAGAAGTTGACATGAAAAGGAAGAAGCAAGTTTATTTTCAAATGGCATATTTTCAATAGTCATTTTAGTCCCATTAACAATGCTTCTTTTGGCGCATTTTTACACACATAAAATGTTATTATGGTCACAAAATATTTATTTGAAAAACAAAACGTCCCTGTTCTTATAGATAAACAAAAATAAATTACCTATTTTTATTTAAGAAACTGACATTAAAAAAAGAAGTGAATATATTTTCAAATGTTGTATCGAACTACCTATTGTTAAAGTTATTAGCCGACTTCTAAAATTAAGGAAATATTGCAATTTCCAAAAAAAAAATAATAAATAAAGTTAGAAACTGACCTTTGAATAATTTGAAGGGGCCACTTTCGGGAATCCGAAAATTTGTACCTTTGTGGTTTCATAGTTGCTTTTGCAATTTGGCACTTCACACGTGTAGACCATAATTCTTTCTTTTAAAACTTAGTTTTGTGATATTCAAAAACAGAAACAACAAAAGGTTAAACAGGTATCGAAAAATCTTCAAAAAAATGTAGCTTATACAAGAAGCAAGACGAAGACGGTTAATGGAAGGCATTCCTTATCTAACTGACATAACTAACAAGCCAGTGGACTACCTCTATTATGTATGACGTCACAAGCATCTCTCATTTCAGCGCCGAGCCCTTCTAGTATTTAGCAGGTGTTAACTTAACTCGCTGTCATTCCACACTATAAGTTGTAAATTTCGCTGACTTGGATGAATGTTTATTATACATTTTTTGTGTGTCCACAATGTAGGCAGGCAAATGGATGTTTGCGGAATCGCATAAGGATTGATATCAAGTCGTCTTGGACCACACCTCCATTAATTTGAAGGCTATTCAATAAAGCTCCATTTGTTGTTTCACTCGCGGCGTTGAAAACTACACGATTCTTCTTTGTCGTCTTCTCTGGTCTATAACGCCATACTTCTGGTTCTACTTCATATATCACATCTTTCATATGTATTCAAATTTCAGCCTTAACAAATTTGGTAACAGTCATAAAGGTATAATCTAAACACGATATTGTCACATTATTTTTTTTCTTGTTCTAACCTTAATCTATTTGCGCATTCTTTAGTCATAATATCTGACTGAGTACCTGCATCAAGCAATCCTCTAACGGATTACAAATTTCCATATTTGTCTCGAAAAAGAAATACAGCTGTACTCATCCATACAGTACTTCTTAGTTAATTTATTTTGAACCGAACTAATAGCAAAAAGGGCGATTACAGATTTTCATTAGTTGCACTAGAACTTGAGTGAAAAATATTACTTCCCGAATTTAGAACAGATTTTGAATCATCTACTTTAATTATTTTTGCACTAGTTTCGTTTCTATAACTCTCACTAAACAAATCAGATTCTCTGGGAAAATGAAGTAACTTATGTAGCTTTTTACAAAAGCAGTTTTGCGCAAGACACTTTTTAACATTACAACAAGGTGAAAGGAATTTAAAACATGAATTTTGAGCTTTGACAAATCCTACTCTATCGTTGATAGACAATTTTTGAAAGTCCTGACTCTAAAAATAAAGGATAGAGTCCCTAATCTGAAACGTGTGAAAGTTTCTACCATCGACTGCCGTGTTTTCATTTACGACTCTCGGATCAAATTTCTACACGCACACACGCACATACACGCACACACACACACACACACACACATATATATATATATATATATAGAAAGGCTTTGAAATGAATAAAAGTAAAATATTTTTTTATAGTGTCGCTTTTTGCATTAATTTGTCATTTGTAAATGAGATGCATGTCTTTGATAATTAAAACATTTTGAATCGGATAATAATTTAATAAACGTCCATATAACATTTCTATTTTCAATTTTGCTTTTTATATCCTAAAATCTAATTATTCCTTATCTAAATTTCTCGAAGGAAAGACTGTATTGACGATTTTTAAGAAGCCCAGGCACTTCCTCCTTTTGAGGAAATAAAGAGTAATATAAAATCTAATTAATCTGGACGAATGATATATTTTTAGCCTTTTTCCAGCAAATTCATATCACGACATAGAGTGTATATCAATATGTTTATCTAACTAACATACATAGTGCATAATCATGGCAGGAATGCTTAACTTAGAATTTTTAAAAGACTCCTTTTCAATTTTTTATAATTTCGAACAATATTTCGCAAAGTGTGATATTGGTGTCATTCTTCTATTCGCTTAATATAAGCATTCTTCTGACAAGATACATTTTTAAAGGAAAAAGTTTCAATTTATGGCTCGGTAATCCATTTTGCTTCAAAATATTTAGTTATTTGAAAAAGAAAATCGATTTTGAAAATTGAATCGATTTTTTAAATATCAATGTTGTACTATTTTGGTATCTTACTAAACATTTTAGAAATTTCAGTTTATTGAAGGTGATAATAATTTCTTTTTGTGTCACATTTTGAAAATATATTGTCATTTTCTTTATTACAAAGCAATGTAATCACTTGCACTTCGAGAGAAAAGTATGACTACTGTGCTGAGATTTTAAGAACATTACTACTTTATAAATGTTTATAACCTAAGAAAGCATATGCATTTCTCTCACAGTTTCATAAGATTATAATATTTATATCTCCTATAATTCATTAAATAAATAGCTTATTATCAAGCTGAAAACTATGCATAGTATTTTAAAATACTAAAACAAATATATTTTTAAGCGTTCACGAAACAGGAACAGATTTTTAATGAAAGGTGACTGAAAACATTCTCCTGCCTGGTAACGCTGCGAAAGTTGTCGTGCCACTATGTCATAATAACGAAAATTCAAATCTCAGCGAGAAAGGTGCGCAGCAGTAACAGTAAAACGTGAACGGAATCTGCAATTTAAAAGCTATGACGTTTCGTAAGCACTTTGGTAGGTTTCATAGTAGCAATATCACGAAATATTATAAAAGTTGTATCACCTATTCGAAGAGACAGGCTTCTTTTATTAATTCAAAAGCAACCGGAGGCTACCGTTAGGGAGGAGAATTTTGAACTATCCTAGCATTTGCACTTGTGACTTGAGGAAGTCATTTGGAACTTGCAAAATGCGTCCTTTTAGGCCTTTTCTAGTAAGCTGACGTTAAAAAATAAGTTTATTGAAATCTTTTAAAAACCAGCCGTAATCTTAAATAATCCTGCATTTTCTGATAAAAAATATGTAAAGTTACGAGAAAAAAGTAAGAATAATTTTTAATTAATAATATGAATAATTTTTGTATGTCACATATGTTGTATTGAAAATATTCATTCAATTACAAAACTTTTTGCAAAAATAAGAATAAGAAAGTCAGAGGAAAATCTGAAAATATCTTAATATATCAATCAGATAAAACGAGAACAAATTTTAAAAAATTTAAGAAAAAAATTATATGCACAGTTTTGCGAAGAACTTTTGCGCTTTTCTTATAATTATTATTAAATTGCTCAAATAAATATAAGAATCAAAGTAAGCGATTAAATATCGAGAAATGGTCAGTAGTAAACTTTTCCGATATTAAAATTAAAGGAAATGATAATTTATTAAATGAAATATCAAATAAGTTGCATATAATTTAAATTAGAGCAAACAATTAATTTGTAAATGGAATACATTGAAGCTAAATGTAATGAAATTGAATGAAAGATAAAAAAAAATTAAAAGTGATATGGTATGCCAAATTTTCCACCTAAAAAATAGTCTCTAAGGTGGTTAAAAATTCGTGCTATTGAATTTAAATATATTAATCGATATTTATTTTTCTTTGTCCTTGAAAATACAATTAATTCGAGTTAATACGATTTTACAGACTCATTCTATTCTTGTCATAAATAATTTCAGTTTTGATGTAAAATTGACACTTAGATTTTCAATTTTTTCCAAGATTACAGAAGGTGGTCTCTCGTTGACATCCTTGATATTCAGTGGTTGCCGCGTGAAAATTTATTTAATAAGTCCCGCATAGCTCTCGCATTCACCTGCAGTCAGTGAATGGACTTACGAAGATGCTTTATTTACGCATGACCATCAACAACTACAAGTCTTTCAGTAACCTGCACTGAATAGTTGTCTCCTTTATGTAATAGGATATTTAGATAACAGGTAGTCTCTTTAGCTGTTGTTATTCACTACCTGTAGTACATGAGGTACATCAGGATGACCTAAGGGTCTTTCTCTATTTTCAAGCAACTTTCTTTTCAACTGATTACTCTTTATCTCCCTTTTTTTATGATCTCATATTGCCTAGAAGCATTTCGTTTTGCGCAGTGCAACCAAATTGTTGGCCTTCCTCAAAAGTAGGCCTTTGATAATTTAATTTAAT
>BMAW01117625.1:122501-144360 GCA_019974015.1 Nephila pilipes | reverse complement strand
ATATTTTTATATATAAATATATATATATATATATATATATATATATATGCTTTTATGTATATATATATATATATATATATATATATATACTTGTTATGGTAAATACTTGCAGAATTTAAGTGAGATAAGATTGAAATATAGAAATTATAGTGATAAGAGATGCAAAACTTGCATCATGATAGATGCAGAACAAAAAGATGAAAAATCCCAGTTTATTGTCAGCAAAGCGAACAATTGTATTTATATGATGAAATGTAGAATATGTGAATGCAAATATATAGGTCAAACATCTATTTATATTAATATTAGAATAAATCAAAATGGATCAGATTCAAAGAGATCCCGGAAGGAAAATCAATTTAGTAGAATTAAAATTGCACATTTTAATACGTATGGATTTTATATCATTTATTTATATATAGTTAGGACTATTCCTATTGAGGTGAAAAGGTTATGGTGGAAAAATATCTAAATAGGATTTTTTAAAACAACTTACCTATATGGATTAAATATAATATAATATGATAGAAATTTGCTTCATTTAATGAAACGAAAAGATATTATGGAATATGTTTATACAGAAGACAAATGTAAAATTGAAAATGTGAGAAATAATAGAGATAAATGTAAAAAAAGGAAACATATGGACACAAATATTGTCAAGAATAACATTTTAGAATTGGAAAAAGATTTTAAAAATAACTTCAACATTAAAAATTAAATTTTTCATATTTGGATTGAAGAAAGCTGAATTTAGAGTTGCTAGGGGGATATTTGGAAAACTACCAAATGAACTAGGTTATCATATTATGAAAGACCTATGTATTACATAATTAAAAAACTAAGTATCAAAATGCATATTGATGTTGAAAATGTAACGCAATATTGCACATTTCTTAAGCAAATCTTTCAGTAAGATAAATTTTTCAAATGTTTTTAAGAAATACATGCATTTATTTCCATTTAAAAATATAACTGTAAAAAGTGCTTTAAGGAACAATAAAAATTTAGGAAGATTAATATTTAATTATAATTATAGTATAGGTTCGGAAATGTTGGATCAATGTGCGTGTGTGTGTGATAAGTATGGTGACTATGTGGATGAAAATCATGGCCGCGTGGTCACTGGAGATTTAAAATAAATTAATGATGAAAAATTAAGAAATATAAGGAAGAAAGGAACAGGCTACAGGTAATCAATAACAGAGAGTAGTTATGTAGCTAAAAAAGAAATATGTAAGGATCTAGATGACTTTATTATCAAAATAGCTATCAAATATAGTATGCCCTATGAGACCTTTAGGGAATTTAGGGATAGAGTCTGCAATGATCTAAAAAATGTTAATCATAGATTTAAAAATGGAATACAATTCAAAAATATTAGATCTTCTATAGAAAATTTAGAAAAAGAAATTATAATTGTATATGTAGATAAAGTTTCTGGAAATTTTGCATTTATTTGTAGGCAATTTTACTTCAAAAAGATGGATGAATATTTTCAAAATAATAAAGCTTTTGTTCCTTCAAAATATGAAAAAAGAGAAAATATTATTAGGTTAGCTGCATTTCATAAAAAAATTGGTTATATTTCGATAATAAGAAATTCCCTCATATTTCCTTAACTCCTAAATTCCGTAAGAATCCATTTAAATTCAGAACTATTACACAAATAGGTATAATACATACATAACTATATCTGGTAAAATCTTGCAGAATGTCTTAAATAATATGTTTAAAAAGCTTGAGCAAACTACTATTATTGAAAATAGTATAGAATTAATTAATTCCATAGGCAATACACAGGTCCAGGCAATCTACAGTTATGATTTTCAGGATCTGCTTAATTCCATTAATATAGAGGATATGATTAGGGCTTTGATGATACTCTATAATCAATGTAACATAAGAAATACGATGAAACTGAGCAAATCAAAAACATTTTACAGTTAGTACTGCAGGAAAATTATATACTTTTCAATAAGAAAATATACAAACAAATAAAGGGCCTGGCTCAGGGAGGCTAATCACATTCTATCTAATCTGTACTTATATTTTCATGAACCGAACCACTTGAACCACTCTCTATATGTTTTATATAGATATATAGATGACCTAATAGTGTTTAGTAAATGTAAAGATTTTAAGCCGAACATTGATTTCCATCTTAATCATTTGGTTTTATTGCAGACAAATTCATATACAAGTATGGTTGAATATTTAGATACAGAACTACAGCTAAAGTATCACATCACTTATAGCAATTTATTTGATAAATGAGATGCATTTGGGCTTAGGGTAATTAAAATGGGTGAATATTACTGGGAAAGTAATATTCACTTGTCTATATACAGAAACATTATTTTAAACTTTTTGCGTCGTAATGAATTGCTAACTACTCATGATAAAAACAGATTCAAAATATTAGGAAATTTAAAGGAGAATGTATGGAATGTGATTATCCATTAATTTTTTTTTAAAAAGAATATATTTCCAATAATTTGTATGGCGGTCCGTATTAATATTTATATAAGGGTTTCCATCAGGAGTTCTTAGGGGGATCCGGAGTATAATGAAATGTCATTATATAAATTGTATTTGATATCTAAAAATTTTTTATATTATAATGGTTTTCTCACTAGAATCCTTATTTCATAATTTTATTTATATGAATTTCTAATATTTACATCTTGGAGTAAGAGTTGATTCTTATATCTTTTGAATTGGTGACATATTGAAAAAAGGTAATCTTATACATAAGGGCTATTACCTTTCAGGACTTTCATGGATTTTTGAACTTTCGATTTAAAAACGAATCCACCACACAACATTAGGATTACAAAGACAGCTAGTTAGTGGACTAGTTGTGAAAATCTATTAAAGCATTTCTATATAGTGTAAATTTACAGACACATTTTAATCAGTTAGATTTCAAATAATATTAACAACTAAAATTTGGATTTGTGAATAATGATTGTATTTATTAGTAGATTTCTATTTAACATTCCATATGTTGAAGCGGTTTATAATCTACTTAACTAAGTACTATTGATTTCCAAATTTTATCTGGCAACAGTGCATAACATTAGACATCATTTAAAAAGTTTCTTAAACCTATTGCACTGTAATTGATGATCACTTGTCACAAGATATTAATATTTTGATTTACATCTGTATGATTTGAATTATTTTTTCTTGAAAAACATGGATTTGGGTATGTTGTTCTTTTTAAAGTTTTAAATATTTAACTAAACAGATTTAACTATACTGTTTTAATGTTTTGAAAACTTTTAAATTTTTTGGATGTTTTTAACTGAAGGACCTTTTTGGATAGTTTAACTGGAACATTTTAAAGGAAATTTTAATAGTTGGTTTTTGATTAAACATTTTTAATTGAAAAGTTTTTAGGTATAGAATATTTTATTTGTTTGGAAAATATTTGTTTCAGAAAAAAAATTAGTAATTGAGATATCACACCTTTCATTTTTTTTCTTCTTCGTTTCTTGTATATTTTCTTAAATTTACAAATTGAATTTTTGAGTAATCCATTTATACCCAACAAGATACATTGAGGGAGAGTTGGTACCGTAAAACAAATTTAAATCAACAATTCAGACCTTTGTCTGAATATTTATGTTTTGTTTTGTCGGGTATTCAAATTATTCATTTAATTTCTAATTTGATTCAATTTCTATTTAACTTTTTTACGAAGTTCTATAAATGTTTTCTTTTATTAATTACGGGTTTTAATTGTTTTCCTATTTTTATGAGTTTTAATAAAAATGTCATTGCTTTATCTTATATATATATATATACTGCTGTTTGTAGAAAATGCAACACCATGAAAGAATCATCAGAATCAAATGAAATTTAATGCAGAAACGACTTGTACTGATACAAATAAATGATGAAATTTTCAAAACAAAAGAAACAAATTAAGCGTCCGAAATCAGTATTTGGTGCAGCCACCATGCGCTGCAATAAGTGCTGCTATACGACGTGGCATGGAGTCAAACAGATGTTGAATATCTGCTTGAGGAAGAGAATTCCATATCGCTTGTATGCGCAACCAAAGTTCGTCTTTGGAAACTGCAGGACGCGGATCACGAGCGAGACGCCGACCAACCATATCCCACACGTGCTCAATAGGCGACATATCCGGTGAATAAGCAGGCCAAGGAAGAAGTTGCATGCGTTGTGCTGAACAGAAGTCTCGAACAGTCCGCGCAACATGTGGGCGTGCATTATCCTGCTGAAAGATAGCTCCAGGGATGCCTTGAAGGAAAGGAACGACTTCGGGCTGTAGCACTTCACGGACGTACCTGTTGCTATTGAGATTACCCTCAATTCGTATCAAATTGGATCGTCCATGATACGAAATCGCACCCCAGACCATAACTCCGGGTGT
This sequence comes from Nephila pilipes, assembly GCA_019974015.1. Classification (NCBI taxonomy): domain Eukaryota; kingdom Metazoa; phylum Arthropoda; class Arachnida; order Araneae; family Nephilidae; genus Nephila; species Nephila pilipes. The sequence goes on along the minus strand of BMAW01117625.1, from coordinate 139,955 downwards.
TCGACCACTATGTCGTTCAATAATACACTCAGGAAGGCAGCGTTGACCGGCATAACGTCTAACACGAACACGGCCATCATGGGTCCACAAATTGAAGCGTGATTCATCTGAAAAGACAACTTGGTGCCAATCAGCTCGCCTGTCTCTGTGCTCAAGAGCCCACTGCCGACGCAGCCGTCGATGATTCGCCGTGAGGGGAATCCTGTATAAAGGCACCCTTGCACGCAATCCACGGCGCAGCAGACGACGACGAATTGACGAAGCCGACAATTGTACACCTGTAGCAGTAGACCAACGTGCTGCCAGCTGCCTGGAGGAAGCTGTGCGATCATTCACCGCCATGCGGAGCAGGTGTCGATCATCGCGCTCTGACGTCACCTTCTGTCGTCCAGTGCCTGTTTTTCGAGTTGTTCGGTGCTCGTCGGTCCACTGCTTCCAAACTCGCATCACTGTGGAACTGTTCCGCTGCATACGAGCTGCTATTGCGCGATAGGAAAATCCTCCTTCTCGAAGGCCGATTATCCTCCCTCGTTCAAACTCCGTAAGTTGCTTGAATTTCTTATTCTTCCGTCGTGGAGGCATACTCAGGTCTCACTAAACGTTTGCCACTAACAAATAATCATAGACTTTTTTCAACGTCCCGCTACAGCACTTTATTTATACGCTTTCAGCATCAATTCAGAGGGCGCTGCGCGCGCCGCGCACGCGCGATGGCTCTGAAACTTTATTAATTTGCATAATATCCTATAATTGACATTTGCTGCGAATTTCATTTGATTCTGATGATTCCTTCATGGTGTTGCATTTTCTACAAACAGCAGTTTATATATATATATATATAAAGAGAGAGAGAGCAAGTGAATATAAGAAACGATTTTCAATCTGATGGTCAAATTTTCTGTTGCATAGCGATTTAGGATAACTTTCAATGATTGAAAAAATCCATCCCCGTAGTTTTCGAGCTCATTACGAGCAGCTGTTAGAGTTTGCAAGGGGTCGTATCATTAGACTGAAAGGGGCAGTTTGGGCAAATCTGAAAATTGCTCGTTTTCTGGGTCGAAGCGATGCGGTAATTAGAACATATGTCAGGAATCGGTGGATAATGGCAGATTTCAGCGTCATGATGGTAGCGGTCTACCTAGGCCACAGCAGATCGGGAGGACAGAATTACTGTCAGATCAGCCGTCACAGCGCCTGATTCATCGTTATTAACCATTAGACGTTCCACCCGTACACAGGTGTAACTTATGACCATTCAGAGACGGCTGATAGAGCGAAATCTTCGCTCGTACCGACCGTTACTCCACCTACCACTCACGCCTGCACACTCTCGAGCCAGATTACAATGGTGCTTGGTTCGATCAGGTTGGAATGATGCTGACAGGGGACGTGTACTGTTTAGCGACGAATCCCGCTTCCTACTGTGTCCTGACGATTATCGAAGATGCTTCTGGAGACTTTCAGGGCAGCGTGCAGATCATGCTTTAACTTTTGCACGCAACGCAGGCCCTTAACCGGGATTTATTGTGTGGGGTGCCATTTCACTTAATAGCTGGACCCCTTTGACAGGCATTAGTTGCCCACTTACAGCGGGATGTTGACGACATTCTGAGAACTGTTTTGCTACCTTTTTATTGCAGTACCCTGACCTTATTTTTCAGCAAGATAATGCCAGACCACATACGGCACGTGTTGCTCACTTTCTTTTTCAGCCAAATATCTCTCCAATTGAACATGTCTGGTTTATTATGGGAAGGCGTCTGCATCTATCAATGAATGTTGACGACCTAGCCCGATAGTTGGTACAAATTTGGCAAGACATGCCACAGGAGACCATCAGGGAACTTAATCTTTCTATGCCACTTTGTGTGGCATCCAGGCTAGAGGAGGGTCAACACCGTATTGGGGTTATTACAACTCTGAAATAAATCCTTCAATTTTTCAGAAATTTTCATGATTTTCTATTCAGTACATAATTTTCCTATCCGCTAATTTTTGTCTCCATCGCAGAACTCCTTCTTGGTGTGTTGCTTTTTATGTTATACTATATATATATATATATATATATATATATATATATATATATATATATGAACGTGAGTTAGACATCAATATATTTATAAATAAATGTTTATATATATATATAGAATAAATGTTTTGAGGGTGAGATTTGTCACTCGGTATCAACCTGGTTGTATTATACAACATTCTCCTCTCGAAGTTTGATTGCTTTGAAATAAAAAAAATTATATGTGGATGAATCTCCTTTCATATTCATTACATTAATAATATTTTTCTTATACAAAGATTTATTTTTAAAAAATTAGTGCACAAGGAACAATTTTTAACTTTTTGCACTTTCGTAAGTTTTTTTAAAAAAATATTTCAGTCATTTTTCTTCACTAGAAAAAGACATGTACCTATATCCGCTAAGATTCTCCTTTGATAAAGTAATCTAATAATATTTTATATAAGAATATATGAAACTAAAATAACTATTGAAAGAAAAGTGAATATGAATTGAAATGTATATTCTTCAACACACACTTTTTTAATATTAGAGAATAAAGAGCAGTACATGGGATATAACGACATAACGTGAACGATTTGTACGATTAATGATTTGTACGATTAATGACTTTGTACGATTAAACCAATATTTAAAAATATTTTTTTAAAATAAATGTTATCTCTACGTCTGAATTATATTTGTTAAGAATTAAGTTTTATTAAAAAAAAATTGATATTTCGAAAGCATGTTCATAAGACTGGTTTTTTTTTAAATTTTATTTTAACGGTACCGACATCCACAGCTTTTGAAGAAAAGTGTTTTACAGAATTGACATTTTTAAGAAATTCCATTCATTTGAATTGCAAGAATGTTTAACAAACTTATCAGTGACCTATGCAGAAAAATGAATGTAGGATTTCTTAAGACGTAATAGTTTCAGTTTAGAATATATATTGTTTGTAATGGACTCGTTAGGTACAGAACGGGATCCATATGAGGAGTTTCTTCTCAAAAAAAAGCAAGGATGTGCTTGAGAAGCTATTTGCCTTAGATCAGAGATTTTCAACCTGACTTCCCTGGAACTTTGACAGGGGTTCCTCACGTGATTATAATTTGCTTAATCAAAGCGCCAACATTTCAGTAAAATTTAAATTTTTATAAACGATAGAATTCTGAAAGGCAATTTGCTTTTAAAATTAAATATAAATAAGTATTTTATGGGGAAATAAAATCTTAAACTTAGTAAAATTGATGTACTTCAAATACATTAATCGAAACACATTGTATCACATATTAGTCTCCGTTCTTTGGCTCCATCGATGTATCTCAAATTGATATACATCAGTCAACAATCAGTTAAAACTAAAATTTAGTCAAGTTGTTATTATACAACTTTGGATTGACATTAGAAAAAAAAATATCTTGAAAATACCAAAAGAGATGTGAAACATCTTTCGCATGTTTCTACTTAGTTACGTGAAAAGACGTTCTCTTTGTACGTTGCGACAAAAAAATACAGAAAAAGATTGAATGCTGAAGAGGACATTAGATTATAAATTTCAACAATAATTTCAGATGTTAAAATACTTTACAATAAAAAACAAATCACAGCTAAGTTATTGAAAAATTTTCTTTTTATGAATTTGTTATAATTTAAAATATTATTGCTTTTATTTATTATTGGTAGAAGAAATTGTGGAAAACTAAAAAACGCCATTAGCTACCTTTCCATTTATTATCTTAATAATATATTTGTGATAAAAAAAGAAAGTTTTAGTAATAATTTTGTAAATTTCAGTAGGATACAGATTTGATATACTATTTTTTCTGCTCTTTGATCAAGAAAACAGTAAGCTCAAAGTATTTCCCAAAGTGTGAAAGGTTGAATACCCCTGCCCTAGATGAAGAACACGAGGATTTTGTAAGATTCTAAATACATTGAAAAGTGTTTTTTATGATGTCCTTAATTTATATAAATTTCAATTTAATTTTTTCTGTATTTGTCCTGAAGACGTCCATGGGTTTTGGGTGTCTTATTTTTTATTCAACTGTCGTCTTATATGTGGAAACATACGGTAACTATTCATTTCTTTTTATTTACAGGAATACTTTAGGTATATTCCTGACATTCAGCATTCATAAAATATTAGCAAGGAAACAACTATAAATAATTTTTTACAACTTATCAAAACAAATGTAGGTGGGAAAAAAGTTTAAAAGCATTTGAAAAGTGATGATTCGCGAAGAATGATTATTCATTCATTATATTTTTCAAATTCAGTATAAATATTTGTGTAAAATCCTTGGATAATGATTTGTGGCTTAGTATTAGTTACATTGTTAAGAAAGTATCCATAAATTTTGAGCAGTAAATTTTAAATAAATAGTTTTTCTTTCTGGCCAATTACAACTTAGGGAAAATATAGGAATCGCATTTTTTGTTGAAAATTCAGAGTTTCATAAACCAGAAACTAGAAATACTCTTTTTGCACAGACACAAAAAAAAAGATGGGGGGGGGGAGAGGAGTGTTTTTATGAAAATTCTGGAAATAGTTATCTTAAGCAACTTAACTTAAGCGAATGAGCTTCAAAGAATCTGATTAACTTTTATTAATTTGTAACCAAAATTTCTGGAAACCTTGCTAAGCAACGGAGAAAATGTAGAGGACAATTTACATTTAATTAACTCAGAAAATTCATATGATGCCTGCAAAATAAAAAAAAATCTTCATTTTCATTATTCGCATCATCTTGCTTTATAAGAAATGGTCCCGGTAACCTAAATGTCATGGTCACTATCTTACGGTCGATGTTGTTTCTTTCGGAATTGAGGTTTCAAATCCTGATGCTAATAATAATAGTGTACCGTGTAGTTGAGGCTGATCCAGTTGCCCCAGTAGAGATCCCAATTCCTCCCGTTGGCATGGTTTGGAAGTTTGGCGCATCTCATGTGTCGTTCCCGTCACATGGACGAGGTTGAGAATTACAAGGTTCGCCGCCAACAGCCGTCGTGTTGCTTTTTAGTGTAACTTTAATAAACAATCAATCGAAATATTTTATAAGAAGTCTTAACATATAGCACTGACCGTGACTGTGAAATAATGTAGTCTACTTGAAGGGGAAGAGTGCGGTTGGAAGCGGACATCTTCATACGAAGCGAAGATCGCGCAGTTTGTAAAATATGAAGGCACTTTTATGTTTTGAATAATTTGCAAATTTGAATTTGCACAAGCTGTATCTTAGGAAGGGTATCAGAATTGATAGTTGATAAGAGTAACACATTTGTTGGGTTTCAGTATGAAAATGAAGGAATAGAATCCATTCACATAATACAGTTAAATATCCTTTGATTTAAAATAATGCATATTACGATTTCAGAATTGTGCGTTCTTGATTTTGAAAACTTCTCAGTAAATGCAATCTTAAAGCCTAAAAATAGATTTATGCTTTCAATTTGAAAAATTTTCACCTTATACATCTATCACGAAAACCAGTTTGTTTTTCTTTCTTCTGAAGGTACGGTTTATACACAATTTCTTTGCGTGAAAATTAAGAGTTTTCTTTTAATTATTCTGAAATGATTTATTAAGTCAAAAAAAAAAAGATTTTCCCACTAAATTACAAAGGGAAAATAGCAGAGGATCTATGAACTCTAATAATAATAATTACAAAACAATCATTTCATTAAATTTGAAGGAAAATTTTAATTCGGAACTCAGAAAAATTTTCGCTCCATTTCGATTTAAATACTCGCAATACAAAAAAAAAAACCTAATCATTCCTTCATCCCTCTTTCCATTAATTTTAGTGTCTTACGCTTTAGAATCATCACATCAGACACAACAACAACTGTCCTAAAATTAATATTTTTGACCCCTAAATCAGTCCAATTTTATTTCATTGAATTATGTGGCAGATGATTTACTCACCATTGTTCAGAAAAATTAAAAATTAAAATGTTTTAGCTTTATAAAATAAAATATAGCTGGACTTTTATTATGAGGAAACAATTTGCTTTTCAGAACTTAAAAGTTAGATTCAGCGTAACAATTTGCATAACGATACAAAAATTAATTCACACTGACTTGTTAATGTAAAAATATTTTCTTACTGAGTACTCAATGAAAACAATACATTTACAGATTAAGAGCTAGGAAAAAATTCGCTTAATTTATGAAGTTTAAGAGTTATAAGTTAACTTAAGATAATATAACAAAATCATCTAAGATATGTGCAACAAACTGATTGCAATAACTAAATAAAAATAAAGGAATCAAACCGATGACTGATCTTTCTCTTCGTTTTAAAGCGTGTGCTTCTGTTACTTGTAGTTTATTTGATAAAAGACATTAAACGAGAAGTGCGACGCAAAATACAACGAATTCAATTTAAATAGTGTGTCTAACATATTATGCGTTAAAAATTGGAATCCCTCTTACATTGTCATTTTTATAGCACTATATTTTTCATACGAACCTCTTTGTTTGTGCAAAGAGCACGTAGAATAAATATTTTTTAATTTAATAATTCGTGTTAAAAGCTCTAGATTAACATACAATTATCTCTTGTTTAAAGACAATTAGAAATTCCTCAATAAAAGCGAAACGTTTAAAATAGACCAAAATTTATTCCTTGAAGAAATTTTCTTTAAAAGAATTTAATTCACATTGTCCATATTTTTTTTAAAAACTTTTTGGAACATTGTCCATATTTTTTTTTTAAAACTTTTTTTATTTGAATTACTTATACAAACTGTTTTTATTGGTTCTTAACAAAAGCCAATATTGAGTGTTAGTTTCAACATTTTTAAGGCAGCTGGAATTCCTTTTCGGCTTAAGGTCAGAATGTACGAGAACGACTTGATAAACTTAGAAGCAAAAAACAGTTTAAAAATATGTTCTTTAATTAAGTAATTTATACGAGTTAAATGCGATTTTTATAAGCCACTAAAGCCTATAGTCTTAAAATCTCAATTACTTCAAAGTTAAAAGCAGTTTTCTTGTTAAACGAATAATGCCAGGTAATAAAAAGAAATTATAAATCAGATAGTGTGATTAAAATAGAGAGCTTTAAAGAGGTATATATTTTCTCAGGAAACTGTGCATATATCGCTTTCAAATCGTTACAAACGTTTTTTATTGACTTTATTTGAATTTAAATTTTGATCAAAAACATATTTCTGTGATCATATAGAACAGGATATGTCGATGTAATAGGAAAACTACGTAGAAGGGAAATGATTTCAAATAATTCAATATATCAGAGCATATTTCCGGCATTAAGTGAATTAAGAAATTACAAACATTTTTTAGATTCTTGAAACATCATCAATCTAAATACCTCGGTAGCCAGTTGCAATTTATAATTTGTATTTCCTCAACAGCTTTTGTGTTTATTTATGGAATCAGACAAACTTAGATTGCAGAAATCAAATGAGAGCATAACTCTTCAGAAGGAAGACAATCCGCGCGACTTTTTAAACCCTCACTCAGTACAATCCTGCCAGATCAAACTCTTACTGCAAAAGACTCGCCTCAATGACTACTGAAATCGACATTCTGCCCGATCAGCTGATCTGATTAGAAGTTTCTCTTTTCCACACAACGTCACTCCAGGTTTATCCTGCCTCCAACTCGTGATGCTCGCAGGGACCGGTATTTCGGGGGGCTCCTCTGCCATCCTTTCATCCAGTTTCCACTCTCTCCCTTCCCCCTTTTTTCCTGCTCCCGTGTGATTCTGTTTTGTGAGTATGTGTTTTGATCGATACTTCGGCATCCCATGTTACTCTTCCACGCAAAAGGCACTTACTCGTTGAAGTTTACTAATATCGAGCTAAAAGCAATATTTCAAAAAGTGCTTAAAGCAATGGATTTCGAACAGAGTCATTTTAATGAGTATCAGAAAGCGGTTTCATAATGGAGCCTCAAAGAGCAAGAAATACTGTTATTTACAATAAATAAGAATTTTCATTTTATGCATCTATAAAATATTTTTTGTCAGAATGCACTGTTGATGAGATAAACATGTAATTTTAGTGGCAAAAGAGATGAAAATATTGAAAAATTTATAAGATGGCTTATTCCTAAAGAGAGAAACTATTGAGAACAGGGTTTCTTCTTGGAAATTTGATAACAGTAGTTCTCTCTTTCACTTTTAATACCATTAAAATTAACTCCTGACTTCTATTTGGTTTCCTCCATCATTTTTAAAAAAATTCCCACAGTATCGATCTGTGGGCAAACCTTGAGAGGAAGTGGCTTCCAGTCTACTTACAGAAATATTTTTTTGCTTTGAAACGTATTTTTTTAAAAATAACTTCATTACGAATATGATAAACGAATCGTTTTAAGGTGTCACACGCGATGAAATACTAAATTCCTAGTGAAAACAAGGATATAAGAGCGAGCACAAAACTATTCGAAACAAAATTTTCTATAATTCATTATATGAAGAAGACCATTACTGAGCCGATAACTTCATCTCCAAACTTACACAGCACTCAAACAAGATGACTTAGGAACTCGACTAGATTTAATGCGCATCAGCCCCACTAAATGGCAGGTTTTTCCTGAAATCACGGCTGGAGCCTATGACTGTACCGAAACAACGCCGTCCGTGACCATAACCTTTAGGCTACCGTGGTCACAAAATGTATCAAAAAGAAAGAGAATGCAAAATAGTAATTTCTTTAGTTTTATAATAACAATAAAATGTAACAAAAGTATATTAATGTTGAGCATAAAATATGACGATGAGCTTTGATCAGATATCTTATTGGTTGGTTGGATTTATTTACGTCGTACTAGAAGTAACATAAGGGCTATGGGAGACAGAACTCGTAATTTTGAACCTTGGTCAGGTGACGAGAACGACACCTGAAACCTTCTCCTAATTTCTACTCAGCAAAAATGGGAGGCCTTTGAGCTTCGACATATTTAACGTGCATCGGCCCCCTTTACATGACGGATCATTAGTGGTATCAAGGTTTGAACCCCCGACTCGACGAAAACCACCGGACGCGATTCTGCGATCTTGACCATTAGGCTATCGCGGCCACGTAGGGTATTTTCAATCTGTTAAACCATTCGTAGTCATTCTGTGAAACAGCAGTTGGTCAGTTGGGAAATTTAGATTCCTATAACTTAATATCACATACAGATATTCACTGCAATAAGTTTCACAAGAAACTAAAGGTACAAATAATTTGATTTTGGAACTATTTTCTGAAATTCACTGACAGAAACAAATTAGCACTGCATTTACAATGCTTGTTCTTCTCTAACAACAGCAAACCCTCAGCCAACATGTATTACTACAGAGTTTGGAAATCCAATTCACACACATTCATAAAATTTGCAAAAAATTAAATTTTTTCATTCTTGAAATCTGATTTTATCTTCCTAAATGTCATTCTTTTATATTAATTATAATTACTTTTACTAGCGGACAAACTTTTTTGTTTTCTTAATTTTTATTCCCCCCCTTTTTTTTCTCGTTTTAAAGCCAAATCAAGTGTTAGCAAGTGTTCTAGCATATTTATGAGGAATATTAAGTCAGAAAGTCAAGCTTCATTGCCCAATTTTAAGTTTATTTATTTTCTTTTTCTTTTGTAAATATTTCGATAGAGTTTAAGAGTTTCCCACAACAGCGAAAACATAATAAGTTCACCGACATAGCGATAAAATCACTGAGCAAACAGTTTCATCATTTAGTGTTCGAAAACGTTGTTAAAATTTTTACAGTAAAGGCAACATAAGCAAATGAACGATCTGCAATTAGTTTAGTTTTTGAGTTTTTTTTATTAACGTCGCACTAGAAGCAACACGAGGGCTATTGGCGACGGACCACATAATTTTGAGCCTCGATCAAGTGACGTGGACGACTCCTGAGCTGGCACCCCCTCTCCTAACATCCACACCACGCCAAAGGGAGGACTTTGGGCCCGAACAAATTTAACGTGCATCAGCCCCGGCTACACGGCGGGTCTTTGGCGGCCAAGGATCGAATCCGCGACTGAACGAAAACTGCCGGCCGCTAGTCCACGACCTTGACCACTAGGCTACCGCGGCCCGAAAGGTCTGCAAAACTATTTTCCACGCTTTTTTGTTAATGATTGGTTAGTTTTTATTAACGTCACACTGGAAGTAGCACGATGACTACACGGAGAAGGAAGAAATACTCAAAAATAAACACCTAGACGTACTCATTATGAAATGAGTATGTTTGTATCAGATTTGAACGCATATCTTTATCGAATGTAAAACATTGTATGTATTCAAAACCAAAAAGAATATAAATGAACACTCTAAAAAATTGTTATAGGTATTAAGAACTACAAAAGTTATTTTTATATACTGGTTACGCATTTTAAAAATTGGTGTTGAAAAACAAACATGGTTCGCTTAAATATTTCGAACTACATATCGTATTCACCTCGCTATACGCGGAAGAACACATGTATTTTAAATGAGTACGTACTCTGATTCAATAATTCTATACATTTTGTATGTTGTTGAAAGCATCTTCGTCTCCTTTTTGTCAACGAATATAAGAAGATAGAGAATCTAGTCAATCTTGATTAAAAAGTCCTACAGTACTTTGTAAGAATCTTCATTTATTCCAAATCTTTATTCCAGTTGTTTTTAAACTTCATTTATTCCATTCTTTTAAATTTGATTCAAATATCAGTCAATTAAAAAGTAGTAAATGAAGTATAGATGTAGAATGACATTATAACTCTCAAATCATGTGTACGATAGTGGCAAGGTAAGGTGATAGAAATAATGTGAGTAATGTTAAAGTTTAATAAGAAAAATGTTTAAAAATCTATTGGGAAGTGCAGCGATTTCTTTCAACAAAGCATTGTTAAAATTATTTCAATAAAATAATGCAGAGTTTTTATTACAGATTATGTATGCTATGTTTAGTTCCTTTAAATTAGTCACTCATTTCTTAACTCTTTACTTGGTTTCACAATTTCTACTGCAAAATAAATCGGTTTCTAAATTTTCATATTTCGTCTAAAGGTATACCAGGATAATGAATTTATGCCAGCAAATCTGAAAATCATATTCCTGGTATATATATATATCTATATATATATATTATAAAATAATAATGTTGCTATACTTTTTTTTTAGACTGTAAAGTGAAATATCTAAAAAAAATTTCAATTTCAGTCCTAAGAAATTAACTTATTGTAATAGTTTTAGAATTTTTTTATTCAATTTCTATAAATTAGCAATGCTTTTAGTGAACAAATGTGTTTGTTTTCATTATATTTACACTGATTATTTCGTACTACAGAAATACGCAATACTTTTAATAACTTTTTTATATAGTCAAATATTTTAAAAGAAATTGCATACAAATATAATCTAGAGAAGTAGTTCAAAACCAGTTTTACAATACAATATATTGTAAAGCTGATGAAACCGCAACAATATTAATTATATTCCTCAATATTAATAGCAAGAAAAAACAAAAGCAGATGTTATATTTTTATTTCCGTACTTCCTCTTTTCAACCAGAGTGAACCATCAACTCCAATTCATTTCAACATAACAGGAAATAAACTCTTTATTTTCTGCATCACACATGCATATTCTACAAAATTGCGAAAATCCACAGCGAATAGTTTTGTGTTTTTAAGAATGAGAAATCTTTAACACATCCTTGTTTCGTAGCAAATAGCAATTAGAAAGAAACTGCTCTCGTTCGCCAATTTAAGAACACTGAATAAAAGAACGATGCCAGATAGATCATATGACGACATAGTGGATAGAGTTTGAGACTGTGTTTTGCATTTAGTACACAAATATCAACACGTCTTACTAGTCATGAACCGGGTAATACATAACCAACAGTCTGGAAATTTTTTTGTTGAAGATTACTTCCGGAACCTCACATATCATTATGTATAAATCTTTCTCTAACGTCTCTGGGGAGCCCATCTGTCGTATAATGAAAAGAAAGTTTACAAACTATTTGTTGAGTCTACCTGAGCCTAAGAAGTTTCATCTCCGTTTCTGTAGCTATTAGGCTTGGAGTGACAATTACCAGGCCAAATAGCTAAACTAGCGCTGGACTCCCTGTTAACTTCCGAATCGAACTTAGTACGCATGTAATGACCCCGGAGGGATGAAAATGGTGGAGTTGACACGTAACCAGCTTCCCAAACTGAAACCACTAGGAATCTAACTTTGGTCGGTTTTGCTCGCAGTTAGACGCGCTAACCACTGCACCACTGCGGCTGTCGTAGCTGTTTGTAAACAAAAACGAAATTTTTTCCTTTTTTATGAGGTATTGTTCATTTTCACATTTGTGACACTGAAATATTATAAGTTTAAACTGAGTGATTAGTTTGTAAGCTTCCTGTATATAAATATTTCAAAGCATTTCTAAAGCAATCATAAAGAGCTTTCGATCGACAGTCAATTGGATCCTCACAAAAGATTATCTTAAGATATTCCTATTAAAAGCAATTGAAACTCCACGCTTGTTGTAAATACGTGTCGAAAATTTCCTATAGCTGTGGATCATCGCGGCATTTGAGACCATAAAAAGTAAACAAAACAAATATCTTCTGTAGCAGGTTCCAACACCACCTAAAGTCTGTATTATGTGTTTTCAATCACCCTGTAAAAATAAAATAAAAATTATTGTGCTTCAAAAAGAATTCTGGCGCATCTCAACTTTACTCAAGCATTTCAATTCCTATGTATTTCAGAATTCGGATGATAATCGTTAAGATGTTATCATCGATTCTGAGTTTACCATCAGGGAATTTGTTGGAATTGTGATAGAGAACTACTGGAGCATGTTCTACTCTTGCGTCATCCAAATGAGAAGACTTTCACCCTGCTCCATTTTTAATAATCTTTTGGCACGAAAAAAAAATAATTCGTCAAGAAATAATTTACGTGGCTTTTGTTCGGGGATATTTTATTATAACTCTTCTGTTCAAAACCTAAGTTCTGCAAAACAAAATACTGAGAGTAATCACAAATGTTCCTTAGATTATGAAGAATCTTAAAATTTTTAAGTTTGAAGAATTCATTCTATAAAAATCCATGGTATTTTGTGAAGTAATAATAATTCGTTACTTAATTTTTAAGTTGTTTTATTCTGTTTCATCTATTCTACTTATTTCAACGAACTCATGTTTATTACCCGAACTTGTTTATGCAAGCATGCAAATTTCTGAAGTGAAATGCATTTTCGTTTTTAATATTTGAACTACTCTTAGCTGCAGTTAGAAAGAAAAATTGGAGTTGTGAATCCAACTAATTCGCATAAAGTAATACCCACTGACATCGTTATAGACGTACACGAATTCATTTTAGAGTGCAACGACCGAAGAAAATACAGATTCGTGAGTTATTTAGTCAAATAGTGAGCGTATCTTATTATTCGCTGAGAATGTCTTAAATTGTATTTGCCTCAAATTCGCCTCTACTTTTGGTTTACCTCTCACACAAAGAGTATGTGAAGTTATTTATTCGTTGTATAAATATGACATCGTAAAATCTTAATAAATGGATTAGTTGCTCCTCTTGCCTGCAGATAAATCGGGAAAGCCATATTTAAAAGGGCTGACAAAAATCTATAAAATTAGTGTGACCTTTTATTAATATTTAATATATATATATATATATTTAGTTTGGAAAGATGAGAAATTTTTCGACAAACAACAGCATTTGAAGGGAGTCACTTATGTATTATATAATTTCATTGCAAAAAAAGCTACAGCCAAAATGCATCGGTTGGAGTTGAACATTTGTGGACACTATGCGCAACCGAATACAATTTGAAAAAAATGATGCTTTCAATACACATGACACAGAGAGAAAAAACCGCAGTAAACCACTAAAACCCAAGATGCAGATTCGGGAACATTACTTGATGAAGATCCTCGGCAAACACAGTTGGAATTTACTGCAACATTAAATGATACCCAAACGTGCTTTCCGTAACGTCTACAAATAATTGACATAATTTAAAAGCAAGGAATTCGGGTCATTAAAGGTTCCATCAATGATGGATTCTCAATGGAAACCTAAATCACTTGGAAAACCTCAATAGTTTTAAAATCACTTCACTGGCATGTGTTGCCCTATCCATCGTATTCATATCAGATGTTGCTCCTTTAGGTTACTATTCACTTTGATCCATGCAGAGTACTCTCTCTGGAGAGTTTTTCAATCCCCGCGCAGACATCAATATTTGTTTCGATAACTGGATTCTACCTAAGCAACCAGACATTTTTCTAAGCGGAACTTGTTTGTTGCCACAAAAATGAACAAATGTTGTTGTTTCTGGCGAGAAACATTTTGAATAAGTTGTTCTTTAATTTTTATGACAAACAACGATTTTAGCTTTTAAAAGGGCGGAATCATATTTACACACCCAAAATTCATTAAATCCTTCTATTCTCCTTATATATATCTGAGTTCCTCATGCTTCCCAAAAATTCATGAGCTAGCATGGATATTCGAGTTAAATTCAAAACTCGTAGTGTAATTTCCTCCAATTTACTGTCGATCACCGAAATCCACTCTTTAAGATACAGTTTTCTTTCAGACCCAAAAGAGGCTTTTCTATTTGAATCTTGCAAATCTTTCTTTCATCCGTACCTCTCTTAACTATCAATAATAACCATTTTGCATTTTGGGGGGACCCATGGGTTTTCATCTACCTCTATTTTCTGATGTATTTAATGCTACTAATTGTTTTTTCAATTCAATCAAATGCAAATAATTTTCAACTAATAATTTTTATCACTTCATATGGTATAATTTTTTTTCATTTCTTAATTTTAAAATAAAATATCGTTATTTGTAATTTTTTTTATCCCATAGTTAATACAAAAATGGCAACAAATCTTTATTTTGAAAAATAAAGTGTGAATATTAAAATATGATTATTATAAAATATGTGGCGGTTTCCTACGTCATTTTTTACTACGGAGCTGTGAGCAGATTTGAAGAAAAGGAAGGAACGATCTTTTCTCCATTCAATTGCATCACTAATTCCGGACCTGTGAAGGTCGAGTTTTAAAGTTGTGAAGGTTGAGTTTTAAGGTTGTGAAGGTTAAATTTTAACCTTAGTTAAAGTCGGGAATGTTAAGTTTTAAAATTGTAAATGTTAAGTTTGAAATAAATGAATAGTTCTTTGCCTCTCGCACACCTTCTGAAAGGAAATTATGGGGAATTGATGGTTTTATCAACTCCCCTTCCCCATAAATATATATCATATTAAAATACAGATATAAAACGGTACATATGTAGTAAGCTAAGGCAGAAAATATATGCTCATTCATTTCTCTGTGCTTCTAACGCATTTTTGAACAAAACATTCATCCGATGCACTCAAGATTAATGAATTAATTAAGCAGATTAGTAACAACCCTTTTCGTATTTGAGCGAGAGAGAGCCTTTAGCAATTCGACGTGTGCATAAATGGAAGCGGAAGTGTTCGAAAATTCGCGATCCTGATGAATACCTTTAAAGTGGAAGGTTTTCCTTCCCTCCTTTCCAGCGACGGCATTGAGAGCCTATTCCAGGACTGAGCCAAAAGCAACCGAGTTTCATTGAGTCTCTCTCTCATTCGCAGGTGAAAAGACCGTAATGAAGAGCCAAAGCGCCTCCATCGGACGCAAGCTGTGTTCAGCTTTGCGTTTCCGGAAGCCTGGCGGGTATGGAATGAGGCACTAGTTGGAGGTGGGAATAGTTCCTTAAGCACATTTTAATGAAACAAAGCGAGTAGCAAAGATATGAAACAACTTGTACAAAATTGATTTCAACATTTCCTTGTAATTAACGCAGCTGAACGAAATTATTGTATAAAGAAAATCGTGTTCATTTAACTGCAAGATGTTCTAGTATTAGAGTTTTGACATTAAAGCGGGGACACTTGTACTTTTAAAAAGATAGAAAGCAGATATCTCAAAAGCAGAGATTTAATCATATCTAAAAAATTACTATGATAAAATTAAATTGGAATTCCTCTAAGATACAATGGAGTAGAAAGGATGATATGGGTTTTAATTCTTAAAACAGTCAAAGATTTTTGCAATAGACTTTGCGCTTTTTTTTGTTATTCCAGTGTTCATAATTTGACTCGCTTTGATAATTTTCCTTTGTATTGCTAAATGAAAATGCACTAAATAGAGCTTCTCGATATTTAAGCGAAACTGAAATGATTTCACAGCAACTTCTTAATCTTAAATACTGTCTAGAAAAAGAAAAGCTATAGAAATTTGAAAAAAAAAATTACTAACAACACAAACATTTAATCTAAATTTCCTCAAATATGACAATTAAACTTCTTGTTCCTAATTAAAATATCCCTAAATACGTTTCCAACATTCATAAAATTAAAAAAAAATCAGTAAGTGTATTTATTAATGCAATACTTAAATTTATTTAAAAGTTTTGAAGATATTCACTCTTTCGTGTTTAGTTAAGTATTTATATCATTATTCAATCTGTATATTGGGCTTTTGGCATCATAGGTCAAAACAATACTCAAGAGTAATGAAAGAATTGACTGTCGTGTTTTTAACGCTTTAACAAAAAGGTTTTTAAATGAACATAATAGCATCTAATTATTATTCTATTTATTGAATGGAAGTACAATTCAATGGCAAACGTCTGATTTCGAAATTTTACAAATGCAGTCATGACTGTTTGTGTAAGAGGCAAATTGTATATATATAGTCAACCATTTTAGAATATCTAGGTGATTGTGGTACCCTTGTGGTTATGGTCTCGAAACCACAAACGGCTCTCTATCTGTCGTTCGTGAGTACGAGTCCAGATGCTACTGAAAACTGAGGCGTGTAGCGAGGATGATGCATGTTAAATCCTTCATCCTCGTCATTTGACTCAGGTTAATATTTAACAAGTCCCTCACCACTAAAACTCGTGTAATTACTAGTTGTGGCGTTGAAAAACATTCAATCAATAAAAAGTATTTATATTTAGCTAACAGATCACGGAAATCATAAATTTGTTTGAAAATTCTATTTAATATGCCATGAAAGAAACGCATTAACAATAATTTTTTTATTCATTGATGTGCATCATTGCATTCAGTGCCGTCCTTTTGGTATGAGGTGCTAAATTAATTTTTTGCACCTTTGAAGTAAAACGTAAATTTAATTCAATGAGCTGATTGTATTTATTGAATACCTAAATATATTCTTTACAAAGTGAGCGAGAGAGAGAGAGAAATAATATTTAATTAGTTAAAATAATTTAAATAATACACTGAGATTTAAGATACCTGTTCGGCCTTTTTTGACTTATTAGAATCAAAATAATAATTTTATTTGAAAGATCCAAAACTTCTTAAGGGTAGAATAAACTTTACCTTATGGACAATTAGTGTCTCTGAATAAAAAAAGCGATGCTTTAAAATTTAAAGATTCAGCTCTAACT
>BMAW01117625.1:96641-117501 GCA_019974015.1 Nephila pilipes | reverse complement strand
TTTATATGGAAATATTTTACTACACAAGGTTTCAGCAATACTTTCTTATATGTTTTAGGCCTGCTATTTATATCGTTTTGAATATAAAAGATTTCTTCTTTGTTGTTTGGTTCATTGAATGGGAATTACAATTTTAAATAATTCTAGATTCTAAACCTAGGAAAATTATTTAAGATTTTATATGTTTAATTTGAACAAATTATATATCAAGGGAATGAAATAAAAATGAAGAAAGCATTAACGTTTGTAAATCTTTTGAAACATATGAATAACTCTAGAAAATGTAGCCGTGCTGATTATAAATCAATATAAAGGAGTTTATTTTTTCAATTAAGATATAAACTTACGGAAAAAAACTTGAATGTTATTAGGTTTTGTACAAGAAGACTATAACGAAATTGTACCTATTTAATATTTTATTTTTAATGGTAGCGAAATTTTTAAAATTAATTATTTTTATCAAGGAAATATTTTCAACAATTTTAGAAGTATAAAATATTCAAATGTAGTTGATTTTTTTCCCTTCAAATATTGAATCCCATTAGACTATAGCTCTATTCAATTTTCTTTGTTAAATATCACCGAACTTTTTGAAGTAAGAAGTGTTCTGCATAATTAACACCCCCTTCTCCTTTTATTAGATTCTCTCAACATAGTCTATTGTTGAAGAGTTTAGATTAAGTGTATTGATCACATTCGCTGACTTCCTTGCTTACTTTTTATTTCAAATTTAACTACATGTCTCACACATGAATTTTTTATTCTTAAGATTTTTTTCATTCAATAGGATATTCCTTTACAATCATTATACATTAAATTCCACAATCATAACAACGACACATAGAGAGACGTATGTCAAGAAATTTGCCACAAATTTGAAGAGCCCATTTGTGTCACCCAAACCAAGTTCGACTTCATGCTTAACCGAGTAGGAGACATTTTAAGGATGGCAGATGTTTCTACTGATTTCGCACCCCTGTAAATCTCGAAACTGCTTGTAAGTTTAATCATTTTACCTTCATGCCACACTGTTTACGTACAATGTATTTCTGTTTTCAGTTTTGTATTTGCTCTCTTTCAACGTGTTTTAATACCCAACAAAACAAATTATGCACTTTCAGATTGGGGACAGAATTGTGTAGTTAAACATTTTCTATGGTATTATCTCTGCCTAAGTGTATCTTGTTGGCCAAAAATCGGATCACTCAAAAATGAAAATAATAAGTAGTTAATCCAACCGAACAAGAAAATGAAAGGCAAGATACAACAATTACAAAAATTTGAGACCAAATTTTGTCAATTAAAATTTTGTTTGATAGATATTTAAAACGAAAACACATTCCAAAGTCCAAGGGCTCTAAATAGAAATAAGTCCAAACCTACCATATGAAAAAGCCAAATTTTTAGATCTTGTGACTTATGTATACATATATGTATGTGTGTGCATTACGTTTCGGAATAATCCTGTAGACTCTGCTATTAAAATTTTTTGTTTGTTCAAGACCAGATCAAGGAAGTTAAACTCATCGGTCTATCGGCAGTGCAAACCAACTCCAGAATAAAGTCGTTTGTGATGGGATAGTATAGTTTTGGTAATTATTGCTTTACTATCAATCTTTAATTTTGGTATTTATGGGAGTGAACTGCGGGAAACAGATAAAAAAATGGATTCGACTATAAATGGAAATGAAACAGGAATGATATTTTAAAGTTTGGTGATTTTTGCTGAGAAAATAATAACTATTGAACGTTATATACGAACAGGTAAGGCATAAAAATAAAGATTATGTAGGGAATAGAATTAAAGTTCATTTATAAAAATTATCCTTAAATTTGCCATCTCCACCACTGCAATTTTAATTGAAATCATTGGCGGGGGTTTGTACAGATTCAAAAAGGTTTATCATGTAAATTAATGGTATATTTTGGTACATAATATTGTGTGTGTGTGTGAATTAATAGCAATAACGTTAAACAGAATAATAACAAGAGATAAAATAAGAAAACCTTTAAAATATTAACTGATATTAGTGTAGTAACTATCTTCACTCCAGTATTAAATCTACTTCCTCCCAGGAGAAGAGCAACACTTTTCATCTCGTACTTTAATAACATTACATTTGTATTAATAATAGTTTTTCGATGATCTGATTATTGTAAATACTAGATAATATATTAACATATTTTCAAAATGAAAAAATTATTATGATTGACATAAAATACATGATAATATATACTATTACAAATGGAATAAACGTGCTTCGAACTAATCTACTCTTTGCCAGAAATTTTCATACACTGTTACATCAAAATTTCAGCTCTGGATAAAATACGCTTTGCGAATATTAAAATATGAATGCTTTTATATATAATGAAATGATTATTAAAAGTAAAAGGCTTAAGAAATTATACAATATGTAATAAAATAATATTTTGAAGTAGCATCAAACAATAATGGTTTAACTATGTTACAAACCTTAAAGGGCCTTTACATATTGCAATTGAGTTCACTGCTCTAACACACCTCCGGAAACTTCTCTTGCTACGGTGTTCGATATTGGGTTCTTTTCAGGATTGATGACCGGTGTGATGCTCAAATGGAAAAAATAATAGTTGAAACATCCAGTCCCGATTTTTTTTTATTTCCAATATTCTAAGGGACACGGAACAAAACAAGTAGATTCAAACGATTCAGTTGGATTGAAAAACACATCGTCCGCCGTTCTTTCTCCCTCGCGGTTTTTTCACTGACCATGTTTTTCCGCACCCGGTTTCCTCTCTTCCCTAATGTTTCCGTCTCCATCGTCCAGTCTCATCCGGTCTGGAATCACTGACAATCCGGTCGGATTGTCAGCTCCTTCTCCATATATATGACCCGTTTCCAGATCTCTCAAATATGCTTGACCTGTTGCCAGATGCGGGTGCTAGATCCTTACATACGGAATTATTAGAACATAATTTTCATTTACAATTAAAACATAATATAAAATTACTACATTCACATTTAGTTAAATATAACATAAAATTATTCTTAATCTCTGAATATAATTTTCTCTTTGTTATTTCTGTCTCAAAGGGCATTTCTATTTCTGATTTCATTTCAAATTCTCTAATTTAAACTGCTTCATATTTAACTCCTTTTCAACACATCTCTCTGATAAATCTGCGTTCCCATTGAACAGACGTTCAGGGATGCTAATATAAAAACAAATAAGAGGTGTAAAAATCAAAACAAAAATTATCTTTTTTATTATTAAAGCCCTCAACAAATGTCCCAATGATTGAATTCTCTACTATTGACTAAATCTTTCGCCAAAACTGATGGAATAAATGTTCAAATTGAAAGAATGATTTAAAAAAGAAATATAATAATTTTTGGGAAAAAAGAAAAATTCTCGTTTATGGTCATTATATCTAAGTCTACAATTCAAAAACAAAATAAGAATGAAAGCAAGTGACAGATTTAAAGTAATTAACAAAAAGGGTAAGACTCAGTAGAGAAAAAAAGAACTTAATGAAACTTTCTTCTTGTTCGTTTTTCTCGTTTCAAAAATAAATATCATTTGCGGAAGTTCATCCCCCTAATGACTGAAATTACAATCTTTCACTCAAACTTGATTTGGTAACCTTTCCTTCTTTCTATCTATCTTATATATTTCTTTCCAGAATTGAACACAAATATCTATTATCAAAACTGCAAATTCGTTTAATGTATTAAAATGAAATAGGAAATTATACGTTAGCAAAAAGTAATAGCTACATTTCAATTTCCCTTTATGGACTATATCACTTAACCTAAAAAATAAATAATCATATAATGGAAATTTAATTACCTGGTTGAAAAGTTTAATGATTATCTTCACACGTTATGTACAGTTTAACTGATATAAAATACCAATAACATTCAGTAATTTTTAATTAAAAATTCTTGACATTATCTAATTTACTTCCTGAAAAATTCTTGACTTTATCTAACTCTAATTCTAACATTATCAACAAAACTAAACGCTCATAACCAATATGAGATATTTGTAAAAACCATAAACTTATATATAAAACTGAAAAAATAAAATATTGCTTTACTAAGTCGTATTTCAGAAATTTAGATGAATCATAAAAAATTAAAAATGGGTATCCTATTCAGAAAGCGCTCAGTGAATCAGCTCAAGTCCATTTCAGTACAGTTGTAATAATTCAGTTCGAAAGTAACGAGATGATATCTGATGAAATGAATTGAAACTAATGCAAGATGACGCATCAGGAGATTATAATCATATAGAGATGAAACATCTAATTTTAAAGAAGCTCTTTTCAAAGAAATGTCAGTATGACTGTAGAAAAGTATCTCATTTACAAATCAAGTGGATGAAGAAAATAAATTATTTCTTGACCATTTCTTGAATTATTTCTCGTTAGCGGCCTACAGTATTGCTGCTTTTCCGGTGGTTTCTGTTTCTGAAACCTTCATGGTTTTTGGTTTTTTAACGTCGCACTAGAGGCAATACGAGCGACAGGCCATTTAATATTGAACAATGGTCAAATGACGAGGACGATTCCTCAGCTGCCACCTTCGTTTCGAAATTTTTACACCACGCCATTAAAATACTTTGAACCTGAAAAGATTTAACGTGCATTGAAGGCCACAAGTAGGCAACCATGACTTCTAGGCTACCGCGGCCACGGAATCTTAATGGATTTTGAAACAGAAACATTTACCTTAGGGTACTTTTATTGGGTTGATGAGGCCAATAGGAAGAATGGCTAATAACACATCTCATAAATTGTAATGGGCGTCAGGTCTCTTGATGATGTAGTCCATAAAATAGTACCCCGGAATGTGAGTAAACTAATCAGATTGCTGCGAGATATAGATTCGAATTTTGACATTGATATAGGATAGGTGTTCACAAAAGGGATGATTATTGGTATGAATCCTGTTTGACATAACTCTGGGCCTTCAAAATGGCTCCAATGAAGACCAAGTGTGTGAAATCAGCCACCATACAATTACTCCCTACTGTCCGGATGTGTGATGATTTATTTTACATCGTGGTGCCTACCAAGTTGCCCGTATAAATCGGAAGGGATATAATTATCACCAAAGCAAAATTCGAAACTAATCAAGAATGATAAATCCCTGATATTGCTGCTCTATGCTGCTCTTTTGTGGCATCGTAACATTATCTTGCGATGTTGCTGTGGTTTCTGGGGCAACCTCCATAATGGTTTCCGTAAAAGCAATCCAGAATCATGTTGTCGTCTGTTAATGGTACTGGCTCTTGCAGGATGATACAGAGAAGGCTTCGCTGTTACATAAAGTCCGGAATTTTGACGGTGCGATTCCCGCTTGTCGTAGCATTCTTAATTCTTCCCTTTTGTAGCCCGTGTAGATGTCCCTGAACCAACTTGTCGTGAATTATAATTTCTTTTCTGCCAACAGCGTAAAGTTGTAATATCTGAATGACGGACATAAAAGTGTAATCTGACGGAATGATTATGTGGCCTTTTCATGTGACCTTTCTCAAGACATCCAATTGTTTAAATGGTTGTAGTGTTCTTCTCAAAGGCTTCCATCGTTTCAAATGATGTACAGAACTAAGTTATTTGCGAAGCTGTTCTTAATGATCAGGATTCTGAATTAGAGACACTTGAGAGAGAAATAGAACAATTATTAATTATACAGAAATATTCCATTGTTAAAGAATTAAATTCTGAAATAGAAAAAAAAAGTGTGAAACCGGAAGAAATCGAAAAGTAATTGATAAAAGTTCGATATATGAAGATAAAGTTATTATTTACAAAACTAAGCTCTAGAAACATATTAAGCAATTGCAACCAGATAGTGATGAAAATTTTTCTGCAAATAATAATACTTTAAGTTCTTCAGAACAAAAATGTATTTCCATTCCTCTTGTAATAAATACAGTAAAATGACCAAAATTTATGATTTCGAAGTTTTATGGTGATCACGATAAATATTTAGATTTCAGTACAAAACTTCTATTCATAATAATTCATCATCAAATGGTATTGACAAGTTCAACTGTTTAAAATCATTATTGGGTTGAGTCATCGTGAATACTAGAAGTGGTTCTAGGTGAACTGAAAAGAAGTATAAAGCTGCGAATACACTTTTGAAACAACGTTTCGGAAATAAGGTTATGTTAATTCATGCACATTTAAACAATCTATTGAATTAATTCCCTTTTCAAAATATATCTGAAATTCATGGATTACGTAATTTATACAATTAACGTGAAACCCAAATTCGCAGTTTAGAAATGTTAAGGGTCACTTAAAATACATATAGTTGCTAACTTTGACCAACATTATTAAAATTCATTACTTATGAGTAAACGTATGAATTAAACTCAAATTCAAGACAATGATAAAAAAAAGGGGATGTTCAGACTCTCATAAATTTCCTGCGGAAGGAAATTAAATCTCACGAAAGAGCAATTCAAATATATCTTAATTAGAATTAAAACCAGCTGAAATAAAACCGCAAAGCGATATCAGAATATACTGAAGGAATAGGGTTAATTCTAAGTATTCGTATAAGCGAAATATAAACACCAATTGTTCAAGGGCGTCTTTCAGACAGGCATACTTTCCGCTATAGAATTTTTAACATCAACAGAGGATTCATGCGTGTTCTGTCAGAATAAACAACATAGGAGTGAAGATTGCATTGTATTGAAAGTAAATGAAAGAAAAGAATTTTACAAACGTCATGGGTTATGTTTTCTTTGCTTGATATCCGGACATCATTTAAAAGATCAAGATGAAAAGGTTTTTTTTCTTGTTTATTTTGCTCGAAGATGCGTAAAAGCAAACTTTTATTGCAAAGTGCTCCTCTTAAATTGGAAAAATATCTAGAAAGGAACTCGTTCAAAATATTATCCAATTAGTCACCGATCTTTTATGCAAAAGTAATTTTCAAGACAGTTCTCTTCGCACAAAGTGGGTGAGGAGGAACTATTTATTTATGCATATAGTCCAAAGGTTCCAAATCAAATAAATTTGCTCGAGTTCAGTTAAATAAAAGAGATAATCTAGATAAAGACGAGGTAATAATATACTTTTTAGAAATTGATTCAGTAACGATTGCTCCCCTGAAATTTGCTCATGCTGATAAAATCAACGAATTAAAAATCGAAGGAATTAATTTATTTGATGTTGATTATGGTGTTTTAGGAAGAAAAACATTTCTTTACTTATTGGTGCAGAACATTATTTTAACATCGTAACTGGGAAAATTAAGCGATTGAATCCGAAATAATTTGCAATCAAAAGTAAATTTGTATGACTTTAATTAGGAGAAATAGAAATAAAAAATTACTTGGAGAGAATGTAACTTCTGCAATGTCATTGATATCTTTTTTGTGAGTGGTACAGGTATTGAAAATCTCTGGAAACTTGTTATGTGTCCAGTTTCCAAAGATTTTCAATGAAGCGTAGAGAAGAAAAAATATTTCCAATTAAGTGTAAGATTTCCAAAGATTTACAATTCCCAATGAAGTGCAGTTAAAGAAAAAAAAAAATGAAACTGCATTTTTCTATCATTTCAGGAAACATTTATCTTAAATAATGAGGGTAGGTATAAAGTTCATTTGTCATGAATCGTTGATCAAATTGTTTAAATTTCAATGAAGTCACCTGCAAAGAAAGTTTGAAATCAAGTACTGAGAAATTGTTCCAAAAAATCGCTTTTATGATTAGGAAGCTGTGTTTTATGAATTGGTTGAAGGTAGAGTCCCTGAAGACATTCCTTTAAATGAAATTGAGAAGAAGAGTCATTCTTTACCCCACAGAAGTATTTTTAAAGAATTATCTACAGCAAAAGTTCTCCCCGTGCTTGACTCTAGTTGTCGAAGTAAGGATTAATTGTCCTTAAATGATTTCTTAGAAAAAAGTCCAAACCGTCTAGAAGAAATATTTCCCATCTTACCTACATTCCATAGAAAAAAATAGGTGATGTGTCCTTCGTAAAAAAGGCATTTCTTCAGATATCGACATTCAGGCCCGATTGTGAATTTTTAAGATACCTTTGGTGAGATAACTTTAAGGGAAACATATCAAAACCTTTAGAGACAACTGTTTAGTACATGGTTTAAAATGTAGTTCCTTCATATTAGGAGCTATTCTGAGTATTCAGCAAGAAAAGAATTGCGTGGATTTTCCAAGAACTCTTTTCAGATTAATGAAGTATTTTGCGTTGACAATTGTATCACTTCAGTTCATTAATGAGAATACCTTACACAGATTAATTGAAAAGTCTAAACACATATTGACTACTGCCTGCTTTAACCTCAGAGGGTAGGTGCATATGTTTTTGAACACTGGTCAGGATGCATCTGAACCTATTCTTATTTTGAAACCATTGTAGAATGAAGATGAAAGATAACATGTTCTGCGGTACAAATGATTGAATTGCTCATTCTTCGACTTAACAAGAAGAAACATTTTGAGTATAATTCACAAAAATTTCGATCCCCTTGGTGTCTTAAGACTCTCAACATTGATTCCTAAGTTGCTAATTAAAAGAAGTTAGAATTTGAAAACTTGGGGGCCGCCCCCAACCGGCCTGCCTGATGACTGTCAGAGAAAATTTTCTTCCTGTCTAAGTGATGTAGATTGCTTATGAAATGTGAAAATCCTTAGAAGCTTAAGTATTGCCAAAATTCTTGGACTAAGTTTACATGTTTTTCAGATGCGAGCAAAAATTCTTATAGTGCTGTGATACTTCTTCGTAAAATGGAAAAAGGATACTATTTCGGCGTCATTCTTTTGTGCGAAGAGTCGAGTTGCACTCTTTTGTAAAACTACTATTCCAAGACTGAAACTATAAGCTTGTTGCATAGGAGCAGGTCTTTCAGGTGTTGTGATTAAACCATAAGATATAGAAGATATTCCAATTTTTACTGGAGTGACTCTTCGACAGCAGATTATTGGAATGAAATAAATAAAACTTGGTGTGTGTTTATGAAGTATCGAGTACAAGAAATTAAGTCATTGACATGTGATGGAACATGGAAGCACATCCCAGGAAATTTAAATGCAGCAGATCTATTATTCCGAGGATGTTTTCCTGTAACTGCATTGGTAAAATCAAGATGGTTGAATGGGCCAAATTGGTTAAACGAAAGTGAAGAATAATGTCCTAAATTCGAAGGTGTTTTGAACGATGAAGAGACACATAGTGAAAGAAAGAAAAACCATTGCTTCCCATTTGACAATTTTCAAAGATGAATGGTACTTAATATAATTTCCTAGCTATTTTAAGTTTGTGCGAATGACATCACAGATTCTTCGATTTGTAAGAAATCGTCGACAACTGCAAGAAATCATTGACATCATTCTTGTAGGGCAAGGCAATTTAAAGAGATTCGATTGGCTTATTGGTTGCTTAATAGATATTTATCTTTGAAATGACAATCAGGTAAGTGTTGTGAAAAGGAAAACAAAATCTAGAGAATTGACCCTACCATTCAAAACACTGTATCCTCTTGAACATTCTTCACTCACTTAAACTCATTTAAGATAATTGTGTTTTCTAAACTTTTCATTAATTTGAATTTGTCTCCTTATAATTTTTGAACTATATATATAACTAGTTAGTTTGATTTGATGTTAGATTTGTGATATTTTAAAATGTATTTATTGATTATGGTAAATATAAGGCTATTTTGATTTTCTTTGAAATTGTTAAAAATAAAAAGGGGCGGGGGAGAGAACGTCGCGAGCTCAATTATTTTTGAATAGTTTGTTAAACCGCGGTTGGCAGAAAAAGAGAAAGTGAACAGAATTCAAGAAAATGGCGATATTGAATATCTCTCTAGAAAGATAATTAACCTCACCATCTAATTTAAACCATTTATGTATATGAGTGTCTGTACGTCTAAATGAAAATAAACTGTTATAAATATTTGAAGCTCTTTTAAACCTTTGAAATTGGAGATCGATGTAATATAACACCAATTGTTATAATAAACTAGCAGCTACTCTGTCTTTCATCATAAGCTCTAAACTATATGTGTATAGCAAAAAAATCTTAAATTTAAATTAGAAGTAAAATTATTCGGTTTTATGTTTCTTATCGGTGCCAGTGTTGATAAAATATGAAACATAAAAGCACGAAGATACGTTATGAAAAATGGTTCCGTGAAGATTTCATTCACAAAAAGTACAAGGTAATTTTTCATTCATATCCAGTTGAAAATCAATATTTTTTTACATTGAATTGTAAATAAGTAAAACAAATTTTTAAATTCGCATTAAATGAAATAATATTAGCGTCTCACTTTTCATTGAAACAAACATAAATTTGTATAGTTTTTGGAACAAAAAGATCATCACAATATATCTATTATCTTTTACTAAAATATTACATGACATATATTCCTTTCATATTATTATAAATTATATCAAAGTAATGACGCGTATTAATAAAATAATTAAAAAATACTATACTTTTTCAAAACAAGTATAAACAATTTTTATTCACGTCCATTTGAAATTCAGAATTTTATTACACTGAATTATAAATAAGTAAAAATATTAAATTTGCATTGAATGAAATAATAGAAGAGTCTTACTATGCAACTAGGAAAACCTATAGTTTATACAACTTTTGGGGATTAAAAAGATAATTTTGCTTCCTGGAGCATTAAAATATTTATATAATATTTTACTAAAATATTGTATGAGATATCATATTACAATCAAATTATTATATATTATACCTATATAAAGAAGTGTATTAATAAATCGTTTTAAAAATACTATATAACCTATAATAATTAACATAAGGTATACATATTTTTTTTTTCATATCCATTTGAAAATCAATATTTTTTGCACTGAAATGTAAATCATTTTCTTAAGAATTTGCAAAAAATAAAATAATTGCAACGTTTCAATGCATAACTACGTAGATCTAAAATTTGTACAATTTTTGGAAACCGAATAGATGATTTTGTTTTCTGAGTTAACATATTACATATATTATCTTTTACTAAAATAATACATGACTTTTCATCTTACATTGAATTTATCTTTAATTGTATCTATATAATAACTATATTAATAAAACAATTTAAAACGACTATACTCTATACTGTATGCATAGTTTAATGTCTAATAATGCATTCATGATTATTATACATAAATATACAATTTTAATATTTTTACCAATTTTTACGTAAGCCGAAATCAAAATTATCAGTGGTCCTAAGATGGCATTTTTTCGAAACATGTAGGTATAATGTAATTACTTTTGAAACATGTAGTGATGAAACAAAGCTATTAAAACAAGCCTCGCTTTATTATGAAAAAGTATCGTGTCATATAATAAGATATTCCTTGAGTTTGGGGTATGCGGAATTTTTTTCCTGATCACATAAAAACTCAGTTATTTTACGGTTCAAAATTCTAGACATCTTTCTGACCATTGTCATATTTTTATGTGCAAGTACAAATTTTAATACGATAAGAAATTCAAACAAAACAAGAAAGAAATGAGTGAAATCAGTAGAAGATTTCGTACAAGAAATTTTATATACATTTGAGATAACTTTTGACACGAACAAGATGTCTTTCTCTGTGAGCATTTTTATTGCAATAAAAAGAAGCTCAAATTTTCTTCATCATCTTTTTTCAATATACTGTTACTTTTCATCTTTACTTTTTTTACGGGTCGTTTTATACGACTGCATGAAGATGAATGGTCATTCCGTCGAATTGCGCTTGATATCACTTACGCAGATGTTACAGTTTCCCGCTGTTGGTGTAACTGAGTACAAGGAAGTAATCGCTGATGACAAAAAGACCTAGAAAGTACTATCAGCAATGTAAGTAAGGAAGTTCATAGAGTTGTCCTAAAAATGCAAAACAAGCCAGTTACAACGATTTTTTGACATTTTGCATTAGCTGTAAGTGTCTGCACTATTTTTAAACGACTGCTTGCTTTTGGATTGTGCACATGGAGGAGACCTCTTGTATCGCATACCTCTTCACGCCACAGCAACATCAACGGCGACTGCAATTGTGCCATGGATCCATGAGGAATGGCAACGAATCATTTTAATGACGAGTCCCGCTTTTGCCTAGGTTAGGATAATAATTGCTCCTGTGTGTGGAGACAATGCCTCAACGCTACAATGGAAGATTAGTTGTCTTTCATCTTATAACCAGACAGCAGGATAAATTGTACATAGTACTATATCAGAAAATGACCGAGAACCGTTGGTTTTCGTTAGAGCCATTTATTGTGAACTAAGTTCGTTGGGTGGCCATTTATTTTGTGAACATCCATCCTAACCCTCTATTTCAACTGGGTAACTGTTGTGCTTATACCAATGCCTTCTCAACTCGCAATCATGGACAATATGCCGTGATGAGCAATCGCCCATTGGAAATCTATTGGAGATTGGAGATTCCTTTCGCAACTTCGACAATTTGTAACATTCACAAACCAAAGTTCAATCTGTATCGTCTATAATAAGATTCCATGACGAGGGGTAAAGTACAATAAAAATAATCAAATTTCAACATCTTATAGAGCTTTTTGACAGGTACATTTTACTATACACTTGCTGAATTTTTTTTATAATTCTAGGTGTCGGTGATTGCTAACAAACTTTCAAATAGCCTTTGAATTGTATTCGTTCTAGGTGCAACATTTGTCTTTACGATATATATATTGGAAACATATTTAACTTTCAGGAAATCATACGAAATTTCAAAAAGACTTTAATTACTGCAATATTTATTTTATTATGTTACTTTCCCTCCCATATCATTTAGGTTGTTAACAATTTCAAAACATTTGTAAGAATTTACATAACATTATGTTCTTTATAATTAAAAGTATCAATCACGTATTATTTCACTTTATGTATTCAAATTTATTTTAAATAAAATAAAATAATAATGGAAGACTTTTTTTCTTACAAATCATTTAACTTTTGTTTATTTTTTTTTCAAATACTTATTGGGAAGTCAAAACCTCAAAAATACTGTAGTCAAATTTTTTAATGTACTTCAGCAATTTTTAAGAAATGTGTTGACTATATAATAGTTTGCGTTAGTTAATATGTTTCCTTGTGGATAAGTATTCAGTCTCAATGTGATTTTATGTCTCTTGTTTCAAACATTGACTCACAATTTATTGCTGTTCATCTTATCGGCTCTTCTGGGATTATTATGTGAATTAAGCTCTGTTGACTTTTGAATGTCATGTAATTCACTCATATTTCTAGACTTTAGTGTGTATGTGTTCCTTCTTTATCTTCAGTAATACCATGAGGGAGCAGAGAATCATCTCGCATTTCTTATTACTTTTTTTTAAAAAAAATAAAGTAATAGAGAATGGGTGATGATACCATGGCTCTGCTCATCCTTGATATTAAATATTTACTCCGTGGCAATGGAAACTGTGTAAATTGCGGCAAAGCAAATGTTTTTTCAAGATTTCTTGAATTCATAAAATAATTATTTTATAAACCCTCAGGCTACATATTACTTCCTAATGACAAATAAATGTATAAAGAAGCCGTAGCATTCCAGTAGTCATGGGCGTGAGCAAGTCGAGTCAAAGTCGCTTGGATGGGTTGATACGCATTGATACTGAACCTCAAAGTCTCTATTTTGATATTGTGTGGAAATGAGTCGAGCCAATTCAGATGACGTCTCTTCACTGGACTGAAAGTCAAATTTACAATTTTTGTAAACAATAGTCCTCGTGTAGTTTTCAAGTGTCTTTAATACTAAAAAAAAATTCAAACAATCGAGGGTTCAATCTATAAGTCACTATCCCTTAGTAAAGGGATCGTGCTTGAGTTAGAATCTTAGTTCTACTTTAAGCCAAATAAAAATGTAAAACATTCCTTTACTTATTTCTTATATTTTTCAAAGCTAAAGTATTTGAATTTGTATACTTTTCTGTATAAGTAAAAATTTCAGCATTAAAAACCATTCTTCTTAAAATTTAAATCTAGTATATTAAGGGTTTCATATACAAATTAGAATATATGTTATGGTGATAATTAAGAGATTTATGGAACAGACTTCACTTACAGATTTCAAAGAATTTTTTAACAAAAAATTTACCAAGATAAGCTTTCAAGACATTAAAACTTTATACTCTAAAATATAATGCTATTTTAGGCTCTATTATGTAATTACTTTAAAATGTAATTCTGTTATTTGTATTCTGATACAATTTGTTTTTCTACGAATATTATAAAATTTTCATGAGTTTAGAATATCATGGTTCTCTGTAACGTCTTAATTGTAAGTACTTCTTATGGTAAAGTTCACAAGTCTGGCTAATTTCGTGACTTCAGTTCTTACATAACAGCCCAAGTAATAAATCTGAAAGTAAAGTCTTAATGACCTTAAACACTATAGATGATGGAAAGCTCAAAATTAAATATAAGAGTGGAAAGAAAATTTCAAAGTTTTGCTGACTCCCGAGTAATATATATTTCAAACAAGATCAATTATTTCCTTTCAATTCATAAAGTGAATTACAGGAAAACCTTTCTTAAAAAATAAGAATGTATTTCTTTAGTCCATGCTGTTAATCCATTTCAAGTGCTTCAATTCGTGAAGAATCGAACTTATATCTTTTTAGTCAAAATAAATAATATTTAATAAAACATAAAATCAGAAATATCTAAAACGTTACTATAAAATATTGAAAAATGATTTTTTTAATTCAAATTATACATATTGTTTCAAGTTATACTTCAATAAAGTAGAAAATTTATTATTTATAAATACATCTCATAATCCTTTTATTTCTTCTGAGATCGCAAATAATTGTTGTCTGAATTTTACGTCATAAACAGGTTCGTGATTTTGACGCTATAATTTTTCAATCGAAGCCTATTAAACATAATTAACTTGTACAGAATTCCACATGAAGATGAGTATTTAATAATTAGAATATTATTAGGTTGTCTAAAAGTTTCATTTCCGAATTCGAATTATCTCAGTCAGCCTAATACATATTTTGTTTTGTCGACATTACTCCTTTGAGGAGAAAGTTTGACTAAATACGTTTCTTTTGAATAAATACTTTTTATTTTTTTTGTGTTCGTTTACGGAATAAAAGTTTTAAAAATGGAATAATTTTTCGATACCATAAAATAGAAGTATTGAGTCCTATAGAGGGAACAAAATTTTTTATCTTACAGTACTTTCAATTTTGAAGAAATAATTTAGCTAGCCTACTACAGAGACTTTACTTAGTCCACATCTTTTTATTCTTTATCATAACTCATTGTTTTCATTGTTATTATGTAAACATCGTATTTAAGTGAAGTACTAGCAGCGTCAGTTGTAGTAAAGACTGGACGATATTCATCCACTCCATTTCTGAGCAAAATTGATATTTCAAGCATAATGGAAATGTTAGCGTCTATCGTAAATTAGCAAAATATTGTTAAATAATATAAATATTATCCAAAACATTGTTTTCAGAACATTTTGACACATTCTTTACTTAAAGAAAATTTGTCTTATTTTGAAAAGTTAGTTTTGGTAATTGTTTTTCAAAAAAAATTCAGTCTAAAAAAGAAATAATACCAATGAAAAAAATGCGAGTTTATTAAAAAAAATACAGTTTTATTAAATGAATTTTCTTTGAAAAGAAGAGTAACATGAAAAAACTCTTCACTTTTAAGAATAATTTTTCCCCTTCCTTCATATATCCTTTGTGAAAGAATTTTGAAATTCAATAAACTTACATTTAATACCAGAATACAGATTGATCTCAAGTGAAATGAAGTTTTTGTTTCGAAATTTTTAAAATATAAAATTTAAACTAAAAAACAATAAAAATAGTATTTGTACTAATTTGTATGGATAATAACCATGGTTGTCCATATCGAATATAACCAAACTATCATACTAACATATATATATATATTTTAAATATTATGCTAAAGCCAAATATATTCGAAAGTGAAACCTCTTCATTTTGCATTCTTTGTACGTTTATGCACGTGTACAATCGAGCTATATATAGAACAATCTTTTTGCAATCTTATTTCAGCCATCCTCTCTGTTTTGCGAAACAAATTTAAGTTACTCATGCATATGTGAATATGTTTCTCATATCAATGTTCTTTACTGTACATACGCTTAAGAGCAAATGAATTATTTCGTTTTTATTTGTGTGTGTGTGGACTTGTCTTTCGCTGAATTTATATTAAGCTAATTTTTAACTGAGAGTTTCAAAAATTATTTGTTAAGTATTTTTTATTTCCTATATTTAAGTTTTCTAGTAGTCATTTTCCTTTTTCAAAATTTCTAGACACAAAATCGAGATTTTTCTTACAAAAATATTTGTGGGGACTCAATAAATTTTCGAAATAATTCTAAGACATTTATTTGGATGTCACATAGGAATCTTTAGTCACGAGTATTTTAATGCTTTATAATGTGTTTATCCTGCTGAAAATGTGTTTAATATCGTATAAACACATTTAAAAAAAATCTTAGACTCGCACTGTTCAAGTTCAGAAATCTTTCAAGCTCACCTGCTAACCCATATATGTTTTGATAAAACTTAAAATTTATTTTCATCTTGTTAAACTTTAGATAAACTTTGATAGGGTTAGTCAGTAGCGCTCACTATTCGTTGGTTTAGATTTCAGCTTATACCTAGTTTGTAGAGAGATTAAAATAGTTTAACAGTTCTAAAATCTTTTGTGTAATAATTTCTGTATCAATGTAATCTTCCCATACTATTATAAGTGTGCAACATGTATATGAATTTAAATACCAAAGCTCACCTGTTGAAATTTAATCCAATCATATTTTAATGTTTTATGTAATATTAAAGAAATGTCACGTCCTAATATATATATATATTAATCTATATATATATTAGGACGTGAACCACAAAATACCTTTGTCACATATAGAGAGTAAATTTAATGAATATTCTTCATTCAGTTTTAAAACTTCTAATCACATCAAAAGTATGATTCCATTAAAAAAATTATTTTGAAAAAAATTGTTTTTTAAAAATATTTTACTTTCTTTTTATACTTTACGATCAGAAATATATTCAAATACTGAAATAATCAGTTTTTAAAAACGTTGTACTATTTAAATGTTTGTCCTATTTTAAATTCCTCAAAAACTGAAGCTATAACACTATAGTGAAGCTTTTAGAAATGTCTGATAAAATGTATCAATACTAAATTCATATAATAAAATTAAAAGAAAAAGCAATTTCTTCACAAATATTAATATATTTTATTTATAAACTTACTATCTACCATTAATAATATGCTGCACTTTCCTGACCCTAGCGTAAATGTTACGCTAATTTTATTTTAAGACTAAAATGTTTTTCTAACAAATCTATACAGTTATATAAACATTCATACAGTTCAATTTTCTTGTACTTTTAATAAAGTATATTTCTTCACAGGAAGAAATATTTGCCAAAGTTTTATTCTTAAAAACTTATTCACATAACTGCTTCGCTCTTATACAGAAAATGGTTACCTTTCAAATTTGTGTCGTTTAAATTCAATACTTTTATGTCCATATGAAAACGCTATCATGTACCCAACAAATGAGTAAATAAGCTACTAAGCACTCAAAATGTTACAATTTTTCCATGATATCCCTATTTTGAATCACAAATTTTGCTTTAAAGAATGATTTGGAATATATTTACAACTAGTATGTTAATATTAATAACTCACGTGTGTATTATACATTGAAAATAGAAGCGATGTTATATAAAACATATTCTTAAAATCTGAAGTTATCATTTATTAAAAGTTACAGTTATACATAATAACTATTTTTTTTAAAAAAAAATTGATTCAAAAACTGTATTGAAATATATTTACAACTTGCATGTTAATATAAATAACTCACATGTGTATTATACATTAAAAATAATAACAGTCACATATAAACACTATTATGAAATGATAAGTTTTAATTTATTTATGTTGATCTGTTAATATATGTTGTATTTATTGATTTTTCTCCTGTGCATTGATTTCCATTCGTCTAATTTTTCCTTCCATATTTGTTTATCTCCTATATTAATTACAACTTAAACGCTGAGTAGAATGCTTAAGATTTTAACTATCCTAATAAGTTTACTACGAGGTAAAATACACATTTATAGTCCATCACTAATAATAGTATTATTTATTACTTTACATTAATGTTGCCTCTCACTCTTTTTTAAATTCATTCTAATTATCAAAAATGTTATTTTTGTCTCAGATTTATTTTTTCCTAAGTCTTACGCTACCATTTGTATAGGACACTTTTTTTTTATTTTATACATATTCTTTTGTAATTTATAACAATTACATAAATTATAATTTTTTATAAAACAGTTATTAATTTATATGCTTGTAATATACATACATATATATATATATATACACACTCTTTGACAGAAAAAAAGCGACTCACCAAGAAGGAGTTGTAATAAAATTCGGTACACAAAGGCATTTAGACCGAACATTCAAATGATTGAAATTTTGTATCCAGTACATGAACAGAGGGGGCTACAGCACATCGGAACTACGCACTCAGCAGGTGTATATAAGAAGCGATTCGCAATGTGAGGGTCAAATTTTCTGATGCATTGCGATTTCGGGTACCTTTCAAGGACTGAAAAAAATGTCTCACCGCTGGATTCGACCAACTGTCAGAGTTTGAAAGAGGTCGTATCATTGTATTGAAAAAGGCAGGTTGGGCAAACAGGAGAATCGCTCGTCATTTGGGTCGAAGCGATGCGGATATTAGATGCTGTCAAGAATGGGTGGATATTGGCTGATTTCAGCGTCATGATGGTAGCGGTCAACCAACCATCAGACGTGCGACCCTCACCCCAATGTTCACCATGATCATTCACAGACGGCTGATAGAGCGAAATTTACGCTCGTACCGACCGCTAATGCACCTGCCACTCATGCGTGCACACTGTCTAGCCAGATTACAATGGTGCCTGCCTCGATCAGCCTTGAATGATGCTGACTGGAGACGTGTAGTTCTTAGCGACGGATACCAATTCCAACTGTGTCCTGACGATTATTGAAGACGCGTCTGGAGACGCCCAGAGCAGGGTGCTGATCCTGCTTTCACTATTGCAAGCCACACTGGCCTTCAAGCAGAAGTTATAGTCTGGGGTGCCATTTCCCTTGATAGCCGGACCCTTTTGGTCGCCATTAGAAGCACACAAACAGCCTAGTGGTACATCGAAGACATTCTGAGACCTGTTTTTCTACCGTTCCCTTTGCAGTACAGTGGCCTTATTTTTCAGCATGCTAATGTCAGACCACATATGGCACGTGTTGCTACGAACCGTCTTACAGCATGTCAAACACTTCCTTGGGCAATCAGATCTCTCTCCAATCGAACATGTCTGGGATATGATGGGAAAGCGACTGCATCTACCGGGGAATGTTTATGACCTGAAATACCGCAGGAGACCATCTGGGAGCTTTATCACTCTATGCCACGTCGTATCTTGCATACTGGCTAGAGTTGGGTCAACATCATTTTGAGCTCGTTACTTTATAACTCTGAAATAAATCACTAAATTTTTCTTAAATTGTAATCATTTTCTTTTCTGGATATAACTTTCCTATCCACCAATTTTTGTCTCCATCGCACAACTCCTTCTTGGTGTGTTGTTTTTTTAAGAGTTTATATATATATATATATATATATATATATATATATATATATAAAAATGATTTAACTTTAATTCAAATACATTCCAAATTCAATAAATTAACTTTATTCTATCTCATTCCCCATAGCAAAATAAAGAGTTCTCCTTATCCTGATCCCTTCCAAAGTATCCTATAATTTTATTACATCAACGCGCCTTGAAAAGGATTAATTTTGCTTGTCAATTATAAATCATCAAAAAACAACTCTTTAATTCTCATCTACTATTTCCCTGAATCCCCTTATTCTTACCACGTGTTATGACGTTTGATGGGAATTTTCCTAGTATATAAGCAAAACGCTCTCTTTCAGATGCGCTTGCTCTTTTTTCATACTAACTGTTCTGTTCTACCAAATGATGTAAACAACTACGTAATGAAAATGGTCTCTTCTCAGCTTAAAATAAAAGTAAAGTCACTAAGCCTCGACTGTTATTGATAGTATTTATTTAAAAGTCGATAGGAATATCAGTTCACATTTAGCCTGGCAGGATAGGTTCCTCACTCAGTGGAAACGTGAGATTTACATTTTGATAAGGAGTGAAACGTGCCGAACAATTTCAGAATTTCCATTTCGACGCAGGAATCATACCGAAACCCGCATGAAGGCGCCTGCAGAAATAACGGCGATGCCGCCAGTCTTTACTACAACCATCGATACGCGTTGCAATGCCGAGTAATGTCTCAATCAATTTTCAGGACTTTTTTTTCAATCTGTATCTTAGAGTGTTATATAGCCGAAACCTATATCATGTGAAAAACAAAGTGGAATTTAATTCTGGAAGCAGTGCAACCCACCATTACATGCCGAACTTAAAAGAAAATATTTATTCATCCTGGATCATGTCAGTAGTTCAAATTTTAGATGAATTTCAATAGACCATTAAACTTTATAAAATTAATAGTTTCAGATAGTAACTATTTTTAATTCACTTTCTAATAGTAACTGATTATTGTGATGTACTATTCGTCGTACATTGAAATTGGTATTCATTTAAATTTTGATACTTAGGTTCTTAATATAAAAATTAACTATATTTTGGAATTTGATTAAATGTTATAAAGTGTTTTTTGAATAATATACCATGTGTTGTTAGCTATTAAAGTTTGGAATTGTTCTAAAGTAGTGT
>BMAW01117625.1:35632-93108 GCA_019974015.1 Nephila pilipes | reverse complement strand
CTGATCCCTCCAAAGTATCCTATAATTTTATTACATCACGCGCCTTGAAAAGGAAATTCTGCTTAAACTAATTATAAATTCATCAAAAAACAATCCCTTTATCTCCCACTATATTTCCCTGAATCCCCTTATTCTTACCACGTGCTTATGACGTTTGATGGGATTTTCCCTAGTATATAAGCAAAACGCTCTTCTTTCAGACTGCGCTTGCTCTTTTCTTACAACTGTTCTGTTCTTACCTAAATGATGTAATCCAACTACGTAATGAAATGGTCTCTCTACAGCTTAAAATAAAAGTAAAGTCACTAAGCCTCGACTGTTATTGATAGTATGTTACTTTACAAAAGTCGATAGGAATAATGTTTACATATATATATATATATATATAAATATATATAAAATTATTTGAGATTTTAGCTGGTTACTGAAATTTAATATATTTATTATTATTATTTATTTCTAGGTACGTATGAAATAAGGTAATTAGTTTCTTTAAAATTGCATTTACTAATTAATTGATTTGGAATATATTTGTAATATATCTTTTCTATATGATCTGCGTAATTGTTCAAAAATATTTCTGACAGCCTAGTTCGAATCTTAAAAATACCACAACTGTTTGCAAACGGTATCAAATTCGAATTCATATATTTTGTGGACGTAATACATATTATTCGCCTACTTTCGCGAATTCATTTTCCCCCTTTTCTGTTTTTTGTAGATAGTGAAGTTGGCATTCTTCCATTGTAGACTGGTTGTTTTCTTCTACAAAAATTGTTGCAAATTGTTTCGAGTACGGATGTACATATTTTGTGGGTGCAAAACGAGTTTTTCGCATGGTACTAAATTTTCCTGTGCTACATCTGATAAGTAGGGAATATTAGATCATTAAATATCGACTCTCTGTTTTCTTCATCGACAAGTTCACCAGGTTTGGTGAAACTATTCATGGCTATAAAATTGAAATACTCTTTGCAGTCCATTCGTTTCAAATACTCAGGGTTTGGCACTTCTGGATCGTAATTTGCCACAAGAGTGAATTAAGATGAAAGTAAACCTATTTATTCCTCTGAAATATTCTCAACTGATCTAGACAGAAACAGGCGGTTTATCGTGGTCATAGTGAGAAATTTATTTTCACTGAGTCATAAGACCATTTTTTTGTATTTATAAAGCAGGTGTGATATAACTACCAAAAATACACTTGTGAATTATTTAATCTAGCGTAAATTATGAACAATACTGAAGGTTTCAACGAATAAAAAAATATTACGATTATAAATTAAAGAAATTTTTTAATGTGCATAAACACCAAGAATATTTATCAAAATTTCATGAACAATAGTTATCGCATTTAATTTAATTATTATTAAACAAAAAAAAATCAGAACCGAAATACTTATAAATATGTAACTAAAAATAATGTTGATATACAATTAAAATAATTGAATTTTAGTATAATTATTAGTAAATTCCCTTTTACTAATTTAGTATTGATATCATAAAGAGTCATTAATTTTTATCTCTGTATTGAATCACTGGCATAAATTTAAGATAATTTTATCAAAATGAAGCATTGAATGTTTTTAATTTTAACGATTTTGAAACTATCTCACACTGTACAACTGTTTCTAAGAGTGCTCTCGAAGTTTAACAAACAAGAGATGGAAATAAAATACGAAACGGAGGGAGAAATACGAAGAGATCGTTTCCCACGGTTGCTAGGAGAAATTGAACCGACGCTTAGCTTTACGCTTCCGAATCATAAAAATCAATATATCGTAAACGGAAGCTGCCACAGGTATTTTCCGCTGAGATTCGGAAAATAAGCGTGTAAATTCTCATGTTCTAAGCCTTTAAATAATCTTTCTATGTTTCTTTTAAAACGCGCCATGTTCTTGAAGAAACAAACAAGATGAGACATTGGAATGATCTGTCGGATCATAAAATAAAATAATCAGTTAAGATTAGGATGGATTGAAAAAAAAACTGACTTAAAAATTGTCTTTTAATTCCTCGATTGATACATCAGTTAAAACTTTATATGTTAGTATTATTCAAAAATTGAAGCAAAATACCGTCAAATATTACAATGTCTTAAAATAATTGTGCAACCACTTTTTTATAATAAGTTGAATATAGAAATTAGAATCCATCTAGTATCCAAATACTTTTTTTTTCTTAAAAAAAACTTGGTTAGATATATTTTTTCGCAATTGAATTTAAGATCGTTTTAACATAATGTAAATATATTTATAAATTAGTTATCTCTCAGAAAAATTTTCAACAGAAATATTTGCTAAGATCAAAAAGAGTAATATCTTTTTGATCTTAGCAAATATTTCTGTTGAAAATTTTGTTTTTATCAAATATTCATAACCTTTATTTAATATATCGGGACCCATTTCTTAAGCTCCTTTATAACTGAAGCACTAGTGGGCAGAGCACATATTAAAACATTTTATATATTCAAAAATAAAATTTTATGATCATGAAAATGATTTTGACGAAAAAATTAGACTTTCGTAACATAAAATTTCAATTCAGGACTCAATGAACAAAATTAATGACCCATTACATAAGCATAATCTTAATTTAGTTCTCTTTGTGTGTGGCTATTAGATACTTATGTGTCAATATTTTAAAAACTTATTACAGTTGTACCCTCTTTTTACGACAGTCTTAACAATAGATGTTATTTCATGTAATGTGATAAATAAAACCATTATATATATATATATATATATATATGAAAAGACTTGCACCTTTCTTTCACTTTAGATTTAAATAAAACCAGCCGAAGTGAAGTTCAAGTTTAACTGCTGTTTTTCATTTCATTTTCGTTGAAAGAGAGAGATCAAATTCTTTCAACTGGAGATACTGCTCCGACGTTTCAGGGGTGCAGCAAAGAGCAGATTTTACAGTCATTTTGAATGGAACAGCAACACAGTGTCGGCCTATACGACCGAAACGAAAAGGAAGATAATTTCTATTTGTGTTTCTTTAAACTCAAGGAGTTTTCCTTTAGACCACGTGGTATAAGTGTAAATACTCTTTGGGACTTTACTACAGACAGAAAGTCTAGTACGGATTATATCTGACTGATTCACGACTATTAGAATGCGGATTAAACAAATTTATGAGAGAGTTATCCAATAAATAAAAGGATAATTTGGAGTTGGATCAGGAAATAGAAGTGAACTATTTATTTTTGAATGAGAGAATGGGAAAAATTAAGAAATTGAAGTATTATTTAGTGAAATTATTTACAGTAAAGTGAAATCATTACAAACACACACACATATATATATATATATATATATATATATATATATATATATGTGTGTGTGTTTAAGAAGTCTAATCCGTTGGAAATATATCCCATACAAAGTTCATTTAATGTTGTCAGTTCTTTAATATCTTGTTCCTTTATTTGTTTTATTTACAAAACTGATATAATTTGAATATGCATCATTACTTTTTTATTATGGAAGTTACATGATGGCACATAAACTATGTAATTTCATATATTGTGAAAGTCACTGTGTCGTGGTATGGCCGCTGTTTCGTGTCATTTCTCCATGCACGTCCCTGCTTCTTGAAATAATCGACGTGTTTGCTTCGTACAGCAGTCGCTGCTTCTTGACGCATCCGAATCTGAAAGGGATCAAATTTTTGAACTTATTATTAAATACGCACTTAAATTGAATTTAATTATTATTTACTGCCATTAAATTTTAGAATGTGAAGCTGATAAGTAGCAAAAGTTCCATATTTCCTATAAGGACATGTATTTTTGATCGTAAATTAGTATTAATAAACAGAGCATAAAATTCCATGCTTAAAATAATAATGAAAAATAAAAGATATTTTCTAAATTATAATTTCAACTACATGAAAACTAAAAACGGATATCATTAAACAGGAATAACCCAAAAGTGAGCAAATAAAATATTTGAAAAACAATTTGGTATGAAAAAATATTTATCAACAAGAAATTAGTTGAAAGCGCTACTGTTGAGTAATCACTTGTATTTGGTGGCTATCTGCATTTTAATAATTAGAAAAACAAGTAAAACAAGATGATTCATAAAGTACTAGAAAATTCTTTCAGCCTTTTGTTTCTACGTGAAGTGGGGGGGTTGAGGTAAATGCTCCCTTTTCAAGAACAGATGCGGTTTCATTCTGTTATATGAGTAGAACGTTACATTAATTCACAATGAAAAGAGGAATGTATAAGTTGTGAAACATAAGTATATGAGGCGAGCGATGCGATGAGAGATGCTTAGTGTCTGAGTGAAAGCTCTCCGTCTGCGTGAATGAATATAAGTCTATCTATATGTCTTTGTATGAAAGTGTGTGCCCAAACTGGTGATAGTCTCATTTTATATGAGACACTGGGAGAGTCGAAAGTGTTTCAGAATAAGAGATTAAGCACTCGTTCGTCCTCATGGAACTGAAGATTTCACAAAGATTAAATGAACAATAAGCTTATATTGTATTTTTCATGGGTGGAAAATACAATATTATACTATTTACTCGACCTGAGTTCAGCGGCTCACTTTATATGAGATATGAAAACTAAAAAAGGATATATATCGGTCCCAGCATCTCATATAAAATGAGACACTGGGAGAGTCGAAAGTATTTCAAAATAGAAAATTAAGCACTTGTTCGTCCTCATGGAACTGAAGACTTCACAAAGATTAAGTGAACAATGAACTCATATTTTATTTTTCGTGGGTGGAAAATAGAATATAATACAATTTGCTCAGTCTGATAACGCACACCGAGCAAAATTAACAGTCGTTCCTCCATGATCGTGAGTAACCACGAATTACTATCATTCGAGAGGAGAATCCGAAGTTTAGTATAAACGCCGATAACAATGCAATATATTTGTGTGCTAAATTAGTGACGGATTTAGATGAAGGGATCCGAGCCTTGTACTTTATATGCGAAATTTAACCCGCTTTATGTCATCCAATAGAGATAAAAATTTTCAAACATGCATAACTCCGTCGAAAATGCAATACTACGGTATACTAAAGCAGTTACAGACTTTTTGGGGGAAAGCCAGTTAGGGACCGTGACATACACTCCGATCGCGCCGAAGTCGTTATACAAGTATAATTCCGTTGAAAATGAAACACTGTGTTATGCTATTGTAATGACGGACTTAAGATAAGAACGAGTCTTGTATTTTTTTATTCGAATATTAAACCCCTTTATACATCCAATCGAGCTGAAATTTCCCCCGCACGTTGAACTCACGTATTACGTTTTAGTCT
The DNA here is from genome assembly GCA_019974015.1 of Nephila pilipes. Lineage (NCBI taxonomy): Eukaryota > Metazoa > Arthropoda > Arachnida > Araneae > Nephilidae > Nephila > Nephila pilipes. The sequence goes on along the minus strand of BMAW01117625.1, from coordinate 87,817 downwards.
TAAGTTTGCACTAAAATAATTAAATAAAAGAAGTAAAAACATTTTAATTATACTTTTATTTAAAGATTGCCTCAATCGTATAAATGAATTTTTAAATATGAAATAATATGTAGTTTATGAAAACTTGAGATGTTAATTCTTCTTTTGATTTCATATATAAAAATATACCCATAGTAATTACTCCATCGGTAATTACTTAAATATTTTAGTTGAGCTTATAAATTTCGATGTATATTTAATTGAAAACTATTATATGCGAGTAAGTTTGCTAAACGGATAATGTATTGTGATTCATGCATTGTTACAATAACTGTAGAAAATTTATTCAGTGACAAAGATGAGTAAACACAATATACGATGTTAACAAATTTTACTCTTAAATATGATTTGACACAATTATAATAGCTAACTCCAACAACAATAACAAAAAAAAAAAAAAAAAAAAAAATTACCGCCACAGGCATACAAAAATTGTTCACAAGGAGAGAGAATAATTGCGAAATCGGGCTTCGAACATTTGTCGACGCGGGCATTAAATTATTTAAGTCGCTGAAGTAGCAAAGCTGCCAATGAGTGCTTAGAAAAGTTGCCACAAAAGCAGAAATAATTGTTGAATCTGTGGAAAATTTTATCGGATCAAATGGTATTAGAAATTTCCGCATACAAAATAGGTTGAAAAGCTCTCATTTTAATTTTCTGATTATTAATAAAAGCCATTAAAAATTCTAAGAGCTTTAACTGAAGTTGATTTGCGCACCGTTATTTATATGAATTACACTCAATTCCATAAAACTATACTTCAGCGTAAAGCAACAAATCAATTTGAAAGTTTTGCCGAAATCGGAAGGTAATAAAATATGTGTCGAAAAGAATAATTATATATACATTATATATACACTCATTACCATAATACTTTAAGCAATCAGCATTAATATTTCAATTAAGTCATGAGTGTTGAAATACTTCATGAGTTTCGATGTATTTATACGATGAAAGTAATAACAATTTAATAAGGAATAGAACCTCTTTTCACAAATAAATTTACTTCGTAATTTCAAAACACCCACACTAACACTTATTTTTTTCTCATTATTATTAACAACTTACTAGGAGCAACTCAGCTTATTATACTAATACTTATTTCAATTATTTTTTAAATGAAATAATATTGATTTCAATTATAGTTAACACTTATTTGATTAAATTTGCTTTAATTATGCAATTGACTTTGAATGCTTTTTCCTTTTTACTATAATGCAAATCGACTTGAGCGTTTTCGATCAAACGTTTTGATTATCCACTACACGTATATTTTGAATATGAAACTTAATTATCATCGATAATTGAATTTATAATCATAATTAAAAAGCTAATGGATTAGAAAAATTTGTAATTGGAAAATAATTACCGCTTGGAAAGGTAGTTATATCATTAGGTTTAGAAAAAATCACACAGTGTATTGTATAAGAAAGCAGTAAAGTTAAAAATTATAAAAAGAAGAAAAACACTAAAGGGGAAATAAATAACTTAAAATAGAATGATATATAATAGTTAAAAGGAAAACTTTAAAGAAATAATAAAATTATAAAAAATAGAAGTAAAAAAAATAAAACGACTAATAGAAAATGAAACAGATAATGATTTAAGCTCTAAATAGGAATAAAAATAAAATTAAATTATAATTTCTATGGAAAGTTTTGTAAAAATTAGATTTAGCCACTCAAGATGCGCTGTTTTTATAATTATTATTTAAATACTCAATTAAATATAAGAATTACAAAATATATTTAAGCTACATGTAATTAAAATTACGATAAATTAATAAAATTATCAAATTAACCTAAATATAATTAAAACTAAAGCAAATGACAAATTATTTAAATGAATATATTTAATATAAATGTAATTAAACAAGTAAATTATTAATTTAATATGTTGGAGTTAAAATATAATTAAAATTGAAATATAAAAGTAAAAATGATCATACATAAAGTGGTCACTAAAACAACACTTAGGTGAAAACAATATCAAATCAATTAAAATTATCATTTTTTAAAAAAAAAAAAAAAAAGCATTTCAGAAGAAACCAGCTAGTAGTTTGAAATTCTTGAGGCTAAAAAAGATTGCCTATAGCTTTAAATTCTGTATAATGCTATTTATTTTCAGTCATATCTTGATTCCAGTTTACATATGATTTAAGATAATACATAAATCAATAAGTAAATAAAATACTTAATTTTTCATATACTTTTTTTCATTTCAATCCAGTAAAAATATTGGTTGAAAATTACTACGACATATTTTTGAAAATTGAGTTCTTTGGTGGTGAAACTAGGTATCAGACACATATTGCATATATTTTATTTCAATCCAATAAAAAATTTAGGAGAAATTCCTTACGACGTTATTTTGAGAATTAAGTTCGTTACTATTGAAAGCAGACATCAAAACTGTAGACAAAAACAAGATAAATTTTTTAAAAGTGGTCTGTTACGACATTTATAGGGTATAAAAAAAATAGCCACTTAGGTGGCTTATAATACATACGCTCCTTTGTATGAACATTGCAACACCATAAAAAATTGCTCTAGTGAATTGAAAAAGGAGTATTCTGTTCAAATTATTAGCGTTCTTTCGATTGTGTGAACTGAGCAGCTCCTTCTGAATTATTAATTTTGCTACTCCAAATCTTAAGGTAAGAGCATGAAAGTATTTTATTTAAATTTGAAAATAATTTCAAAGTTTACAGAATTGATCTTGGGTACAATTTCCTTTCGACGAAAGGTCTGAACAATTAGATAGATTAAAACGGAAGCGAACCTTTTTAAGAACAACAGTTTCTAAACTATTAAAAAGGGTTGAGAAAAATTAGTAAAGAATGAATAGAATAAATAATACAAATTACAAGAATTAATATTTTTTAAAAAATAGCCTTAAAGAATCATATAAGGCTGCTCATTGATTAAAATTGAAGTAGAGCCTTTAAAGGCTGATGCTGTTGCTTCCAAGGAGTATAAGGTGGCCACGGTAGCCTAGTGGTCATGGATTCGGACTCGTGGCCGGCTGTTTTCGTTCAGTCGCGAGTTCGATCCTTCGCCGCTAATGATCTGCCGTGTAGCCGGGGCTGATGCATGTTAAATCTGTCGGGGCCCAAAGTCCTCCAGTGGCTTGGTGTGGAAGTTGGGAGAGGCAGGTGCCAGCTCAGGTGTCGTCCTCGTCTCTTGACCGTGGTTCAAAATTACGAGATCCGTCGCCAATAGCCCTCTAAGCTTAAATCATGTATACTTACGGCTCGTAAAATTACCCAACAAATTTGTTAATCTTTTCAAACTTTTATAATTCTCAATATTTTTATCATCCCTTACCATGTAGCTATAATTGTATGTCTTGCATATATGTTCAAACCTTTGCCTAACACTTCATTTTTGTTTACGAACTTGTGGAAGTTTTTGTATCGTTCTGTATCTTATTCTTTTTGTATCGTTGTGTATCTTATTTGTGCAAGAAAATTTCAACTGTTTCTTGTGTTTCTGTCATGTATATTTTTTGTTGTGCAAATACCTTGTACATTTTATTTAACCTTTATTTCAATAAATCTTATGTTATTTTGTCTATAAATGTTGAGTGCGGGTGTGATTGTTTCCCGGGGGCCCGGTGCGCAGCTCTAAACCCTTTGGGTGAGCTCGGTCCCCTTGGGTATTCTGCCAATAGCCCCCGTGTTGCTTCTAGTTAATAAAATCTAAGCCACCAAACCAAGGAGTATTAAAAATAATGTTAAAAGTGTTAAAAAAAACCCCAGGGAACTGGAAGAAATTCACGGACCTTTTGGAACAGTTATGCAAGCACTATTGACAGAAACTAGTCAGTGTAAGGTAGTAGAAAGTAGAATTTGCTTACCTGAAAACATTGCTCGTAAGTGTAATAACAAAGCATTAGCTTCATCAGAATTGAATGAATGTAGCTTAGATGAGTGTATAAAAAGTTTAAAAGGAATTATAATTAGTTATTCTTGAATATCTTGTTGTGTCTAGTGAAGGTATGGTGTCAAAATAATCTTAATACCGAATAAAGGTTATACGGTAAAATCGAAATTGCAATTTAGAATTACAGACTGTTACAAAAGATTAGTTTAGTCTGTTATTAATACCGATTTTGTTAAAATCAGTTCTAGAAGTTAAAAGTAGGAAAAATCAAAAGAAGAGATGTTTTGCAGATTTATTAAATTTCATTAAAAATGAAAAAAATGTCATGAAGCGTCTGATATGTTGAGGCTTCTTTCCCTCCACGTTCTAAACATGTAAAATTTGATAAATATTTTTTTTTTTCAAAATGTATACCTACAACTGCTACTATTAATGTTGCTAATAATTGTAAATGTATTTTCGTAACAAATTTCATAACTCGTTTTCTTATGATAAAAGTATGGCTGCATCTAAAAAAGTATATGCATTGCCTTGTTCATCATTTTACAAAAAAAAAATATGTAGAATATAACATAAGAGAACACCAAATAGAATTTTAAATATTTGACCAATCTAATATTTTCTTATAAAAAATGTAAAATATAACTTTTGAAGTAACTAAAAGAAAATTTTTAAAAACAAACGTATTGTACTTACAAAACATATCTATTTTGGTTTTTTATTTTTTAAACAAAAGCATGCCTTGCTTTTTTATTTCTTTCGACATCTTTTTTTTATGTTAAAGAAGAATTCATAATAATTTTACAATTTATATTTTTGAACTTGAACTATACCAGAATTACATTTTTCACTACCTTTGGTAACAACCTGTTTCGTTCATCCTTCCATATTGATTTTATAATGCCAAAGATCCTCCAAACATTAGTATAATAAACTAAAACTGCAATGATTTTTTTTTTTCAAAAAAGTTTTGAGAATTAATTCTTATTCCCATTTTAAATGACTGAAAAAAAATTCAAAATGCAGTATACTGTTACATTTCTCGAAGAATTTTTTTTTTAAATTGAGTGACTGATCAAATGACAAAGAGTCATTAAATTGTAATCCTCTTTCGTTCCAGTAAGGAAGGCATTGTTCCAATACCACCCTACAGATGCATTTTCTCCTATAATATCCAAACAAAAATTTCAAATTCTTCAAGAGAAGTTGTCTCTATTTATTCAGATAAAAATTTCCTCTTTTCGAAATGTTTAACTTTTATTTTTAGCTGAGCTTCATGAATTCTCTCTTTTTTTAATAATTTGTTTCACTTTCCGTAGAAAAATGTTTTGCTCATTTCTATAAAGCAAATTTTAATTGAATGCATATTTTTTGTTATTCTCGATAAACAGTTCGATATATTTTCAGCATTCTATTAATGGTGGGAAATACAGATAAGCATTTTATTTCGATTTAAATGTCGTCCTTTTTTATTCTGTTTTATAAAATTTATACAATTCTTTAAATGCTTCGGCTATTACAGTGTAAATCAAAAAATGATTAAGAGTAATGAAACAATGTCGTTGGCCAGTTTATTTATAAATATATAAGGCAGATTGCTCGCAATTATTTAATAAATGCGCAGGTAATCAAAAATCCTTTTTCATAGTATAATATTTGAATTCTGGACTACATTATTTCTTTCCTTTGCGATTTATGCCTCCAAATTTAATGTTTCAGTTTCTCCCCAAAAATTCTATACATTTTTATTTCAGAAATTTTTACATCTAATGTTGTTAGGAGTACTCGCCATATAGTTTCAGCTTCTTCATTCACAAAGTATACCATTTATATAAGTTTATGGATCATGCTTAGATTTTTATCAAATTAGAGATTTAAAATAGTTTCGTTAGAAAAGTTTAGTTTCTATTAACGTCGTGCTAGAAGCAACACGAGGGCTATTGGTAACGGACCTCGTAATTTTGAACCTTGGTCAAGTGACGAGGATGACACTTGAGCTGGCATCCAACCCCCTTTCCTAGAGATTTAAAATAGAAAAACATTTTACAAAAATCCTATTTATCAGTGCGTACTCAAAGAAATGGAACACTAACGATTCTAAAATCATTAAAAAGAATTAGGTAGAGAGTAATATTTCGTGTTGTAGGTTCTTAGTTTCAACTCTGAAGATTTCATTAATACCAGATACACAATCAAATAGTCCAACTTTAGTGGCTACAGTTTTTATTTATTGTTAACAACCACACAACACACACAATTAACATAATATTCAAAACTTACTAACACTAAACATTTGATTTTTATTTCATGCCATTTTACAGTCCTGCTACCGGTCGAAGCCGCCATTCCTTCTTTTTTTCTCTTCGCTTCCTCTTCGTTGTATTTCCTCCGCTCGGTGGCGTGGCTTGTTTCATGGCGTGGCAAGCAGAATGGAACATTCTTGATGCACGGATATTATTGTAATTATCTTTAATGATCAGCGTACGCGCGTTCTTCTATTTCAGAAATGACTTCGGATAATTGTTTTGAAATTGTGTAACATCAAGAATATGATGGACCAAGAACATTAAAATTGTTTTAGGATAATAGTTTACTTTTTAGTCCGGCAAATCCTACATAGAGCATTGTTGACAATAATCATTTTGATAGAACGAGGAGAAATGTTCGACGCATTTTCAGAATCTAGGAATATGCGTTTATGTGATTTTGATAAGCAGGTGATATTTAACTATGATGGTGTTTTGTAATAAGGTAGACGTGGGTAGCTTCACCTGCCGATGTTTGCTCTCCTAATTTTGAATGTTGCTTTGAAACATTTAAAACATTTTTTAGAGCTACCGGCCTGCTACATACTGATTTTATGTTTACTGAATATAAGATGATGAGACAGATAATGTCTTGAAAACCTACCCGTTCTTTGTATTTCTTATTCTATTTTTTTTCCTTTCTTTATAATATTGCTTTTTTTTATTTTCTAAACAATTATTAAAAATAATTCAAGCTACAATTGTAAAAATTATAATTTTTTTAAAATAGGAGTTAAAGAATTATCTCTTCTCCATTTTACTAGCTCATTATTGTGTAATTATATCAGTGTATCACAATATATACTAATATCCATACCGAAATACTAATTTAAGCCAAATAATTAGTGAAAAGTAAAGTTTGTTTTCACTCTAACTTTTGTCTTTAGCATTTTTTACCGTTAAAGAAAAGGGTAAAAACAGATAAACGAGTACATTTCAAACATTTTACGCATTCTAACCTGGCGGATGGGAAAAGAAGGGAGAGAGTGATTTCACGAACATTTTTAAAAATTTGGAAAGGGGTCGCAATTGAAAAGTGGTTTGAAACCACTAGCTTAAACAGTTCCTTTATGACCCCTTCTGGAACCAGTTTAAAATTTGAAACTGGTTTCACAACAGGTCAATTGTTCTTCACGCAGAACTTCCCTGATTAAAAATAAAAAGTTAGGATAAAAGTTTTCTACAAAATTTATGTTATCACATTTTAAACGATTCAATTCTTATACTAAAGTGTTTTAACTAAATCAATTAAATATTTACGTTTTCGTCACAATGCATTATGTATTATTATTACAATTAATTGTGTACATATGATCCTGTCATCAAATTATGATTATAATTTTGTGTCTTATATGAGTGTTTCCTATCAAAAAAAGAAGGATTGTATTATATCACCAATTTCTATGTAAATATTTAATATCGTAATTTGTATCGATTCTTCGAAATAACATTCAGTTTTTCCCATTGTTTTAATTTAAGTTCGATGACTTTTACTTTTGTTTGTCCTTTCTTAACAATGCATCACAAATCTTTTGACTTCTTCTCGTCAGTTACAGTCACGTCAAAACAAGATTTCGTCTTGTTTTCAAAAGTAAAAAAAAAGGAGGAAAAAAGCTTTTAACACGTTCAGAAATGAAAAAGCAAAATTAAAGTGAAAGTGTGAAACCTTGCACATAAAGCCTCGATTTCTGATCAGTAACATTTTGCATCTCATATGCGTGATACTACTTTGTCTCAGTTTCGAACTGCATTGAATCGAAATAATGGAATGCATAAAATTATTGAAATTTTTCTCTCTTCCTACTCCCGTTATTATTCATAATGCTATTTCCTTAAAACAGTTTACGTTTACATTGGTAAATTTTATCTCAATACTTCTCGTAAAAAGAAAAGAGATAAAAAAAAAATTCGTGCAACCAATTTGAATTATTCTCAATATCTTAGTTGCTTTGAGGACCTTTAAAGTAATTGAGTGTTTTCACTCGTATAACTTACACTTTTGATATAAAGGGAAGTCTCTCCTTCAGCACAAAAAAATTGTAAAACTAGATACATTATAGAATTGTATACTAGATACATTATAGAATTTTTTCCTTGTCACTTACGAATTTCCAAACTTTGGAACTTGATTTCCGCCAACTTTTATATTATTCTCAGTTTCTTTCCAATTCTTCATACCAGCGTAAAATGTCATTTTTTTTTGTAGCTGTTCCTTTTCAAAAAAAAAATCTGCAGCTGTGACGGATTTTTTTTTCATGCCCGCGGCATCTTCCCGAAAATGTGGTGTTCGTAAATTATCTACCACTATTATGCAGTTGGTCTCCACCCCCCATTCTAGAGAGTTTTCTCTTTTAAACTTTGAAATGCCTGAAGAAGTGTGACAGGTAATTTTAAACTTCGTTTTCGGGCAGAGTGTTGAAACAGATATGGTAACTTGAATGAAGCAAATAAAAGTTGAATGAAGCAAATAAAAGTAATATAAACTCCATACCAGGGTTGGCTCAATAATTGGCAGTAATTGGTCCTGCAATCGCCATATCTTCTACCATTTATCCGTTAGGAGGTGGCGTTAGGTTAAATCTCTACGTGTTGTTTCCTTCACAAATTTCGATAAGAGCTGTTGACCTCAGAAGAAGCTCGACTTTTTAAGACGCTCTCGTACGATTTCAAAATAGTCCGAGATCTCCTTCTGTTGGTCCGCACCTTAAAATTTTATTTCTTGCTATTTTCACTTCCCTCACAATTTATGCTCTCTCTTTTATCAGCTTCTATCAAATTGTGCCCGTTGTCGGATGCTTCCCTTTTTCGATTGTATTTTCTACTTCAACCCCTACTTCCATCTGAATATTCTCTTCCATTTTCTTCTAGTTACTTTTACAGCACCCAAGCAGACTTTAAAGCAACTTCTAATTTTTTATCATTAATTCGCAAGTTTTGTTAAAAATAATCAACTGTGAAATAAAACATGAATATCATTTTATCTCAATATAAGGATCCTAAACTTTAGAAACCCAGGTATTTGATTCTTAATTCGAAACCCAATTAAACAAATTAAACACTAAACCAGTAGGAAAATTACTTTTCAATTCAAAATTTTCCTCCCTCAGAGAAATTCTAACTAAGATATAATTTAAACGTTATTAACGAATAAGGATAAATTAAAGAAATTTCCGTGAATATATCACGCAAAATGAGAAGAAATTAATATTTTCAATTAGCTACAAAATGCATTTTCCTGGTGTTGAGCAACAAGTGTTTCAGATCGATATTTCGAAAGCGGAATCTCTACTGACAGCATGCGCAATAAGTGCCATTTTGTTAACAGTTATTATGAAGAGGCAAGCATCAATTGAACAATTTGTAGAACTTAGAACACGGTATATCCATGCGTCGACAACGCAAATTGCTTTATATAAACTACCGCAGTTTTAATATATTTCTCTCCATGCAGTTAATGGTGTTTATGCCTTATGTTTTGATTGTTGTTTCTAAAAGAATTAGGATTATTTTCTTTATTTTATCAAATTGGAATCATTGATTTCAGTTTAGTACTGTTTGTTAATTGATTTCTACATATATAAAACAGCTCAAAACCATAAAAATTTAAAGAAGCTGTGTGTTTTTCAGTATCTATAAAAATTATTTGAGGGAAGATATTGAAAGATTTTGACGAAACATTTTGCCTCGAAATATTAAAACAATCATTTTTTATGTATACTAAATAGTTGATTTATAAAATATCGTTTTATATTCCTTAACTTGAAATTTTTTTGTATTAATTTTTTGTAAGCATATCCAAATCCTTTTGCTCTTAATAAAATCTATACCATTTTTAAAATGCATTGTAACTAAGCAGAGAACAAGCAGGAATTTAACCTAAGTTTATAATTAAATCTAATTCTCTTTGAAAAAGTTAACGAGTTGATTTCCCTCCTTCCATGCAAACTGGGAAGCTAAAACCCCGTTCAAACCAACTGTCCACGTCTCCCTCCAATTGTATGTTTCCACCAATTAGAACATGAATCCGAATCTCTCTTTTCGACTGATGCTAATGACTCGATGTCCAAGAGTTCTGCTCCACAAGGGGACAATGAATCTAATAATTATAGGTATGATGTTATAAATTAATTAGGAAGTGTACAAAGTGATAATGTTGTGCGTTCGGAGGGAGGCGAAGGGTATGTCAAACAAGTATACACAAAACTCGGCGATGATTGTACAAATGAGATGGAAAAAAAGAATGGAGGGATTTTTCAGTGAATTTATTAGGTAAGTACGAACTTTTATAGAACTTCAAGCCCTTGAATAGTTGATACAGTGAAATTATCTATGCTAGTCTTTTGATGTGTTAACATCAAAACATTTAAGTTTTATTTCTTAATTTATTTAATTAAAAAGCAACAAAATTGGATATAACATTTTTCATAACATTCTGAACTCTTATGAAATTTAATTTTGATTTAAATGTAAAAAAAGAAACCTTTTTGAGCGGTCATTGTGATGAGGAACTGTCCGTACGATGCATGATGTGATTACCTCAGTTCTTTGTTCCGGTACTTTTATTTTTAAAATTTTCAGTAAACATATTGCTGTTGTTTCTTACAAGAAATGTAAATAAACGTTTTTATTAAGAATCAAATAAATAAAATGTCGCTTAGGGATGAAAAAAAAGTGGAATGAGAAAGAATAAAAAAATTACACATTTTTAAAATTTTTGGTAAAAAGGAATTTCTAAAAAAACATAAATTGCGAGAATCAAATGAAGGCTCCCTGTGAGTACGTTTCTGCTACCTGTTCTTGTAGTCGCTGACTCTTTTTTGCTCGAACAGGAGCGTCACAATTTCTAGGATTGCGCACGTTCTACACCAAATCCGTGGAAAGATTACCATAATATAGTCACACTTAAGCAGCACTTAAGTAACTGCAGTCCTAATTACTTAAGTGCTGTTTCTGCACATGTTAAACACATGTGGGGACGTGTAGAGGAGCAACATTTTGCATCATTAATACTACAATTTAGTAATTAAATTTAACAATTAATAATTTCAATACTACAGTTATAGAATTAAGTTCTTCTACAACATGTATAGCAAACACTTGTGATGGAGCACATTTATATACCTGAGGAAGTAACATATTTTTAGAAGTTTGGACAAAGAACAAATGTATTTGTGATACCGCACCACTCAATTACTTTAGCTCCATATGAAGGCGTTGTTGGTTTTTCGTAAGAGTTTTCATCAGCTCTTTGAACCCAACTCATTTAGTGAACGTTCCCAGTTAAATAAAAAATTGGACTCATTCTTACATGACAATCGCAGCGGCCACCTACTATCATTATCATATCTGAAAAGGAAGAAATTCGCAAAGTTAACACTCTGTTGCTTACCTCCAGGTTGCCACATCTGGATGAGCCAGAACCAATAAAAATACAACCGTAAAACAAAACACAAAAGCTTGAGGACAGTGGTTATCGGCACACCCAAATAAAAAGCAGCACTTCATGCAGTGAGCAAAGGGCCTGCATTAATCGTATTTATTCACTTCTGTTAAACTCGAACGGATTTGACAGAATCTCCCTTTCCCCAATTTTCATATATTTGTTTCCCTGTTTCATCTTCTTATTACGTTCAAAAACCTGATCGAAGAATTATTTCCCCCTTAGTGCTTATTAAAGTATTTCTGCAACAATGCATTGCACAAGGTGTGTGCTTGGTACTTCAGGTATCTACCCCTAAAAATTATGCAATTTGCATAAGTGCACCTCTTATCTGTGTCGTCGCTGGTATTTTACAATGTCCTTTGCAAATGTTTTGAATCCGTAGTTGTCATCGCATGTGTGTATCGGTCCAACACCACCCGTGATTTTCTAATCCGCCAATTAATTATAATGGAAATTGTCGCTGCCACTCAAGTTCTGCACACTTATCACGATCTTGTCACTAACACACCTCTCTTTCAAACTTTATTTTTATCAGAAATTATGGCACGGTGGACAAACATACTAAACTTCAAAAAAAAAAAAAAAGAGTTTTCTGACAACATAAATATTTTTTTTCTTTTTAATATTTTCAGCACATTATTTTTAATGTCTTCCAAGTTTTCTTTTTTTTCCAAATCTGTGTTCCAGACAGCAGCTAGGTTCCGCACTAAATCTTCATATTCATCTAGAGCAGAATTGTATAATTTAAACTATGAACTTAATCCAGAAAACTGTTTATAAAATTAAATAATTCTTTATTCAATAGAGTTATAAAATACTCTTATTTTTCCAAAGGATTTTCTTGTTTATAATAATAGACTATGATACATTGTTTTAAAATTTTGAAATTGAAAAACATAATTTAATAAAAAAAGTTCGGTAAACCAGAATAAAAATTAAGGAGGAAAGGTCCTTTTTCTCAATATAATAACGAAGGATAGTAATGATTTACGTATAATAACTCAGTTTATTTTTTATTTCTAACACGTCCATTAAACGACTAATTTTGAGGTGACCTAGAAAAATAATTTGCTTCTTTTTTGTATTGTTTGAATTTTAATTGTTTGAATGACTTCCAATTAGAAACACAATTGATTTTAATTCTAATCCCGACATACAATTTTTATCATTCGATAATTTCAGATTTTTTACTCTTCCATTTTCAGACTTAATTTTTCATTTTAATAGAATTTTCTCATTTTATTAGAAACAATGTAATCAGACTCTACTTATAAAATAATTTATTCTAATAATTTCTACCACAAAGTGTGAAATGTTTAATTATTAAGTAATTAATAGCTGCAAGTAGTATCGTATTCATTTTTACACAGCCGAATTATAAGAACCTTTTAATAAGATATCAATTATTTAGTGCTTTAAACATGTTTATTTTTTTGAGAAAAATTATTTATTACTGAGTTATTTGCAACTTTTGAAAATAAAAAGAATTTGTTAACTGCATTTTGTTTCGTGTTTTAAACCTTCTTATGTAAGTCCATTCCAAATTTTAAAAAGAGAAACTCACTTTTCAACATAATAGTTTTCAACTCTTACGATGAATTCAATCATAAGGTTTTTTTTTTCTTTATCAAAATCAAAATAACATTATTTAAGCATAATCCTTACATATTTTGAAATAAAATGCGAAATAATAAATTAGCATATGTAAATTTAAATTACATTAATTAATTTCTCAAATTAAGAAAAAGAGTTACGGCCCATAACTTAAATATGTAAAGAATTCAATTTTTTTAATTGTTTCAGTTGATTCCAAATGGTTTGTGGAAATATGTTTAAACAAATGTTATTTTCATTATTTACTTTAGTAAGTTTAGAAAAGAAATCAAATTGTAATCATATACATATATGTTCCGAGATAAAAAGTAAAAGAAGCGAGTCTGTTAAACAAGTATATTTTCCTTCGAATGCAATGTGTCAATAAAAATATCAATTTTTCAGACTCTCCTATTTAAACATTACTTTGGTTTTCAGCATCTATATTAATCTACCTTTAATTTTAAGAGAGTATTTAATGATTTACACTTGTACGGAGGACTAGTTAATTAAGATTCTTCTAATGAGAGATAATAAATGAAATTTCTGTTCTAAAAAATATAAAATGCCAAACTTATTAAAGTTAAAAACTTAATTTTACCTCAAAAGTCAAAAACGTTTTCGCTGTCCAGCGGGTATCCGATCCAGTTTGACAAGGAAATGCAGCTCACCAGGTGCAAAAAGAGTGAGCGATTGTTTAGCAGCGGAGTATTCCGAATGAGAGGTCTAAGCTACCTTGGAAGCCAGTGCGTTCAAAGAAACACACTGAAATCGTGTATTGATAAATTGCTCAGAAAAGAAAACGACCCGTCTGGCGTACAGAGAGATATATCTACACCGCTGTTCAAAACTAAGAGAATTTTCCGATTGAGTCGATTATCTCTAGAACTACTGGAAAGATTTTAACGAAACTTGGTGAGTACAAAGGGTTGATATAATACAAAAAAATAATCCTTCAACAATTATAATATACACACATACATAATCGTGATACACAATCATTGAAGTGCCAAGGTATGAAACAGCAGTTGCAGAATTCAACAAAAAAATGGATTACTAGAAGATAGGGTCTCCTCTTACAGATATATAGGATTCGCACCTGATTTTATGCTAAAATAGGGCAGTTTATGAGTTCCCACACGTTCAATTGGTCCCACACGTTCAGCAACGCTGTTTTCAGGTCTTGGATGGCTCTCGGAAGGGACTTGCGAATTGCAATTGCCCTCCGCAGAGCATCTTAGGTATGCTCTAAAGGATTGTGTCTATTGATCTGACTGGCCAACATATCCGGCGAATATCCTCATTTTCCACAAATTCATAGACCAGATGAGCTCTATGTGACCTGGCGTTGTCATCCATTAAAAGGAAATCAGGACCAACCAACCTCTGAAAAGGCGAACATAGGACACCAAGATCTCATCTCTATACCTCTTAAGACTCAAAAAGCCTCTTTGATACACATGGAGGCACGCAGCTATTGAAGTGATGCCAGACCATCAAGCTTCCTCTGCCGTAATGTTCGATTTCTTGGACATTGGAGGGCAGGTAGCGGGTCCATGTTTCTCTCCATATGAAAGTACGGCAAACAAATCACTGATTAGGCTGAACCGGGACTCATCAGTGAAGAGAACGTTTGCTGCTTCAATCTGTATGATCTCTGTATAATTTTAAGCGGACTCGCCTGTTCACAGAACAGAGCGGGACGAAAACAACAGGACTGTTTGCAAACATCTCTTTCTCATGAAGTCTTCTGGAAACAATACCCCGTGAAACTTGGGTTATTGTGGCTGTATACAACTCATGAAAGACCTGAGAAGCTGTAGTATCCATGTTACCCCTCGCTATAATGGACAAATGGTGATTTTCTCAGGCCCTTAAGGCTCTTAGACGAACTTGTCCAGGCTTTCTCTCGATGGATCCGGTATTCTTAATATATTTCCATAAGTTGGTCACGACGCTGGGCTCTCAAATTCTCTGCAAATCTGGATTTGAGACTAGCCCGCTTCTAGACTAACCACAATTCGCCACCTCAATCCATGATCTAAAAGTTGGTCGTTACTCACTTTCATTATTTGAATTTTAATTTAAGTGACTGCTGCAAAAAAACACCAAGAAATTCGGCGAAATGAGATAGCGAATGAAATGCGGATTTTGGCACGTGCGCTTATAAATCCTGTTTTCCGAACAGTTCCTCCCCCATACACGTATACGCTTACGTATTCGACGTAAAAGATTTGCAACTTGGTTTCGAAACAGTATTTTTTTCATTTCGCTGAATTCTTTTCATGAAGTTCGATAAATATGCAAATGCTCTTAATTTTGAACACCAGTGTATTTACGTATTCATAATAGTGGAAATGGGTGTGTCATCCGGTCGGTAAACTGAGTGCTTCAAAAAAGGTGAGTACTTTGATATTTCTTGAGTTGTGTTTACAATTTAAGTGGAGACATTTAGTTTGAATTCTTTGAAAAATTTTAAGCTATTCTAGTGTTTATTTTTGAATGAAAACATTTTCATGCTGTTTCTAGAGATTTGAAAAATATTGTTGCACATAACAGTTTTAGATATATATGTTTAGTAATAGTTTGAAAAATGGCCTTTTTCGGGAAAGGAAAACAAAGATATGCAAAATATCGCAAGAGGTATAGGAATGAATTCTACGTCAGAAATAACGATTTCTTATGTAAAGGTTTCTAAAACAGTTAGTGAAGGATATGATGAAAAATTCCTGAAAAATCTGTTTGAGACTATTCTTGCAAGTAGAAAATCGAAAGTGGAGTTACACTAAGCGGATCAAGAATACTGAAGAGTTGAAAAACAAAAAATTGGAGGATTTGGAAAGGTCGGAAAAATTTAAGTTAGAAGAGGAACAAAGACTATAACAGGCAGAACGTAAATCAAGAGAACACAAATTTCAAATGAAATGAGAGTTAGAAACATCCAGGGTAGAGAACGGACATATTCTCTAAGAAAGGTTGTCTCATATTGATTCTATAAAATCCCATTCTGCAACATTCCAGTTTTTTGAATCTTGAGCGATTTAAACCAGAGTTCAACGCAAATGAATCAGACATTAACATCTTGTGATTTTTGACCGTCTCATCAGAAAGGCGTTAAATGAAAGGGAAGATTGGGTGGGTCATTTATTGGCATTGTTACCTTTAGATGTAATGCAATTAAAATTGCTCGGCAACTAAAGCAACAAGCACAGAATTAGGAATATATAAATAATTGTTGGTTCAAAGATTAAATTAAGTCAAGAGATCTTTCGCCAGAAATATAATCAGCATAAAAAAAAGTTAAGAAAAATGGTTAATAGTGTTATAAGTTGCGACTGTTTTGTCTGAAAGGTTTTCATTAGAAGGATTGGGAGAGCTTCAATATTTTACAATAGTGTATTAATGACTTGGACGGACACACATAAAAAGACAAATAGATCAAATCAGAAGGTGGGGTGAATTATCGTTCTAGAAAGCGGTTCGGATTCGATCCATTCGCAGCATCGCCATGTTCTCAAGTTCTGTTTATTTTCTCCGAATTCGACTGGCGTTGCCAATCGCAGTTTAATAAACGATACAAAAATGATTGAGCGCGAATTGAAATGAAGAATTGAAAAATGATTGCGCGAATTTTAAACAGTTACAGAATTTCTTACTGAATCTAATCCAGCCTTAAATGGCGAAGTAAAAAATAAAAAAAATATTTCTTATTTGGCCGATGCATTTACTGAGTTCAATATGTTCAAGCACTTCACCAAGGAAAAGATATTACATCAATTTCAAGCGCGAAAAACTATTTTGAGCTTTCAAGATAAATTAAATTTGTTTCAGTTCTTATTGTTATGTGAAGATTTTCAATACTGTTGAAATTTTCGGCAATTGGATATAGAGAGATTTTTGTATGGTTGAAACCAAACAGGTATTAACGGAATTTTTTTTTAACTAAAACGATGGATATTTGTTAGAAAATAAAAAAAAGCTGATCTAATTAAAGAGAAAACTGGATAAGTGAGTGGATTATTTTCGTTGAAGGTCATTGATGTTGTCCAATCAAGGTCCCAAATTAAAACGGGAAAAAAACTCGGAAAATAATTGGATTAAAACTAATATTATGGAAAATAGAGAGATGATCCTACAATTATTTCTCAAGATATTACTGCGACGTAGAAAGATATTCCCGAATTGACCTTAATGAAAATTTAATGGGAAGAATTTATTATATCTCAGAAAGATCACAATGATCTTAGAACGATATATGAACAGATTTTGATTTAGATAACTACAAATAAAACTTATTCACTAGTAAGTAAATTGCTAGTTAAAAATTAGGAAGATAAGTTGTGTAACATGGTGAAATTATTAGTAGTACCGAAAGGATTAAGTGACCAAAAATTAAATCCCTAGGCGATGATGGAAAGTCAGTGCATTTGGGTGTTACTAGATGTAAAGATAAATTAAATCCATATTTTTACTGGCCTAAATGTTATAAGGATATGGAGGAGTTTGTAAAACCATGTGATGAATGTCAGAGGATTAGGAGGCCAAATGATAATATGAAAGCTCTCTTAAAGTTATTCAAGAGGTTTATCCCCTTTATTTCAGAGGTTTGTTCTTAACAAATATTGATTCAAGTGTACTCTTCCCTGTCACTTCTAATAAGAATCGATATCTTATTACATCTATTTGCATATCATTTAATTTTCCTGAAGTTATATCTGTATCTGATATTATTTTTGTTAGAATAACAGATGCGTTATTAAGCATCTTCAGCTGTATCAGATTTCCTCATGAAAATAAAATGCTATCAAGGTACTAACTTTACCAGTAGAGAGTTTTTTTAATGGTTTGGCGTTCGAGTCCGGTATAGAGCCATATATCTCCTTCAGAGTTATCCAGTTGATCGTTTTCATCGGAAGCTGATGCGACTTCTACGAGCTTTATACTTTGAGACGGGTTCAAAACGTGAAAAGTATAATCCGTCTATTCTTTTAGTACTACGAACAGTAATACATGAAAGTAGGAGGTATACACCATCAGAGCTAGTGTATTGGAACATTCTATGTATTCCTGAAACATTAGTTACGGAATATTGGATGGAACCGGAAGAAGAGGCTAGACGAGTATATGTATAAATTATCTAATAGATTAAAATGATGTCAAGAAGTGGCTATAACTAAGACGAAGTACTGATAGCTTAAGCAAAAAACATGGTATAAAATTACTGTGAAATGCAAATTTATAGATGGAGATTTAGCTTTCACAACATATAAACCTAAATAAAATAGTAATACAATTTACTTGTCTGGGAACAATTTTAAGTAAAATGTCAGAAACGAATTATTCAGTAAAAATTCTTCGAACATCAAATGTAACATATAAATATATGAAAATTACATTATAAGAGACCGGAACATGTAAATTTATGAATCAGTAAAGAAAATCTAGAAACGTTTGCTGATAAAAATACAGAAGTATCGTATTTGTGGAAAACAATTTTACAAATTATGATTTTCTACATTTAATTCAGGTCTATTCCAAACTCGTAATGATTTTCAAATTATTCAACTACGCCAATTATTAAATAGAATTCCAAAGTGTTTTTCAAATAATCCAACAGATAACTGATTTATTGGAACCCGAAATTAAACTAATTAACGATAAATATGTTGGATATCGAAAATATATCGCACGGTTCACAGACAAAACGAAAAGTTTGAAAAATGAAATAAAAAAGGATGCTTAAACTGGGGATTTTTGAAATAGGCGAATCGGACTATTTCTTATCAATGATTTTATTTGAGGTACCCGTCGAAAATCCATACCTTCTGTCGACTATAGTAAATCAAACGAAGTCATTCGAACTGAATACATTCCATTCCTAAATATCGAGGAACGCGTAGAACGGATTTTCGAAGAGAAATTTACTACCAACCTTTGATTTTTCAAAGGGATATTGGCAAAAACGATTAAACAAAAGTGCTCGACGTTATGTAGGCTTTTATACTAACTTTGGGACTTTACAGCTCCCTTAGGATGAGTTTCGGGTGAAAGAACGCTCATTATTTATTTAGCAAATTCATAGCCATGTTACTAAAAGATCACAAACATTTCGTTGCCCATACAAAAACTATGTAGCTAATTTTTCTGAAACACGAGAATCTCATTAAAAGTGTATAGAACTGGGTATATTTGCAATGTAAAGCCAAAATTAACTCTTATACCATCCAAATGTGAATTTATTCAGAACTGTGTCACGTACTTAGGTTATAATGTAGATTGAGGTCCTCTCAGATCTAAGTTCAATGTGTCATAGATTTTCCCATTCCACAATCTAAAATAAATATCAGAATTTTTCTGAGATTAGTAAACTACTATTCACGATGCATTCAAATGTGTTCTTTCTATAACTGTGGAGAATCGTCCGTAGAGTGAACTAGTAAACTGGTGAGCTCAACCTAATTGTAAGAGTTGTGACTGTTATTACAAGTGCTGCTTTGTATCCACGTTGTTGATCTGAGCAGGTGCTGTCTATGTTCCCGTTGTGTCGCTAATCGGTACACATGCTGAGCTTTGTAATCGTGCTATTAATCTGTACTATTTTTGCCAACCGTATTTCATCTTTTCCTGAATATTTATGAATAAAATGTCATTTCCCTTTATTCTCTGTGTTGAACTTATTTCACTCGTACGCCCACTGGATCAAAATTTTCGGAGCACAATTTCTATAAAAGTTAAAATAATGATTCAAATGTGTTTTAGATTAAGATTGTATAAGAATTAAATTATACGTGATGGATGATATATAAGTGTGTATAATAATGGGCATACCCTATTTTATGACTCATAAAATGACTCATTTGAAACATATAAAAAATTATGATGGTGCGTCACTCTTTCAAATGCGAAACTTACTGTTATTATTTTACTATGGCATATCGAAGATACAATTTTTTCAATCATATATTTTATTTAAATAGATTATTAATATTTTAGTAATTATAATTAATATTTTGCTAATAATTTTAGGATTTAATTCAAACAGTCAACATAAGATTATTTTACTTTAAAAAAGAAATTTTCGTCAAGATGAAAAGAAAGAGCTTTGAGGAATCTGTGCATACAAATTGTAATAATTATTCTTATTCATTTTGTATACTGTATGTATTCTTATTCAGAAATTCACCCAAGGAACAATAGCATTTCAAAAAATTATCCACGCAATTAATTGAATAAAAAAAATCGATTTTCCATCAAATCATCACTTACTCATGCGTTTTTCAATTGCAATATCCACTGAAGCAAATAAATCCAGGCAGACAGAGCAAAGGCAGCCGAACACCAGCGAGAAAACGCAACAATGGATCACTCATACTTAACAAAATCATCAAAGTTTAAATTTAAAAAAAAATACTTACAAGCGGTGAATACTAATTTTAAGATAGTATGAACTCATTAGAATGTAGACAATATGTATTCAAATATGCATTTGAAAATATCATAATCATTTAAAAAATTTAATTATCTATTTATAATTACAAATTGAGAAATGTTCTGTTTCTGTTTGTTTTGAAATAATAAATAAGTTAAGTGTAAAATAGACATAACCATAATTAAAATCGCAATCCATAAAATAAATTATATTTCATTATTACAATTAATTTGCAACCTCGTTACAGATCAAAATAAATATTTTTTTTGTGAAAAAATTTGAATAATTTATGTGGATCACACAGTTCTCGACAAATGTTACATCTATATTTGCTTTTATTTCTTTGAAAAATGTCACATAATTACATTACGCACAACATATTCTACTAATGCTTTCTTTTTGAATGTTTTCAGTTGTTTTATAGCTTCATCCACAGAAATCCTGTTCATGCGTGAATGTTATATTTCCCCAGTATGCGCGTTTCTTTAACGATTGGTTTTGTAAATATATATTTATTAAATGCAGCATTTTTGTACTAAAAATAAATTGAATTCAATATTTTAAACCAAAAATCAGAAAATAACTGTGATGTATATTTTTTAAACTTATTGATTCAATAAATATTTTTGACTTATGAAAAAAAAAAAGTTCGAATTATAAAAACCATACTAATAAAAGTAGCTATGTATAATTCTTTCAAAAGCAAAAACTAAATAATTGATACAATCATAGCAACATTTTCAAGCGAACATGCAACACGTAACATTATACAAATAAAGCACGCTGCAGTAAAAAAAACGTTTTCGGACTCTACTTACCATTTGTCACGAAGCTTGAATTCTCAGTAGAAGCCTCCAAAACAATGAATTTTTTCATTGACGTCAAAATCACCAGTAACATCTCAATAATAATTTCAGTACACACCTTCTCACAATCTTAATTTTCTTTTTTCTGGTACCTTCCTTGAAGGATAAGTCTTCCCGGCGTTCTGCCATATCACAATCTGTACCAAAAGTTCCATAAAATATATAAAAAAAATCTTTAAGTGCTTAACTAAGATCGAATATCCAAATCCTTATTCAAAAAGCTATATATCAAGAAATACAAAAATCCTCATTTCCTAAGCAACTCAAAGATAAGAGGCGAATGACTTAGAAACGCTAAGAGGTGTATTCTGCTGGATGAATGAAAGTAACCTTGACCTTGTGCAAGAGCATTTGAGCGGTCAGAGCATTTGATCACTTCATGCTGACGTCAGCTCCAACTGGAGCCATTGAAATATTTCGCATGGTACATGAGCGCTTTTGCAAGAGATTAAGCATACATTTTAGGGAAAGCGGACCGCGATTCTGCTACTTAATTTATTCTTCTCAGTCATGAGAAATTTATCGTTAGTGTGTTCTTGTTTTATGAATGCTTTATAAATATACATTTCATAAAAATGAGCTTCGGTTTTGTATTATGTAGCGTTGAAGAAACATCACATGCTGATTTGTGAAGTATAAAGTAGCCAATGAAACCAAGTTCCCTTCAACTACAGAGGGCTTAAGCCAGTAGACATGGCACTAAAAAGAAAAAGAATAATATAATTAAGCCAGTAGACATGAACACTAAAAAGAAAAAGAATAATAGATGATAATAACATTTGCATTTATTGTGGGAGGAAAAAAACCCTGAAATTGTTCTGACTGAAACATAAATGCAGGATAAAAATTGCTTAAAAATATTCAAAAGTATTTCCTTCTTTCTCAATATATTAAAAAACTAATTTCAATGCATTCACACATGTTTTGGAGTCTTAATAGGAAGCAACAAAAAGAAATTGAATTAAAAATGTCATGTAATTGTAATCGAAATATTTCAATCCAATCAAAATTTACAATTTTCATCATATAGTTATTCAAAGGATGTCTGCGGTAGTTAAAAACCTTGTTAAAATTCTGTGTTTAATCATATAAATACAAAAAAAAAAAAATTCCTTTCCACTTGCTTTAAATTGTTTTCTAGTTCTTATTTGAGGAAAATTTATCTTCACATTAAAATATACCCGTTATAATGTTAAGAGTGTCTGAACAGAATATATCGCGATACGAAAACATGAAGATTCCGTGACCGAGCAAAAAAAAAAATAAAAAAGATAAATTTCAAATTTTTCCTCAAAATAAACACATCGAGAAAGTGATTGATATTATGGTAATGGGTAAGAGACAAAGTATATTGATTAATATGATCATATGCAGTACGTAATTTTGATAAATTATATATTTTGTAATATTACAAGAAAACACCATCTATCTTCTTTTCATGTGTTTGTCATGTCATGTTTTACTTTCTTTTTTTTATCAAAATTCATCATTTGTATAACAATTTATGTGTGTAATCTTTTATTAAATCTCTTTTATTTTTAAGATATGTAACTTTAAATAATTAAAGGAAACAATGCATGAGATACAAATTAATTTTCTCTCATTTTTCCCCCTGATTCGTAGTAGTACTTCATGAACATTGTATATATAATGTTTATAGCTTGGATGTATTTTTAACTGAAAAATTTGAACTAAATTTCTAATAGAATCCAAACTACTCCAATGCTTAATATTGTATAACAATACTGCACTGTGTTTCGAAATTAATGTAATGAAAATCTTATACACTGCGTGACAATGAAAATGCAACACCAAGAAGAAGTGACCAGAAAATTATGAAAATTTCAAGGTAAACGCGCATCACACCTCACCTTTATGCGAATAATGTGAAATCCGCAGCTCTCCAGTGCACATTGTAGAAGATATAAGGAAAGGAATCTACAAATTGGACAATTTTCGTACCATTATTTCTGCTTGCGAAATCATCGCAGAAAATATTTTCTTGTCTCAGAGGACGCTTGCAATAGCAGATAAGGCCATGTCGTCGTCAATGGAGGCAGTTCCAGCAGATGGACCATTTTACGAAGGGATCGGATTTAGAATGGCCAATTAGTTCATACGGAAAATATCAGCTGACACACATCTCAACATGTCCACATTGCACCGGCTGTGAGGAAGACGGTTGGAACAAGGAAATGTGGCAAGTTTGAAAGGTGCCTACGCAGCCAGAGGGACGTCAGCACGCGTGGTTTGACGCATCCTCTGAAAAGAGCTGACAGACCCGGAAGCCACTTCTACCTAAATTCTGCTGCATATTCAAGACACTCTGGATATTCTCATCTCGATCAGTACCATTTCCCAACAATTCGTTGATAGTAGCTTGCACTCATTGCTTTCGTTAAGAAGACTGCCATTGACCCCACAGAATCATCATGCTAACATCTACAATGTTGGCGATCTTCTGCGATATGGCTGACAGAATGGCACAGGCTCGTATTCTCAGATAAGTCACGCTTCTTTTTCTCCGATGATAGTCACCGCAAAAGAGTGTGGCGTTGACGTGGAGACAGGTTCATTCCAGCAGCAATTGTAAAACGCCCCATCGCGCAACAATGTGGCATCATGGTTTGGGGAGCAATAGAGTACGATTCCAGGTCACCTCTATTTCGTATTTAGGGCACAATGACAGCTCAATGATTATGCGCTGTGGGCAGTGACACTCCTCTGCCTTCAAGGGTTGCGCAATGCCCTTTATCGGTAGAATAACGCTCGACCTTACACTGCTCGCCTCAGTCAGGGTGCTATGCAAGGCGTACTGGTGCTTTCCTGGCCACCGTTTTCGCTTGATTTCTCACAAATTGAACACATTTGGGATTCGATTGGGCACTATTTGAAGCTCCTGCAGCAGCGACATTCAGAAGACGCACTGTTTAGCAGGGTTGACAGAGAATGGTGAGCCATTCCTCAAGATGCTATCCGTACTTTCACTAACTCTGTACCTAGACGTGTTGTTTCGTGTATTGACGTTCACGGTTGTCCTACAACCTACTGAGTCGATGCTGTTCTCCCTCTATATTATGCATATCATTTCGAAATACTGATCACTTATTATTCGTTGTTGTCTCCGTCTGATTTGCCGAGTTTCTTCACTTTCTGGTCATTCCTTCTTGGGTTTTGCATTTTCAATGTCACGTAGAGTGCAATAGGAATCTAGGGTATATATAAAAATTATGAGGAGTTTGTTATCAATTTTTTGTTATCAAAAACTATTATTTTACAATTATAGCCAATATTCTACTTAATTAATTTAAATATTTTTAAATGTATTCAAATAGTATGTACCCATAATTATTAATAATTAGTGTAATTGTGTGCTACGTAAAATAACCCAAATCGGGATTTAAATTTAATCATGAATTTTAAATTTTTGTGTCCTGCGTGTGTGTTTTTAATTTTTTATCCTGCGTGCAATTTTTTCACTTTATATAATATTTAGTTGGTTTCAGTTTCCCTTATGTCAAAAATTACTTTTGTCATGCCCCTCAAATCGAGAAATAATGATACAGTTCATTAAATAACAAGAATATTTTTAATTTTTATTGTTTGTGATAGAATCTGTTTAACTGATCCCAAAACACTTGAAAGGAAAATCGTACAGTACGCTATAATTACCAAAATATTCAAAAACAGTTACGGCCTGATTTTAGTTGTTTGACTTTTATAACCATAAGTGCCAAATTTACCAGATATCTAGCTACATTTTTATGTTAATTATTTTAACTTTCTATAATAATACTATTAATGTAAAAAAAATTAAATAAATTATTAAATAAAGTTAAGTCATTTCATTAATATTTAAAACCTTAAACTATTTTCTCGATTTTTTTTCCAAGACGGTAAGGAATTTTTAATAATTTGAATAAAAGTTTCTGAACATTTAGCCTTCAATGTTTCATAATTATGTCAAAGGAATAAGGATTTAAATAATTAGTTATTATTTTTTACTTCTTGAAAAGTTATATAGAGTTGCTTTTTTGATGATTATCATGTACTGTCTGATAGGACAAAATTGTACATCAAATATAACATTAATAATAATAAATTCCTGCAAATAACTACGAGAAACACTTCTAAGAAATTGAGAAAAGAAGCTGCTTACAAATATTTAAAATTGGGGAATTAGTACCAGATTTAATATACAGAGATATTTTGAAAATTTTAAATAATTGTTTTCTTTAAAATGTAGATAATTTATTTGAAATTCATATTAAAAGTATTCTGATATGATAAAAAACGTTTTCTTTTAGATATACAATTTTAAGAAAGTTGCTCAAAGCGCACTGTCTTCCCTGAACAGAAGTAATTACGCCGGATTCTAAAAAAACCCTAATTTTCCATTCGATTTTAAGGTGAATTGCGACCATAAATATCACTGTAATCCAAACTACTATTGGAGATGGATTACATAGCGCCTTAGGGAGATTCTCCGGTGATCCGAAAGGATTGTCATTTGGAGGAAGAAATGAGCTTACCTGGAAGAAGGTGATTGGTAAGGACATTTGATTTTTGCACAACATAGCGAGGATAATGAAAGTTTTAATTCCTTGTGTGGTTTGTGTGGTTTATATATATATATATATATATATATGTATGTATGTAAGTATATATTGATTTAACTTAATTCATATTAGTTTCTCAAATAATAATTTAATTTCTTAATTTTTCTCATTCTCTCATTTAAAAGTAAAGCGTTCATTCTTATTTTCTGATATCATTCCTTTTTAACTTTAATTTATGCAATCACGTGTTCTTAAAAATTCGCTGACAACGCTGTTCACATGGCTCCAGACCTGTAAGGATGACCCCTATCAGACTTTAGGACAACACTTAGATTCCCTCGAAATCCCTCCATTAATAACACGTGTTCTATGACGTTTATTGTGAAGTTTCCTGCTTTATAACTAAAAACACAGAGAAACGCCTGCTCATTTTCGCTCTGGCTTTTACACTCTTGCTCTCATATTCTTTATCGAACAGAGGATTTGTGTAATTCCCATCGGGTGGAAATGGTCTCTCTCTCTCAGCTACAATAAAATAATTACTTAAAAATGAAAATGGCTTCGATTTGAAACTTAATTTAACAGTTCTAGTTAAAATAATTAAAAGAAGGCTTAACTTTAACAATATATAATTAGTCGACAGCATGGCTACCTAAGTTAAAAAATATTTAGATTTAATTATGTGAGAGAGACAGACAGACAGACAAACAGAGATAGTGACCGTACAGAGCAGTTCTAATGTTTTTTCAGCTGGACTTTTCCTGACTAGTACCGGCATGAATGATGCCCGGCCATTTGTCATTTCCGTTGAAGATCCCCACTTGAAGACCGAAAGCAACATAGGCGCCTCCAGAAATCCACACCGTGGCTATCGTCTCTTGACGACCATGATCAACGCCGATGTAAGGGCCGCTACAATGCCGAAAGCGACACATATGTGAAAACTTTTACTTCTGTAGTGAAATGGACTCTGAATTGGACACTCCTAGTACTTCATCCTGTTATTTTTAAAAGTACTTCACTATCGAATACATCGATTACCGTCAAATTTCTGAAACAGCAAAATTAGTCTCGTGAAATGTTAAGATAGACCATACAAACCAGCTGTAGGAAGTAGTACTGTCTTAATCCAAAGGGAAAATTTTCTCTACCATTTATATAAACTGGAAATTCAGTTAAGTTTTCATTTAAACTTTGTTTTTAACTCTTTTGTAATATACATATAATAAGAGTTATGAATAATATTATGAAACAAATATTTAAATTGGGATTTTTTTTTGAATTTCACATTTATTGACTACGAAACTAAACTGATTTTTCGAGACCTGTTAAGCAGTATGTTTAAAATTCTTTCATTTATTAAAAATAACTCTGTGGTAAACTAGAAATCTTAATTATGTTAAGTAATACTCAAAATTCTGAATTTATTCTTTTTAAAATGGAAGAAAAAAATTATACAGTTTGTTTTGGTATATGATAATGTGTGAATTATATTTTATGAAAGTTGTTACATTGATTTAAGATGATAATTGTGATAATACGTAACATTGTTTGAAGTTTAATTAAAATTATTATTTGTTTAATTTTTATACTAAGTTTTTATGAAATTACAAAGTTAATATATTTTGAAATTTATTTAAATAATTTGAAAATGTTTTTGAAAAGTATTGCATCATGTGTTGTGTATCTTGCAAAAGATTTGGAATTATTCTGTTTTAAAAGTGTGTCTGGTTTCTTAAAGTTTCCAACTATAAAAAAAAATGTGATATTATACATAAGTGAAATAATTTTGAAATTAGCTCAAAATTGATTTTGAAGTTGATGCTATGTGTGAAAAATAACATTTTATTTTATGCGTGTGGTAAAACAAAAAGCGTTTCTATATTTAGTACTTCAGAATCTTTTTATTGAAACATATTTTGAAAATATCAATTAAAATCTAATTATTGTTATAAGATAAACAAACCAGAAATCTAATAAATTGTGATATATAAACGAACATGATTTAATTTTAATAATTTTTCCTTTATTAAGAAAATAATTTGAACAACGTTTATTTAGATATGTGTGGTGAATATTTTAAATTGATATTATAAGATATAATTTTGACTTAACTTGCTTTAAATTTGAATGAATATTTTGTTTTAATTAGAAATGATCCTTATTTAGTTTTGAAATGAATGCAAACAATGATTTGAAGTGAATAATTATTGAGAAATATTTAGGATTTTATGTATTTCTGATTTGAAGAATCATATTGTTGTTTTACAGTACTTGAGAAAAGCTAACTAATATATTGATTTGAATGAATATTTTGCAGTGAAATAAGAAATGTTATATACTTTTTGAAATGAATATTATTTGGTTTTAAAATGAAAATCAACAATGCATTTTTTGTGATAAAAGAAAAAGGAAGTTTCTTCAATGTTTAATTGTCAATAATATAACGTTAAGTTTTAAAAGGTTTTTTATATTTAAAAGAATATGTGCCTAGTTTAGATGATTTCTATTGATGAAAGTTCTTATTTTAAAGTAAGTTGGATAGTTAATTTTAGTGGTAAATAATATTTATAATAAATAAATAAAATACGGCTAGCTGTTCCAGTTTGACATGCGAGCAAGTGTGGCACAGTTTTGCAGTAAACCACATTTCTTCAGCTAATTTGGCAAACGATTTTGGTTCAGAAATTTTTGTGGACTAAGACAATAAGAGGATTATAATACAAACATACTTTTAAACCTACTTTTTAAATTTAATTAATAGAACTTGTAAACCAATTTTTAAAAACACTTGCATTTCCATGTCTGTTGACATTTCTGTACCATGTGGAAGAACAGATATAAATTTTTACATGCTCATTCCTCAATCCAGCAACGCATGTGAAAAATGTAAACAATGTATCTGATACTGTGTCAGTCTTGTCATCAGTATGTCTCCTGATAACGAAAATTGTTTTTATCTCACATACCACCATCAATGCAAAGTGGTTCACTCACCACCATTCTTTTATATACGTGGTTTCACCCCACCATTCTTTAATTTTCAGGGTTCACGAATCACTTTTATGAGTTGTGTTAACATGGCATTACATTTCTTGTTGTGTTTGAGTGTTATGGAACAAAATGCAATTGAATTATAAAATGTCGAATTAATCATTTTGAAATTTTATACTTGTTTCAATATTACGTTTGATTTACAAAATGCCACCCACACCTCTCTGTTACTTAAGTCTTTTTTTACAGATTCAAGAATTTATGTAAACAAGCTTATTACTGAGAAACTGATGTTAGATCTAAGCACAATACCACACACAACATATAGATTTACCTTTTTTATATAGTATCTTAGAGGTTTATTATCTTATTGAAAATGCTTATGTATTCTGTGAGGTTGAAGGGATTTTTAGGGCATAACATTTTTAGATCTGAAATTTTTAAATATGAATTTTTTAGATACATAACATTTTAAATATAACTCTAATTTAAATTATAAATATGATTCTTTTCTTAGATACCCCTGTAAGATAAAAGTTGAATGTTAACCCACATCCGCGTTAAAGGTTGAATGTGCCTAACCCACATCCGCGTCTTGCGTAGGGGGGAATTTGTAAAGATTTAACTTAATTCATATTAGTTTCTCATAATAATATAATTTAATTTCCTAATTTTCCTCATTCTCTCAATTAAAAGTATAGAGCTCAATCTTATTTCCTGATACCATTTCTTTTTAACTTTAATATATGCAATCGCGCTTTCTTAAAAATTCTAGGACAACGCTGTTCACTCGGCTCCAGACCTATAGGGATGATCCCTACCAGACTTAGATTCCCTCAAATTCGTTTTCATTAAGATAACTCTCTCTGCATAGTTCAATATATTTTCCATAGGTGGCGCCACGTTACCACACAAACTATTAAAAAATTATTGAAATATTAGTTAAAACATGTCTCAAATGTCTAAATATCGCATTGTTTGACGAGTAAGAACGATTCCCAAGGTTTCAGAGCTCTAGCTTGATGGGAAGTTGGTTGAATTAACGATCGAAAATTTGATGACACACACACCAAGTGAAATACAGAAAAACTTTGTAATATGTGTTACATTTTTAAGGGTGTTTCCTTAAGGTTCGACTATACAACTAATTATTTTGCTTTGAAGGAAGAAAAATATAATTTCGATATGCATGCTAAAATTCAGTAAAAATATCTGATATTCTTTGTATTAAGTTATATTTCTTTGTAAAAATATTTATTTTATTGAAAAATTCATCCATGATTTTGCTACATGTATAATTCGTAACTTATAAAAAAGATGGTAGTGATTGGTAAATAGTTATTTATGGAAGGAGCTGCGTTTTGAATGCATTGGGGTATTTGAAAAACGCGTACCAATATAAACCATTTAAGCTGATTACTCAGAAAAAATAATTATTACGTGCTTGAATTAACTAAAACTCCCCATTATAAAGCAATATCTATACGGTCTTTTGGAAATAATTACATTTCAGTGAAATTTAGGTCATATTTTTAATAGATATACTTTTTTAGAGTGTAAATTACAGTCGACTATGATGACAAAAGAAGAAAAATATAATGAATAAATAAATGAATGAAATAAAACAAATCATTTTTAACATTATTTTGCATTTTATAAAATCAAAATGTTACATGAAATTACATGATGAATAAGTATAAAATCTTACATTAGTATTAAAGATCTTAATTTAAAATGCATACTTGTTCACACTAGATATCAACGATGTATGTTACTCTAAATAAAAGTAATAGGTACAAAATATATAAAGGGAAAACTCTACAGGTATAATTTTGAAAAATTTTAAAAAAGTTGTTTCGAGCAACATTTAAAAAAAAACAACAGGTATAACCATCAAAAGAGGTAGCATTTTTCATAAAAATTATTATTAAATCATTATCTTAAAAATTAAAATTAAAATAAGCGATAATATGAGAAGAAAATGGAAATTTGGTCTATCAATTGATTCATTAATTAATTTATCCATTTATAACTCCACTAACTCATTCATTAATTAATTCACTCATTCATTTACTCAACTAATCATTCACTTATCCACTTAAATAATCACTCACCCAAAAGTTCATTCCTTCATTCCCTCACTCAATTATTCCTTCACTCACTCAGATAATAATGAAAACAAACATTGATTCTTGATTTAGTCCTTTATTCACAGATTTACTCATTCCGCCTTCATCATTAATTCACCCATACTTAAAATTCACACATCATTCACATATTTATTCATTCATCATTAAAGATATTCAGGAAACCCTTTATTTTGAAAAGTGCTCAAGTGACAGTCTTTGTCACTGACAAAACAAATAGCTGTCTGGTCAGTAATTAGTTGTAAAGAAATTGCTGATAAAAAAAAAAGGCGGAAGTTACTGACATGTTTGAAATAGGGGCATAATCAAGTCTTAAAATATGTTTCTCTACATTTTTTTCAAATTTATTTCTTCAAAACTTCCGATTTTCTTTCATGCAAACGTAATTTTTGAATAGAAAGATAACACTTTTGAAAATAATATTTTGTAAATTTTTTAAATAATTTTTTTGTATGGTTTTAGCCCTTCCTTCTTAAATAAAGTCACCAGTACTTCTTTTTAATACATATTTATATATACCCTCCAAAAAAATGCACCAAGAAAATTTACCCCGATTGTATTGAAATTTCGTATGCTAAGACATTTGGACCGAACAGACAAATGATTAAAATTTGGTGCCCAATGAAAGAATAGAGGGAGCTACAGCACATCCGAACTGCGACCTAAGCAGGTGTTTATAAGAAGCGATTCTCAATCTGATGGTCAAATATTCTGTTGCATTGTGATTCACGAAACCTTGCAACGAATGAAAAAATGTCTCGCCATAGGATTCGAGCTCATTACAAGCAACTATCAGAGTTTGAACGAGGTCGTATCATTAGATTAAAAGAGGCAGGTTGGGCAAATCGGAGAATCACTCGTCATATCGGATGAAGCGATGCAGTCATTAGAAGATGCTGGCAAGAATGGGTGGATAGTGGCAGATTTCAGCCGCATCATAGTAACGGTTGACATAGAGCCACAGCAGATCGCGAGAACTGAGTGATTGCCACATCAGCAGGTACAACACCTGATTCATCGTTATCAACTATCAGATGTGCGAGCCGCACACGAGTGTCCACCTTGACCATTGTTAGACGGCTGATAGTGTGAAATCTACGCCCGTACCGACAACTACGCCACCTGCCACTCATGCCTTCTCACTATCGAGCCAGATTACAGTGGTGTTTGGCTCTATCAGGTTCGAATGATGCTGACAGGGGACGTGTACTGTTTAGAGACGAATCTCGCTTCCATCTGTGTCCTTCTGATCATTGAAGACGTGTCTGTAAACATCCAGGGCATTGTGCCAATCCTGCTTTCACTATTGCACGCCACACAGGCCCTCAACCAGGAGTTATGATGTGGAGTGCCCTTTCCCCTGATAGCCGGTCCCCTTTGGTTGACCATCTGTGAAATGTTTTGCTACCATTCCTTTTGCAGTACCCAGGCCTTATTTTTCACCATGCTAATGTCAGATCGCATTTGGCACGTGTTGGTACGAACCTTCTTACAGCGTGTCAAACACTTCCTTGGGCAGTCAGATCTCTCTCCAATCGAGCTTGACTGGGATATGATGGGAAAGCGACTGCATCTATACGGGGAATGTTTATGACCTAATCCGACATACTGCGGGAAACCATCAGTGATCTTTATTACTCTATGCCACGTCGTGTGGTAGCTTGCATCCAGGCTAGAAGTGTGTTAACATCTTACTGTGCTTGTTACTTCGTAACTATATAATTTGGAAATAAATGATTCAATTTTTCTGAAATCTTCATCATTTTGTATTTGGTACATAGTTTTCCTATCCACCAATTTTAGTCTCCATCGGACATTTCCTTCTTGGTGAGTCGTTGTTCTTGTCATAGACTGTATATATATATATATATATATATATATATATATATATATATATATATTTACACCGTGGAGGCTAAAATTGTGGACAATTTTGGAATTTTTTTTAAAAATTTGTATGCTTACAAAAGTATGTTGCGTTTCACAACATGCAAAGTCATATACATCATTTTAAAGAGAATTTTATACTGAGTTTAAAACAAAAATCAGCATTCAAATATTTGTAATATAAATTTCGTCACGGTTGTGTATGAAGTCAGCTTCGATTTCTTCGTACACAAATTTGTAATATGGATATGTTGTGGCGTCTTTATTTTAGTACCAAACAGCAAATCTAAGTCATTTGTTTGAATTGTTTGTTCAAACTTTGAATTTATATCCTTCTGGATATCTATATTTTTTGCACCAATTTTCTGGGTAGTCTTTGGGAAATCAAGATATGATCATTTGATTGCATAATTTAAACGCTTTATTTGTCCATTTGCTCTAGATAATAAGGAGATGATTGGGAACTGTTCAATTTTTTTTCGTTTCTGCATTCATTTTGAATTGGTTTGGATGTGAATGCGATATCACTATCAGAAATAATTCGAGATGGACTGCTTAATATGTATTTTTGATTATCTAATTTTGTGGTAGCTTCTGCAGCATTTGTTGACTTTGTTGAGTAAAGCCATACTAATTTTATGAAGGAGTCAGTGACAGCACTATATATGTTTGTAGTTCCTGTTTGTGGTAGAGAATTGGTTTATAAATGGTCAACATGATATGAAAGTAAAGCAATGGCTTCTTTTTCAATAGTGTGCATTAGACCGTCTTGTTTACCACGTTTACGATGAACCGAAATACGAGGAATACAATTTTGCATAAAACAGTCTATTATTTATTTCAATTTATGGATATAAATTTGAGGTTTTAGTGTTTATAACTACAGTTTATTTAGAAACATCGCTAGTTGGAATTCTGTATGATATCAATCTGCTTATTTTTAAGAAAAACTAGTAGCTATTTACCATCAACAAATTTATAGAGTAAATCAAATTTTAGACGATACTAATTGTAAGGTGTACTTTTCAAAAGTTATTTAATGGTTTGTGTTTCAGTGTGACCAACTTCTACTTGACCAACTTAGATTTTTGTTTCGAGACTGTATTGTTTGATCATAACTGGGTATCTACTTAATGCGCCTATATGAATCATTTGAGAGCCTGACAGGGGTTCTATTTCTTGTTAGCAAAATCTAATTGTTGCACAGCTCATCAAGCTATTCGCGTGTACAAACATTTTTTTTCCTTCAGAGTTATCGTAAACACATTATAAACAGTAACAATTTTGAAATATTTACCTAACAAGTAGACTCTGAGCATTTTAATGCTTAGGCAATAGTTAAACCTTCAAGTTCATAGCTGCTATATATTGTTTTGGCCTCTGTCGTTTTCTTACTCGTGAAATATATAGGGTGAAACGCATTATCGGTCATCGATTTTGGAAGTAAAATACATTTATAACCATGTATACTAGTAGCAAATAGAAATTTGGTACGAGCCTTCAGATTGTAAATATTAAGAACAGAAAAGAAAAATAACCTTTGTAGTAAACAATTGAATGCTTGTTTTTCCAATAAATTTAATTTCGCAATTTTTCTTTTGAAGTTTCGTTAAAGGAGCTGTGATAATGGAGAAATTTAAAATGCATTTCCCAGAATATCCAGCACACTAGACCAAGAAATGATTGATGTAGTTTGGTTCTGGAAAATTAAGAACAGCTTTGAATGTTTGTGGTGATGGGTGCAATCTAACATTTTGAATAATATCGCCGTGGAATTCTATTAATTTTCTGAAACATTTGCAGTTATGAAAATTTATGTCTTGGCAATAAGATGAAGCAAGACAAAGTACTGATGCAAGCCTTTCGATGCCTTCTTCTGGATTCTCATATTTTATAATGCCATCATCCATTGAATTAAAATATGGCATTTGATAATCAAATCCTTAAATGTAGTGTTTATGTAACGTTTAATCACAGCAGGTGATGTGCAAAAACCGAAAGAAGTCCATAATAATTGAAACTAGCCGTTGTCATTCCCAAAGGGCATACATTGACGGCTATTGGGTTTAATTTCTATATGAAAGAAAAGCATTACGCAGATAAATTGTACTGAACGTATTTGCATCTTGAAGGTTATCAAGCAGATCTTCTTTAAAAGTACGGAATGGTTATTTTTAACTGCGTTTTTATTAAGCTCCCTATAATCAATAATATATATATATATATATATATATATATATATATATATATACATACGTACTTCTCTAAAAAATCAGAAGAGCATGGCTCAACCATAACCAGCAGCCAACCATTTCTTCAATTGGTCATCTATAGTTTCTATTTCAACAAAAGGTAGTTGTTTTATTTGTGTTATTCGAGCTTCAATTCTTAAATAAATAGATATCTGGATATAAGTAGATTTAGTCTTAATCAAGTTGCGTAACTATACCAAATTATGAAGAACATTTTGTTGAATTTTAATAACACTTGATTTAATTACGAGTTCCAAATTATCATTTATTGTAAAGTTAGAAATCAAAAATTGTTCAGCATTTTCCGTTTTATTATTCGAAATATTTGTTAATACAACACTCAGTGTTAATTATTAATTCAATCTGTGTTAAAATATTCATGCGATTTATGGAACCTTGTTTTACAATTTCATTATCAACAAGATAAAGTTTGGCGATAAGTATCTGATTATCTGTTACAAGTTCTTGTATACAGATTATGTACACACACACACACACACATATATATATATGTGTGTGTGGGTGGGTGGGTGGGTGTGTATGCATATACATGCCAAATGCTGCTAGAAATTAAAATTTGTCATTAAAAAAGCCTTTCAAATTTGTAATTGATTAGCTTCACAAGCTATGTGACAAAATAAAGCGGTTTGCAGTTAAAACAGTTTCAAACGCCAGGTCCATTGTCACTTATTTTATTCAAATGGTGTACGACTAATCTTTTAACAGGTTCTTGCTTTGTAGATGTCTAATTTTTCCAACGGTGATCACATATTTACTCTCGGAATGCAGTTTTACGTTCGGTGTAAGAACTATTCCGACATTATTACTTCCTATAAAAATGATTAATTGTATAAATCACATTAAAAATGCGGAAATGTAAATAAATTAGTGATCTTGGAAATAATTGCATCACATAATAAAGGTATATATATATATATATATATAATTAAAATAAATAATAGAGAGAAATAAAAATTACAAATTCAAAAAATGAAGATGTTATTCATTTTTTAATAAAATTAGTACTTTTAAGTATAGTTTACCTGTGGAGATTTTTAAGGAATATATATTTCATAATAATGAAGAATTAAAATTTTAAGGTAAATGATATCATTCAGATTGGAGATTTATAAAGTACTATAAAAATTTTACAAAATAAATTCATTATTTGTGTTATTGGTAAGGTACCAGCGTATCTTGCGACTATTTGTTTCAAACTTTACCTTAATTTGACGTATATAAGTGTTTTACTAATATTAATCTCTTTATTCATGTTAATAATACATATAAATGAATAATACATTTTTAGCGATTTGGAACAAAAATTGGTTAATCCTTTAATTTGATAAAAACTTTTTACTTATTTCGAACTCCTAAATCTTGTAAAATTCCTATTGAATTTAGAACTCTGGCTAATAGTTCAAATTCTTACATTACTGTAGGTTGAAGAATATTGAAAAATAATATTGATATTTTGTAAAACTATCAAAATTATTTTATATCACTATTAAAATAGTCATGAAAATATTGACTACATAAAAGATAAAGATATTTACTCTATTTACTTATGACTTTGAATATTTGTTCAATTCCATAGACTTAGATGATATACTTAAGTATATTTTGGCTATTTATAAGGAATTAAAAATTAATTATTTTATATGATATGAAAAATTAAAGTTTCTTTCTAATCTTGTACTAACAGAAAACTATATTAATTGCGCTTGGAAAAAAATATTTAGAAATTAGAGATATACCACATTTGGGTCCTGCTACTCATACGTCATACGTTTTCCGGCGATTTCGTCCTTCAAACGGTCCAATAACGCTATATAATAGTCGCTGTTGATGGACCAACCTTTTTCAAGGTAGTCAATCAAAATTATTCCATGCGCATCCCAAAATACAGACACCATAACCTTGCCAGCCGACTGTTGCGTTTTCCCACGCTTTGGAGCGGGTTCATCTTGTGCAGTCCACTCGGATGACTGTCGATTGGACTTCGGAGTGAAATGATGGAGCCATTTTTCGTCCATTGTCATATATCGAAGCAAAAACTCGGGTTTATTACGCTTGATCGTCTTCAAACACTGCTCCGAATCATCAACTCGTCGTTGTTTCTGGTCAAAAGTGAGCTCGCGTGGCACCCACTTTACACAGAGCTTTCTCATACCCAAATATTCGTGAATGATATGATATACACGTTCAGTTGATATCTTTAGAGTGTCTGCTATTTCATTCAATTTGAATTTACGGTCATTCAAAATCATTTTGTGGATTTTTTTAACGTTTTCGTCGGTAACAACCTCATTTGTGAGTCCACTGCGTTCACCGTCTTCGGTGCTCATTTCACCACGTTTAAACTTAGCATACCAATCCTTGATGGTTGATTTTCCTGGGGCAGTGTCCAGAAATTCGGCATCAATTCAAGTTTTTGCTTGAACTGTATTTTTCCCCTTCAAAAAACAATATTTTATCAACACGCGAAATTCCATTTTATCCATTTTTTTCACAATAACAAAAGTTGCTTCACTCAAAATGCTATGATTCACAAACTAATGATCCGACCGCTGTCAAATTTATACACGCTTCTTTTGAGATTTAGGGCTAACTAAAAAACATATGGATTTAATTCTAGTAGCGCCATCTATGTGTTAGCCGGGAACTTTTCAATTGACCTGTTATGTGTATGTGTATATATATATATATATATGTGTGTGTGTGTGTGTATGTGTGTGTGTTATATATTTTTATTTATTTTTCCAATGTTTTCCTTTTATTATTTTTCTGGGTTCACAATATCCTTCCCCAGTCCTTAAAATTCTTGTTGTTATTATAATTATTAGTTTCCTTTGAATAAATGTTTTCCTCTAGATGATGACATATTTTTAATGATTTTTTGCTACCAGTTTTTTCTGTTTTTTGTATTCTTCCTTTATTTTTATTTTTAAAGACATTTTTAATAAGTTAACAATTGCTTTATTAAATATATTTTAATGTTGATGTTTTCAATATTTTTCTATGATTTTTTTGATAGGTAAATTTTAGTAAATAATTTCTCTCTCGTTTTCTTTAAAATCAAGTTTTCTCAGTTTGCATTTATTTTATTTTTACAATTATGTTTTATTTCTTAGTGTAATTTGCTCGAGAGTTATTAGATCAATTAAATAATTTCATTAGGCTTCCTTAGGAGAGAAAAGAAGGGTCAAGGTGTAAGAAGTGTGTTGGTCGTCTACGGAATAATACCTTCGCATATTGAGTTATGTATCTGTCTCTTGTACGATACACGTCGTACTGCGTGCTAGTTTAAAAAGTGATGTCAACAAATCAGCTATTCAAATGATTTAGTTAAGTAATTTGTTTAAGGTTTAGGTACTTTTTAGGTGCCAAATTTTTAATCAAGAACCACACACACACCGTCATTGGTGTCCCACTTTCCGAATGTTAAAATCTAATGACCTTAATCTAAGGAATTATTATTTTAGGTGAAGCATTTTGGCGTACCAGATCACTATTCAATTCTTTTATCGATTGCTACATTTTTAATTACATTTGTCTTAAATATATTCAATTTAATAATTTTTCGCTTGCTTTAGTTTTAATTGCATGCTAGCTGATATATATTCAATTTAGTAATTTATCATTTCCTTTAATTTTAATATCGGAAAAGTTTACAATTGTCTACTTCTTACATTTCATCGTTTACTTTTAATTCTTTTATTTAACTACGTAATTTATTATAATTTTAAAGAAATGTGCCCCTTGAGTGGATATATCTGTTCTTTGCAAAATTTATCACACATATCACCACACATCACTGATTCGAAAATTTTAGTTATGTCATCTGCTGCTCTCCAACCCTCTGTGTGGGAGGTGGTATAAATTTTATACCACTTAATTTGAAGTATCAAACGAGCACTTTATATATATATATTTTTGAGTAATTAGCAATAATTATATCAAGTTTGAAACATGTAGATTGGTTAGCTGATGAAAGTAAATTTTTCAATTCATTTCAAAAACATTTCTGTAAAGGATAAAACAAAAATTTGTTATGAACTTTCATTAGATTCAAAGCAATGATTTTTATAATAATTATGTATATCTGTGTCATCCAATTTATGTAAATAATATTATAATCTACCATTTGAAGGTAAAAGTGTGGGGAATAAAGGTATTTTGCGGAGATTTTTAGGATGCTAAATATGTGGTATAAGAAATATACCAACGTCCCTGAAAGGATTAAGCTAAATCTAATTAAATATAAAAAAATAAAAAGATAAATGAAATTTCCTGAAATCTGAATGAAAATTATCTTCTTATATATAATTGAATATAATATATTCTACATGTCATTAAAATTGAAAATAATTTAATATAATATAAGCTACATAATTAAAATCAAAGCAAATGATAAATTGTTAAACTGAATATCTTCAGCTATATGTGCTGAATATGATAGGGAACGATAAATTGTTAAATTGAATGTAAAAAAAAATATAGAAAAATTTAACATGTAACCTATAGATAGAACCGTAAAATTAAGATATTTGAATTAATATTCTAGTTAACAAATAAAATTGCCAGGTTTTTATATATAATATTGCATCCAAAACCATTAATTATAATTAAAAATAACATAGAAAATTTTAATAATTAAAGTCATGGATAGAACCCTGAAATCAGAAAAAAACGAAAATGTTTATAATAAATTTAGTTAACATATTAAAAAATTGAAAAGGGATCTGTTACGGCAATATGCCCCACCTAACACAATAGCTCCTTGGTGGCTAAGAAATGTACATAATTATTTTACATTTCATCATTTTCAAATGGCCCTCTATTTTCTATACTATTTTTAATAATATTTATTCACTTTGTTTTACAAGTTCTTAGTATTTTGCTGTTTAGATATATTATATAGATTTTATACAGATGTTTTACTATGTGCTTATTATTTTTATTCA
Source organism: Nephila pilipes (assembly GCA_019974015.1). NCBI lineage: Eukaryota > Metazoa > Arthropoda > Arachnida > Araneae > Nephilidae > Nephila > Nephila pilipes. The sequence goes on along the minus strand of BMAW01117625.1, from coordinate 47,451 downwards.
TTTACTTAAATATTTCAGCTTTATTTAACGAATAATTTAGTAACGCGAGAAATGTTAATTTTTTACTTACTTCCATGATGACACATGCTATCTTATCTTTGAAATTTGAAGACATTTTGAGTTAGAAGTCTTATCACGGGTAAAATTTGTGGAAAGAATGCGAATTCTCGATGAATTTTGATTGTTTGAAAATGTTTAATGCATTTTACGAGTGATATGTTTCATTGAAAATAGCGCTTGATTTTTTAAACATAATGGGTAAACTTTGAGGGATTTTTTTAAACACATTGGGAAACAATGTCAATCTATTTATTGCGTTTTAAAATGTTCATGAGAAAACTATGCGAAACGTGAAACGACGCTGAGCAGTGTACATAATTAAACGTCGACAGTATTTAGTCAGATTCGATTGAAATCATTTTGTTGTTACGAGATCCAAGCACATGGAATAGGTAAGAAATCTTAACAAATGGAAGCGGAAATTGAACGGATAGGATTTGAATATGGTACATCAATTAATATACGGATTTTATTACAATTTATTTTCTACTTCTAAAAATATTAATACTTAATTTTTTTTCTTCTTATAAATTGTAGTTATAAAAATACTTTATTAAAAATATTTTTTTTTTCTATTTAAAAAAAGTATTATTTCAAATTTTCAAATAAAATACTGTTATTGTTACATAAAATTATTTTCTGCTTTAAGATATTTATTTCCTGGCAATAAAATAGTTTCAAATTTGTTTTCTACTTATAAAAATATTATTTAAAACATTTTTCTACTGATTAAAATATTATTGCATAAAATTTATTACCTCTTATAGAAGAGTATTTATATAAAATATTTTGTTTTAATTTTTTTTGTCTATGTAAAAAAATTTATAAAAATTATTTTCTATTTTAAAAATATTTTTACTAATTTAAAAATAATTATGTCTTAAAAATTTATTTTGTTAATTAAAGTGATTTATTAACGCTTAATAAGAAAAACTTTAAAATATTTTTCGTAATCCTAAAATAAACTACTCATAAATTAGATATTAAGACGAACAATAATATAATAAAACATACAAAAATTTGAGGTAAAACAAGCGTTTTTTTTTCAAATGTTCGATCAGAAGCAGTATGCATTTGTTTTGCATTTTTATACATAACAGATTTATTTAATTTTACTAAGAAAGATTTATTTACATAATTTGACAATTGAGAATTTTTCTGTAAATCATTTGCAGCCAATTATACGAAGTTTATAGAAAAAACAACAAAATCTCTTTATTGATTGTAATATTTTTTGATTCCAAGTTAAACACTCATGACCAATGTTTAGGAATAGCATCTAAATCAATTGTTTGATCTTTCTCTGCATCCAGTATCACTCTAAACTTGCTTTTATGAAAAAGAACTTTTAGGAATCAGAACTCGTTTCAATTTCGTAATAATAGAAAATCCAAAAGAAAACAAAACTTGAAGATATTCGGACAGAAAAGGTTTCTGTTACAAGTCGTGTCAAAGAAGGTGATAATGTAAAATGAAGTTTTCAATATGTAGACAACAGTTTTAGAAATAACTTTACACCAGTACTGAGTTGTGATTGACTTATTATTTAACTAGAAATTGTTTGGGGAAGCAGAATACTCTATTCCGTCTCTCACGGAATGGCAAAATAAATGTAATTTGGTTCTGTTATCAACATTTTCTGCAATAACATGTCCTTACGATGCTTAAGCATCCAATTTCATACACCATAATATTGGATTACCAATTTTGAGTAATCCTATCGCTTGGCTTAATTATGTTCTTGTTTAAACATGTGCTCCAATATGTATTTTCGAAATCATTGTATTGCCGTACAAGAAAACAAAATTTTTAACTTTTGAATAGTACATCACCTGTTTTACAATGACAGAATAATGTCAACTTTTCAGGCTCAAGAGAACTTACAATTCAAATTTATGTTCAATATTTTCAACATGATCATTGATTATACTTGATCATATTATAATGATGAAGAAAAACGTTAGAACGCAAATCTTACATAAATATTACAATACTTTTTCGTAATAGTAGGAGAATGAGAAAAGAAATTAACATTTCTTTTACATATATTTTCGATTTATAAAATTGCATTATCTTATTAAAAAACATTAGATAATATATCTTTAATACATTATTATTAATAAACTAATATGTTAAATTCTATACATTAATAAATTAAATAATTTTTATATTTTGAACCTATAATGAATGATCATGTGGAAATATTGAACATGAAATAGTAAACAATTTTTAAAACTTAAATATTTATAAATGGAAAATATTTTTTTTAAAAGATAATACTTTTGAAAGTAGAAAATAATTCTAAAACTTAAATATTTTAATAACAGAAAAAAAATGAAATAACTTTTATTTTAAAAATAGTAAAAAAAAAAGTTACGATTTTTTTTATAAATACTCATTTATAAAAAGGAAATAAATTTTAAGCAATAATATTTTTGAAACAAAAAAGTCTTAAATAATAATTTTATAAGTAGAAAATGTTTTTAATAATCTTTTTTATAAGTTGAAAATAAAATTTAAAAATAATTTTAAATCCGGAAATAAATTTTTAAGACTTAAATATTTTTCAAAGTAGAAAATAATTTTTAAATATATAATTTATATAATTAGAAAAAAATTGAAACAATACTTTCAATAATGACTAAAAAAAATAACAAAATATTTTTTTATAAATACTTTTCATAAGGAGAAAACAAACTTCAAATTTTAATATTTTTATTTGAAAAATAAATTGTAATATAGTGTGTAATCAGAATGAAATTTTGCATTCAATTCCTGTTTGTTTGATATCTACTTCCATGCGCTCAGAATTTTTTACCTATTCCATGTGATTGGATCTCGAAACAGAAATTGGTTACAATCGAACCTTATTAAATGCGGCCGATATTTAATCATATCTATTGCTTCGTGTCGTTTCAGGTTTCGCTTAAATTTTTCAAGAACTTTTTCAAACACAATAGATAAATTGGCGCTACAAACAATTAAATTTCAAAAATTGCGAGTTATTTTCAGCTAAACAAATCACTTTTAAGAGACATGCGTCATTTTACAACAATCAAAGTTCCTCGCGTGTTCTCATACCTCTCTCAACATTTAAATATAATAAGGAATTTCAACTCAACATGTCTCCTGAAACCAAATATATGATATTATGTGTATTCATAGTAGTAAGAAAAAAATTCAACATTTCTCACATTACTAAATTATTCATGAAATAAAGTAAATAAGAAGTCAACTTAATGTAATAATTCAAATAATTAAGTAAATGAATAAAAAAATAAAAGTTTATAGTATAAATAGGATCCATACAGTATCTATGTAATTTATATAACAGCAAATATTATGAAATTGCAAGACAAAGTAAAAAAATTCTTATGGAAAATAGTACAATCATTACAGGGTGTGTTTCAAAATGTTGAAATATCAGTTACTTATGTTCAAATAAAGTTAGAAGTAATTTCCAAAAGTTTTAAGTTCAATGCTATTGTGAAAAATAAGCAAGTATATATGTGTATATATATATATATATATATATATATATACACACATATATGCCCATGCATGGCCAAATCTTAACACTAAGTGGGTTATGATTAAGGCTCCTTCCTTAGCTTGATATTTCCAAAACTTATATTCAGAATGAGAGAAACTAGAAAAAAAGAGAAAGAAATGAGTCGAATAAGGCTTGTCCGCATAAAATTGGTGTAAAAAGGCGAAAGAACAGAGTGAGAGCTTTTTTGAAACTAGAATCTATATGTGAACTTATTTTAAAGTGCAGACAGTGACTTTCGATACAAAAGGGAGAAGATAAGAATTCGACTCAACGGAGATGAAGAAAAAAAAATTATCTGATTATCTTTGAGTCGCCTCCGTTGAAAATTTGGGGCCAAGAGAGGATTGACCATTTTAATAATTTTTGTTTATCCTTTTGGAATTTGAATGTTTGGATTGGATATGAATCACAATTTATCATTAAGTGAAAGTTTTTATACGGGATTCTGGGAAAGATATTATGTGTAAGATCTTGCTGTCATTGAGATCAACTGAACATTCCAAATTTGGCCAAATCTTAAAAGTTTAAACATCGAATGAGATTTTTTCCATTGTATAAGTAGATTTCGTAATCATTAAAAATAATGTCAAAATAATGTAAACGTAACGCAGCTAATTGATATCAAAGTTGTAATTTATATTATATATTATAACAAAATTTTCTTAACCATAAGTTCATTTTAATATTTTAAAAATGAATCGACAATATTTTAGAAAAAGATATAGGAACATGTAATTCCCATGTACAATTTGAAATTTAATAATGATTTGCTAATATTAAGATTTTGGAATATTTTTTTTCATTTCCTCATATAAATTAATATTTTTAATCAAATATAATTTTTACTTACATGTTTTAATATATAATGAACTACAGAAATGAAAATTCTTACAGCAGAAATAAGAAGACACATACTAAAAATTATATTTTTTATAATCGATATAATTTTTCAAAATACGTATAAAATGTTATTTTTTTACATTGTATTCTCTATAGGAATAGGAATTCTCCATAGGAAAAAAAACACATAATTTTTTAAAAAAAGAGAGATTTTTGTTCTGAAAATCTTGAAGATAGCTGAACAATCTGATGTTGCTTTGTTGACAATTGTGATTTTAGTTTTTTCCCGCCACTACCAGAACACCGGTTTCACTTTGTAATTCATATTATATTCGTCGCATAGCGTATTTTTTAAAAATATTATTCACTTACTTCTTAAAGTTAAATAGAGTGGTTAAATATTGTAAATAAATAATTTACAAATATGAAGTTCTTTTATATTATATCAGAATTATTTTACAAATTCCATTAAGTAACAAATGTTTAGCTCGGGTCTTTTGTAAATGAATGTGAGTGATTGCACTGTAAATCAAAATGTTTCACATACGGAATAAATTTGCTGGATAATATTCTCTGTCTTGTATTATGATCAAGATGTATAGGTATTCTTATAATTCAACGAGTTTTATGTATAAATATAATGTTCTTGGCATGTATCGAATAAAACAGAAGTTATTATTATTACTCCAGTGAATGGATTTCGGAGTTTATGGCATAGAATAAAATCTAAATATATTGCCCCAAATATTTATTTAAGATTTTGAAGCATTTTTTTTAAAAACCACATTGTAAGAAAAAAACCAAGATATGAAATGTTTGTTTTAAATATATAAAACATAATGAAAAAGTATACAAATTGAATTAAACATACATTAAATACAAATTATACTTTTTATTGCGACTCAAACAATTTGTCCTCTACTAAATTGTAGGAGCTTAAACCATATGACAAATTTAAGAAAATGACGATGAAATACCAGAGTCAATTATGGTATGATGAACAGTGCTTACAAAAAGAAAGGAAGGATTCTGTACTACAATATGAATATTTGGTTCCAAAGTACACATTAAATTTGTGTTTCAATTAAAACCATGTTCTTCAAGAAAAGTGTATTTTGAAATATCTTGCTTCGGTCGTAAAGCATATGAAATATACTCTAATTCATTGAAAAATAACCTGATATAAAATCTATTTTTATCAACATTTTATACCCTGTGTATAATTTCTTAATTTATTATCGGCATAAAATATTATTCGAAAGAAAAACTGATGCACAATTCTTCAAAAATAAAAAAACACCTTAATATCTTAAATGTAAACAAATATCTTAAATAAGAAGTTACAAAAAATTTCGCAGTCATTTAAAAACAGTATAAGTTACATCATCTTACACTTATGAAGTAAAAAATAGAATTCTTGTAGAGCATGATTGCTGTTGAATAATCTGTAATAATGTAGGAAAAAGAGTCGTAACATAGCCCACAATTCTTAACGTTTCACATCATTCCATTTTAAATACTATGATGTTATTTACAAAACAAATGTTAAACATAGCCTTACAATTGATCTCATTCATATATTGATAAAACTAAAATAATGCAAACAATCAATATTATTTGTGGCATTCTTCAAAAAATAAAAAAGCAATACAATTCACTCATATTGCAACAAATATCATCAGTATCATACAAAAATACTTATATATATGAAAATCATATTTTCAATTCTGATCCAGAATAATTCTTAAAGAGTTATTGGGTCTTATAAATTTCCATAAAGTAAGTTCCTAAAGATATGATTACAGTGTAATATTGAATTATTTGCATCATACGTAAATAATTTCTCATATGAAATCATTTTCAAAACTGATAACCAACAATTGTTAAGATGTAATCGAATCTTTCTGATGATGTTGCAATGTATGCAATGTCTTAAAAATATCTAATAATTTTTGCATTAATTACTCAAGTTTTTGAAAAATTTCAAATTTGAAAATTTTCTAAGCATAAACCAACAAATATTATTAGACAATTTTAACAAATGCTAAAAATAAATACTAACATATTAAAAATGTAAATATTCCGGAGGATATCTTGTTCATGCACCAGAGTTTTCTAATCATTCCATAAGAGGGATCTTGCCACGAAAATACATATGTCTGCATAATTATCTCTCTGTCTACCTTATTCCTTATTGAGTTAGTATCGGATCTCTCTTCTGAAGCTCACATAGTAATTTTAAAACGATTTATGCCTGGAAGAGGAAAATACAGAAAAATTCTTTCGGGTAATGCCAAAAATTTTGTTGGAACAAAAAATGAAATAATTCAGCATTTTATGCTGATGAAGCAACAAGACTGAGTGTTAAAAATCTCTTGTAAGAAGAAATGATAACTTCGAGCAACTTTCCCCCATCCCAGAAAACCCCATCAAGGTGGTGTTTGGGAAGTTGACGTTAAATCTTTTAAATCTTATCTGAAAAGAGTTGTAAGTATTACCTGTCTCATTTATAAGGAGTTCTTAACTATTTTAACTCAAATAGAAGTACGGCTATATCTCAATTACTTACCCCACTTTCCTCTAAAATGTAGGATTTTGAAGTCTTAACTCATGCTCATTTTTAATAGGCCACCTATTACTGCTTTACCAGAACCTTTATTGGTAGAATCCAATGATAATCGTCTTAATAGGTAATGATTGTGAACCAAAATGTAGAGACAATTTGGAAACATTGTAGTAAAACTTGGATAATTTGCGATAACGTAATAAATGGATGTTCAAAAAGGACAACATTAAAATTGGTAACATTGTCCTTATTGAAAAGGACAATGTTCTTATGGCTAAATGGACTTTAGATTGCTTAATTAAATTTTGACCGGGAAAGACAACTTCATTCGAGTAGTTGATATTTAAACGAAAAAAGGAATATTTAAAAGATTTGTATCCATATTGTGCATACATCTCTTTGAAAAGTAACTAAATTACAAAAAAATACTTTTTACAATTATTGTGCATATATATTGCTACTAATATAATTTGTGCATTATGTGCAACATGTTTATTTCTGCATAATACAAACTATTGAATACTTTATTGAAATGCTGAAAATTTCTTTGTAAATTATAATTTAAATTGTACTATTTCTGAGTAATACTAATTTTCAGACTTAAAATTTAATATGTGTTTAGTGTGTAATGTAAATATTTTCATATTATTAATGTTATATTATCTTTATTGCATGTCTATAATTATTAAGAATGATTGTTTCATTATATTAAGTTAATTTGAATTATGAATATTTCAATACCGCGCGTTGAAACGTTGAGTGTTTGGAGCCCTTTTTAGGCAATGGGTGATTTTTTCTTCTCCCTCCCTTTAGATGGTTTTTAATGACTTTGTCTGACAAAAAATCTCAGAAGACGATGGTCTGTGATATGAGTAAACGAACTGGTGATTTTATCATTTTCGTTCAGGTCGCCTTTGCGATGAGACATCTATGTATTAGGAAGATTTCCCGTTTTAATACGAGAATCCTTAAATGTTACTATTTTAAAATTTATTTAAGTACTGTCTTAATTAGGTATGCTTATGTGGTTACAGTAAAATTATTTAAGACCAATGCAGTCCTATATACTCATTTCTATCCAACCGAGTTCCATAACAAATCTTATTGAATTAAATTTGGAAAACAACAATAAAGTGGCATGTGTTTTTTTTTTAAATTTGAAATACATGGTTAAATTAGGATGTTTTCATAAGCACAAAAAATGTTTGTGTATATATTCAAGTAAATTTGAAGACATTATTTTAGCTTGTTGATGAAATAATGATTCAATACTTTCACGCTACAGCAATCCAAAATGAAAAATAACCAAACTTTTATTTTGAAACAAAAATGTATAAGAAAAATATTTAATAAGTCTTCATTAAATTAAAAAGTAGTATATTGAAATGTAAGGTACATTAGCACATGAATCAAAACACATTTCACAAACGCAGTGCTGAACAAACGAATACAAGACTCGTTTATATCGGCGGATATCACGTGGTCAAGTTATCATGTGATTATAACGTCATATGAATTAAGCCTATACAAATACTATATCTTAAAAATTAGTTAACTAACATTAAATAGGAGAACGTCTGTTAATACATCATCATTGTGGTGAATTATGACAATTATTCAATACTTTTTACCTATTTCTAATAAGGAAATCTTACACCTGAGAGTATTTAATCCTAGCGTTTGGCTTAAAGATAGAAATATGTTCACTTTTTTTTAAAAACTAATTAGAGGCTAAACTGATGATAAAGCGAAATCATTTTGAATTAAATGAAACTATTTGAAAATAATAATAATATTACGAATAACTTTTTGGATAAATAGTATGAATAAAAATGTTCCTCTCTATCCTTCTTCCGATCAAAAATAGATTTTGCTGTTTTTATTAGATATTTTTACAAAGTTATAATGAAATTAAGAAATATAAAAGGATAAGTCATTATCATTGACAGTGAAAATATTTTCATGAAAAGAAAATGCTTTTTTTTTCGGTCGTTTCTGCCCTCCAATACGTAATTTAAAATCATCACAACATAAGAGCCTAGGTTTTAAAAATGTTCACACTGTTAACTCGAGACATTGGTACTGAAAAAACAACAACAGCATACATGGAACAATTTCGAATACATGCCATGACTCAAACGTAAGAGTGAATATTTTTGAATCCTTAAAATAAAACTCTCTTTTCAAATAAAATTTCCCTTACCTGTTCCTCGCGAAGTTTTCCCGGGATTCAAAATGAGTGATTCGGGAATTTTAACGCATGCGTTGTGGGAGAAAACTTCTGTTATCCTTCACCGCACTTCGAATCGATCAATTCAAAAAACTCGTGAGTTCCGAAAGATCAACAAGTACTTCCGGCGCTTCAATAGGTAAGTTTTTGAAAATTTCTTTAGAACCTTTTTATTGCATCAATAATTTATTACATGCGATTTTTAAAACAAAATTTGTAACTAAAGAATGGAATAATTTATTCATAAATGTTCGGTTTTATTTCTTACTGTTATTTTAGAAATTAATATATCTTGTTTAAACTATTCATATTAAAAAAAATTACCAACCTTTTTATCACATTACAATTACTGTAATTATCACGTTCTATTCATGTGAGTTTTAAAAAAAAGAAATACATTCTCAATTGATTAAAAAAGAAAGAAAATAATGATAATGCTGAAAGTTTTGAATGGTGATTATTGATGAGGAATATAAGTTGTTTACTTTATGTAGTTTATAGTATGACTCTGTTGCAAATATTGATTTTTACTCGCTCCGATCACTAACTTTGAAAGTTTGCTTATTTTCCATCCATTTGAATAATTATAAAATCATCAATTTTCATCAAAATAGCACTTTTTTATACCACCTATTTCTGGGGATTTGTTTCATATCGAAGAACTACAATTTCATTATATTCTATATTATATGGATTCCATTTTTCTTTCATTCTTCGTTAATTGATATTAACACTATAGTGATTTCGCAGGCACATTTCTTTTTATATTTAAAAGATGGGTTATTGGTATATTTTTGGGTATAAATACCGTATTTAATAAACGAGCTTATTTATTTGTAATTAATAATTCTACTTTGGCTAGAAAATGTTCTGTTCAAATTTTTATGTATTTATTCACACTGAATTCCGAATCTAATTACATTAAATTGGAAAAAGTTGTTTCTTGCAGATACAAATCTGCAAGAAAATATAATGCATTTTCCATTGACACAATCACAGCAGTGTTTTAGGAAATTTATAAAATGCCTGAAGTCGAGCTATTCCTTCTTTTATTTTTAGCCAAATAAGCTCATAAATATATATGTATGTGTGTATCTATGTATACAGACCTACATATTTATAAATTTACTTCACTAAAACAAAAATAATTAATAAATTTTATATTATATTTATATATATATATATATATATATATATATATATATATATATATATATATATAATGAGAGAGAGAGAGAGAGAGAGAGATGTATGAGGGCGCGAGATATGGCGGATATAATATATGGTCTAGAATATCGCAACCGAGTTCTAACAAGTTTTGTTGAAGAAGGCCTCTTGTTAGTTATAATGAAACACGATGCATTTCTGAAGATCGATAAGAAGATCACCATCTGTCCATTACAGTGAGACATAACAGAGATGCTACAGTTTCTCAAGTCTTTCATGAGTTGTATGCAGCCATAATAACCCGAGTTTTAAAGGTGACTGTTTCCAGGAGACTTCATGAGAGCGGGTGGTTTTGCAACCAGACAGGTTGTTTGCGTCTCGCTCAGTTCTGAGAACAGAATCGGTTTAAAATGATGTAGAGATCATACAGATTGAAGCTTGAATCAGTAGGTGATCGTTCTTTTCAATGATCAGTTCCAGTTCAGCCTAACCAGTGATTTTCACCGTACTTTCTGATGGAAAGAACCCGGGACCCGATAACTGCTATATATATATATATATATATATATATATATATATATAACATTTAGTTTTCAGTATTTTCTTAATTTTCTTTAAATCGATCAATTTACTTCTATGGTTTCATTTAAATGAATCATTCAGTTTTACTTTGGTAGAGAATTATTTCAGCATGTAAAATAGTTTAGCTTATATGTTGACATTTCTGTACCAATTTATATGTTTTTAAATAACATTTTAAGTAATGTTTACATGATTTTTTGATATTTTTTTAAGTTCCTTTTATGGCAATAGACATTTAATCATTTTATGCAATATTTTCTGTCGTCTTTATATAGTTTCAATATTTTATTCTGATGATGTGTGTTTGGTAAATATTTTGTATATTTTGTATTACAATGTTTTTAAAAAAGCTTACGTTTTTGACTAAATTTTGGTTTACATAATATTACACACTTTATTTAGATTTTTAATGGGATTTACATAAAATTGCATATGATTATTAAAGTATGATTTGATTTTTTACTCGGAAATTGAAGATGTTTACGATGTTTTCCTTTTTTTATGTGCTTGATTTTCTGAATTTGTTGATTTTTGGATTGTTACTACATTTTATTTGATATAATTTACTGAAGTGTGATAGTTTGATCAGTAATTACAAGTAAAAACACATATTATTTTATTACAAATTCTGATGCAGTATTAATTATATTATTTCTATTATTGTAAATATTGCTTTTCTATCTTTTTGCTTTCTATCTTCTCTTTATCAATCCATCTATATGTATATATATGTGTGAGTGTATGTATATATATACATATATATAATTATATATATATGTATATATATATATATATATATATGTGTATATATATATATATAT